>JACDJE010000160.1:3935252-4066203 GCA_016647715.1 Pavo muticus | reverse complement strand
CTGGCCTTGAATGCCTCCAGGGATGGGGCATCCACAGCCTCCTTGGGCAACCTGTTCCAGTGCGTCACCACCCTCTGGGTGAAAAACTTCCTCCTAATATCCAACCTAAACCTCTCCTGTCTCAGTTTAAAACCATTCCCCCTTGTCCTATCTCTATCCACCCTCGTAAACAGCCGTTCCCCTCCTGTTTATACACTCCCTTCAAGTACTGGAAGGCTGCAATGAGGTCTCCCCGGAGCCTTCTCTTCTCCAAGCTGAACCCACTTGTTTCAACATCAGGTCTAACACTGAGGTTAAATGAGACTTGATTATTGAATAGCAAGTGGAACAGGGTCCCAATTTAAAAGTATTTCCAAATTAGATTGCACTGTTCAAGTCACAGCTTAACATAGGGCTTTTTAAATCTTTTGTACACTTTTCAGAACGCTGTGGAAAAAGAAAAATCTGCTTTGGTACCTTTATACTGCAAATCTGAACCCCGTTCTGAACAGGTTAAGAAGCCACCATGTCTTTGTAGAGAGAGGAAATTACAATGTAAATGAGATTCTCTCAATGGCAGACTCTTTGGGCTGTTAGATAAAAAGAGGCATATGCATCTAATCAGATATCTTTGTTTTGTGTCCTGGGAGGACACTGTAGCTTTTTTCTAGGGAAGATATTCATTGCGTCAGCTTACAGCTGATCACAACCCAAGCTGCCAACAGCAGATGCTTTGACAGCGGTTAAGCTTCTTCACATGGTCTTTGGTGAGCAGTGGCTAACTGCACCGTTTGAGGCATTGAAAGCAACTGGTATCTCTAGAATATTTTAGCAGTGAATTTCATCAATTCCCCAAACTTCTGGCATTTTAGGTTGTGCCAACCGACGGTGATGAGATGCCCTAGATTTACAAGCCCCTCCAGCTGAGAGCCAACTGAAGTTAGCCCAGTCTGAAAATTCTTTTTTGGAAGCAGATAAGAACTCTGCAAGGTTTCCCACTGTGCCAGTGGAGGCAGGAGGTACAGATGGAAGTTTACAGGCAGTTTTATCTGTAGTGATACAGAATTTGTCTGAATTTTAAAAATGAAATCTCTAGCCAGCATTTTCTGTGGAAAAATAGGTGGAGAAGGGAGAATTTAGTCCTACACTCCATTTTTCAATCCATCTGAGCACAAGTGTTCTATGCCTGCCAACAAAGTGATGAATGAAGCCTACCGCGTGTAGCTTTGCCTACTAGTTCTATGTGACTTACAAATTACCTACCCTACAATCCCGTCCACACAGTATTCGCTGAATATCAGTATTACTGCTAGATCAAAAAGGTATGTTGCAAGGGGAATAATTTAGAGATCTGAGACATAGGTGAACTATCATAATTAATGGTCTCTCTCCTATTTTATTTTTTCCTCCCATAGCAGAAAAATCTTAATTGTATCTTGAACATCCAGTAAGCCACAGTGCTCTTGTTAACCTGGCAAGGTACTGGGGTCTCCAGCCCCATTAGAACAGAAAAATTCCTTTCCCAAGGTCAAGAAGAGAGAATAACAGACATAAATGTAACCTATTGGACTAATGACTGTGGAGTGATCTGAGCCTCCCCATACAGCACTGTGATGTGAGCTTTCAAAAGGCAGCCTGAGAGGAGTTCACTTGCAGCTGGGGTGGCCTGCTTTGAAAACGCATGAGATTTAAGTGTATATTGAGACCCACAGTGCTGAAGAGTGATTGAAGCACAGAGCAGTTTGGCATTGTGCAGATGAGGAAAAGGTCAGGAAGAAAGCAAAGACATGCTAAATGAATTCATTGCTTTAAGGTTACCCATGGTCTCCATCTCCCACTGCCCAACTCTTTTTGCCAATATTCATTTCATCTTTTCTTGAAAGAAAGGTATTTGTAAAAAAAGGAAAGTGAAATGTTACTTTTGTAAGCACCCATTGTGTACTTATTTCCTGTCTACAATGTCACAGAGGGAACATTCCAAGTTCTTTCATTTCCTCACCTGCTATTTATGTATTTCTAACCATGAATTCTCTATACACATAACCTTCTTTAACACAAACACCTTTTCAGCCTCAGCTGGATATGTTTTGCTGTAAATAAATAACTTTTTTTTTTTTAAATTAATAAGAAAAAGGAAGTATTTTTATATAACCTGCTACTGAATTCTCTCTAATCTGCTTGGGCAATGCAAATGACTACAAGCTTGATGACAGTGCTCCTTGCTTTATACGTCTGGGCACCAAGAATTAAAAGGGAGGTCAAGATGGGCCAACACACCGTATATGCTTTAAATAGAAAGCTGTGCACAGTGAAGCCTGTATACATTGAATCAAGCCTATTAGAACTACCTTGTATGAGCTGCAGAGGTTACCTGAGCATAACAGCAAGCGTAGCCTGTTCTAGTGGCATGGTACATCATTATTGTGCCTGTGAAGACCATCACTGCAAAATGTTAGCGGCCTAGCATAGTTACTCCACAGTTAGCATGATCATAAGAGAGCGCCATGCCTTCACACAGCAAGTAATCACTAGAGCTGGCTCTTGCTGGAATGTCCAGAAATTACACAATTTCTTCATTCTAGACACCATTAACACTGTGGCATTATCAAAAATCCCTGAGAAGCAGTGTAAGATCTCCAATTCCAGGCAGACAACCAAGAGAAATAAGCATTTAGTATTATCATTAATTTACATCAAAAAGGCTTTTCCACAGGGCTGAACGCTCATTAAATCAGGACATGAATCATAGAATGGCCTGAGTTGAAAAGGACCACAATGATCATCGAGCTTCAACCCCCCTGCTACGTGCAGGGTTGCCAACCACCAGACCAGGCTGCCCAGAGCCACATCCAGCCTGGCCTTGAATGCCTCCAGGGATGGGGTATCCACAACCTCCTTGGGCAACCTGTTCCAGTGTGTCACCACCCTCTGTGTCACATGGGTGAACATGTATGAAGAAAATTAGTTTATTAGTATCTGTGCTGACTCTCTCTTACAACTGCTTCCCCTTCTTCTGTACCAAATGTCTACATAATATGCTAATACACTTGTATCAAAATTTCCACTCTTCCCAGAGAGAGCAAGCAAGTATGCCAGCAATTAACTGGATCCTAACACAAATTTATAGATACAGATTTTTCAAATGAGCTTGCCAATTCCGGAGAAAATAATTTTAAGGGACAATAAATATCACTTAATTTCTATCCACAGCTGTATGATATACTGTAAGCAGCTACTCTTTCTCCCCTTGGAAGTGAGAAAATGCTGCGTTAGCAGGTAGCTTGAAATATATACTATTTCTTGCTTCTGAGTAAGCTCATAATTAGAGCTGAAACATGAGGAATGATTTCAATGGAGCTGTAAACTCCGATAGGAGGAAAAATCTATTTGAGGTTAGAACAAAATCTTTTTTAATCTGGCTAATGCTACTTTTGTGCTGATGCTGATCATTATATTTATTACTAAACTGTGCAGCATTCCAAAGCTTTGACACCTGACTTTACTTAGTAGAAAAGCAATCACTTTCAGATATTCATCTTGGTGATTAATATGTAGATACCTAATTTTTAGTGAATTAAACCATGTTGTATCAATTTGATGGTCTTTAGGATTTATAATCAAGCGCTGATGACATCTGATTAATACCAGCACAGGCTTCCTGAACCTTGCAATATTCTCGTTACTTTGGAGCTCAGATCACGGCAGGCTGATTACCCCCCTGATTATCCTGAGTAACTGGGGTCAGAGGTTAGCTAGCACCACAGAACACATTTAATTCAATCAATTTAGTTAGTGAAGCAGTTAGAAAAAAAATCATTCCAATTGCTGTACCACTGCATTAGAAAATTTGCCCAGGATTCCTGTTCTCCAACTGACGAGCTTTTTGCTTAATTTCTAATTTAATATTCTTCTGGGATTTGCAACTTCAATTACTTGTGATATTTTCACTCATAAAGTCAGGGATGTTGAGCTCTGAGAGGGAAAGAAGAACCAGAGGAGGAAGAGCTGCCTGTATTATCTGGTATAATAAACGTTCTCACAGACACACACACACACTTTCATAGCTCAGTTGCGTTTTTCCTAGGTACAAATGGTAGAGGTGGCTCAGAGAACTCCTCTTGGTTCCCTCCATTTGTCCCTACCTCCACTGCCAGATTTTATTCTTTTTTTTGCCTGTAGTAGATTTTTAATATTGTTTAGCCAAATCCCACTTTGTTTGTCTTTCAGGCAAAGAGGCTTTGATTACATGTAGTATGCCACAGTCCTGTGTTCAGGCAATGCAGCCCCCTCGTGTATGCCCTGATAGCGCCAAGGGGAGCTCATTAAAGATACCACGGCTGTACTTCTGTTGCCTGAAGCTGCAAGTAGTGTGTCTGGGATAACTACCAAAGAGATCCCTTCCTACTGCCTGAAAGTCTCAGGGTACTTCTCATATGAATACAAATGCCCAGCAGCTTGATTTGACTCCTACCCGTTAGTTTTACATCCTATATAACAACTCTGAGTCTGCTGATCACTGATATATATTCTGAGTCCTGAGGCTGCTGCCATAGCCACTGTCTCTGCCTTCTCGCCCATAGATGGGTTGGTTACCACAATCTCAATGCGCTAATGAAGATGGAGAGCTTCCAGCACACTTTTAGGTGTATCAGAGCACATCATTTTCTCAATCACCCTTTCAATGAAGACGAAGGGCTGTAGTTACACAAAGTCTGCCATGACACTCAAACTTCTTTTTGCTGTGAATAGGGCTTGAAGGATTCCAGTGGGGTCATAAGAGGTAAATGCTAACTGCCGCCTAGATAACAAAGCAATACAGTAACCATGTGTCTTGGTAATATGGTATTGTCATTACTAGCAATAGACTATAAGTCTTGAGTTTGCAAGGCCTCGGGATAGAAGTTTGTTAGGCCTGCTCTGCCTGAACTGTCCTTGAACTCCTGAAGGTGTTTTATTTGGTTTTCCTGGGAAGGTAACTGGAGTTAGTATTCCCTCTTGTTTACCTTTGCATGGTACCACCAGTTTCACGACTATCATAATAATGTAGTATAGAGCAACACAGGCTTTGTACAATAGAAGAGTCCTTGAGAAGTGGGGACGCAGGATGCAGTAAAGTGAAACCACGGGATAACAAGGCATGAAGCATGGAGACCCACAGGCTATAAACTACTCACCAATTTCAGTTAAAGAAGTGCAGACCTGAAGCTGGACAAAATAGATTGTAGGGAAAACAAAGAAAACATATCCAACAAACATAAAAGCATCATATACCGTGCCTTTGAAAGTAATATAGAGCCTCAGATCAACAAAAAAAAGAGCAGCATGTTAGTTAAAAGCGTGTTAGCCAGTATGAGGAGGAAGGGAGGAAGAAGAAATCATCAACACAAGTATTACATTTGTCCTGATTCAAGAAGTAGGCAACCTGTCCTAACACCAATACCACAAACATTGAAATGAAACCACCGTCCTTAAGACCCAGAGGAACCAGGCAAGGATGAGCAGGAATAGTGGTAGAAACTAAGAAGCACCTGTGCAACAATTTTAGAACTGTATTATTATAATTATGGACCCTTTTTGTGCATTTTCCTGTAGTTATCAGATCTGGATTGATAATGATTCTTGGAATAGCATTGGCTTGGGTTAGTTTTCAGTAACGCTAACAATGAATTGTTGGCTTTATGTATAAGTTGGGATTTCCCTTTGCTCATCAACAAGATTTTGAGTGTAACAATCCAATACCAGAGCTGGCTGTATTTCTTTAGAAATTTAAGCAACTTTCCTGAGTAGAATCCTGTAATAAAGGAAACAAAGTCTTAAACCTCCATCTTCCCTGCAAGCAGCAGAAAGTTGCAGTTTAATCTTCTGTTTGCCCATGGAGAAGATCCATTTTCTGTATGTTCCTTTGGGGTTCTTTGGAATGAAAAATGCTATATGCTTATAAAACAGTCTCCTAATGAAACCTGCTCCAAACTAACTCTGCAGTTGATGAATCTCCTCCTAAGCCCTTCTGCACATTTGCCTGTGGCAGAAAGTCTGACTCAGCTGTCAGACTCCCTCAGCTTAAAAGAAACTCAGAATAGGAACTGCAGGATAATTGCAGGTCAGAAGTTAGGTGTATTAGGAGAAAGATGTGGAGAAGGATCACAGAGTGCCTAGCTATGACATAAAGCTCCCTAGCCAGTGATTATACATTCTCTTTTGTGTAAGAAATGATGTGGTACCAAGGGACACTGTTTAGTGGGCAACATTGGTGGTAGGTGGACAACTGGACTATAGAATCTTAGAGGTCTTTTCCAACCTTAATGGTTCTCTGAAACATCCTCAGCTGGTTACAGAAAAAAAAAACCCAAAACAAATAAAAAGAAAACATCCAGGTGATATAATCAAATCCTCTGTATTAAACACAAACCCACATGTATAGAAGAAAATAAACAGCAGCAAAATCACATCACATCAAAATGCTCAAAATATATCCGCTCTTCCTCTCCTGTGGTGAAGATGAAAGAAGAAGAAACCACATATAGCAGATGCTAGTTTTGTCACTTATTCTGCTACTGGAAAAGAATCGTGGACAATAAAAGAAATTTAATGTTGCAACAACAGCAATACTGGGCAGAGATGTGTAACAAGGATAGTGTGCAAGACAGAAGCAGGAAATCTCCCATCTGCTCAGCACTGGGGACTCAGCTGTAGTACTGCACCCAGTTCCTGCCCACAGTGCAGGAGACACAGCAACCAGAGAGCCGGCAAACATCTATCATTCCCAGCCTTGAAGAAACCTGCATAGCAAGAGTGCACATAGGGCTGCTGTAGAGAAGGGAATTATCTGTCTACCACCTTTGCAGTGGACAAGGCCAAGAAGCAATGGGTTTCAGTGGAAGTAAGGGTAATTCCCTTAAAAAATGAGTCAAATCTCAAGGGTAGCTGAAGAATTGGGATATACTGCTGGGAGGACATGGAGAATAAATCTTCAAAGTTCTTGAAGAAAAAATAGGCAAATATTGGATACTGTACAAATAGGGGGATAGGATGTAATTATATCTTGAGATCCCTTCCCTTGCAGATACATGATAAGCCCAAATCCAAGGCCCATAATGGAAGGGAGAACAAAAACTTTTTCGTAGCTAACACTTTTAATGCAGTGTTTCTCACTGACTTCCATGAATCACACCGGATTACAAAAAAGATAAATTCTCTTTGCTCAAAAAAAACCAGTTGATAGGAAGGAACTCCTTAATTGTTTTCCCAGACTCAAACTCCCCATCATGCAGGACTCTTCTGCACTGGATTTGGGGCTGACTGTGGGAGATACAGGGTCTAACTGCAAAGTCACACTTGTCTTCAGTAGCGCAGATAAAATATGAGAATTATGCTTCTGACATTTGCTTTCCTAGCTAGTAATATTCTCTTTTGGCAAGAGAATGTAAATAAAAGGGAAAGGAAAATAATTATTATGTCAGCTTAGGGAAGGATTGAAAGGGAGCAGGAATGGCAGAACTAGATATCCAAATTTAGTTGTTTTGAGAATGTCTGCAACGTGGCCACCATAAAGAAATACCTGTTCCAGCTATAACTCTTCCTTTCTCACTGCTGAAAACGTCGTCTTTCCTGACAAGCTGTTCCTACCGTTGCATAAAAGTCTTCTGAACAAAAATCTTCCTTACAGATCTCAACAATTACTTCATAATATTCCTGAATTGTCTGGCAAAGAAGTACTTAAAGGCCTACATTTAAATTCCAGAGCAGCTATGGAATGAAGAAAGCAGATTGATTCACATTCTGTTCCACTATTACTCTTGCCAAAGTGACTTTTATCAGGGAAAAAATAAATAAATTTAAAAACCCAACATGATCTGAGCCTGAGAATTCTGTTGTCAACTACAAATCCATCGGAAAAATTTTACAGCTTGCTTACAATATAAACCTTTAGAAGCAGCTTGAAGAGGAAATGCTGCCAGAAACCCCAGGGCATATTATCCACTCATTCTTCACATGAAATTAGTGCAAAATATCACCCTCACATTGCTCACAAACATTGCCAACAAATGAGAACAGTGATAGGCTGAGAGTACGCCGTCTGGGATATTTATACTCATTTTTTCCCATGGCAACGTGTCTGTTTCACGTACTTTTAAGCCTCCATAATTTTACTCCATCTATTCTCTGCATTGTCTTGTTTTGTTTATGACTTCCACGGAGCACCTGCCTTGCTTGGTGGCTGCAGCAAGACCAATAAACACATCTTTGTTAGCGGCTGGGGCCAGCTGATATGTGCTCCTTAGCTGCAAATTTCACTGCAGTTATGCACAACCTCCTCACCTCTCCTACTTACTTGTCATTATTTGCTCCTTCCCAACATGTTGCTAAGAAATTTCATAGCCTCCACTGGCATCGTAAACGCCAACCAAAAAGATTAAATGCAGTTGTGTGCCACCTCATTCTGTCAGAGAGAACAGATAGTGTCCCCAGAGTCCACCTGCCAATCTCCAACATAGATAGCAATGCCATTTTCCAATCAGTTCCTGGGTGTTCCAGTGCCCAGGTTTTGCTGAATAGCATTGAAGAGATGGGATTTAAATTGTATTGAGAATATTAGTCTAAAGTGAATGAAGCGGAGAGTATACTTCTCGTTTATATCCCCAGAGTGATAAATGTGAGAGTGTAATTTTTTTTTTTCTAAGGCAAAGAAAATGGGAAACCAACACGGATTTCAGGCACATGAGAAATAGCTTATGAATTTAGATGATAGTTCAGCAGAAATAAATTGTACATCTGTTCATTCATTTTAATAAAGCAGGGAAATGACACACTGCTGGAGCCCTTTGAGAACACTGGTATTTTTAAATTATGATCCTATAATAGTAGCATTAAGATTTGTAATGTTGCCCAAATTTAAAAAAATAAATTTATAGAATAAGTGAGCTTCAACCTATATGCTGGACTCCGGGCATTTAAAAGTAAGATGCTCCCTGAACACGTACAAATTAGCCCAGCAAAGACATCCTAATAGCTTTACTGTGTAACACAGATAATCCTCTGTGTAAGTGTTGACAATCCATGCTTATTATTTCTGAATAAATAATTCAGACGTGCACCACTCATTTCTGCTGACTAGTGCCTACTGATATAGACAGCTACAGCCCAGTACTTGCAGCTAAAGAGAGACTTCTACAGAAACAAACTAGACAGTTTTCTTGCCTGCATGTTCTTATGGAAACATGTATTGCCTTCTGCCAAGTTCAGGAAAATTGCTTTTCTCTTGCGCCTCCCGTAACAAAACAAGTGAATTGGAAAAAATAATGAGTTGAGTACAATTACTTCATTGTTTGCTACCATTATTTCCAAGGATGACATGCAAATTAATGAAATAAACACGTGAGACTGCAGGGATGTAACTTTTAAAAAGCTAGTGTTTTGATTTTCCAAATTGATCACCGTGCAAAATAATAAATTAATAGTTCAATAATAGCTGTCATGTTTCCTTTAAAAGCACAATTAGTGACATCATTAAAATTTCCTTTTAATCGATTTCGTTAAAGCAATTGCTACTAGAGAAAAGATAATCCAAAATTGATTAGTTGCTCACATATCGCCTCATTGATCAGCTGAGACGATCCTCATTCTTGAAAAGGGAGAACAGGAATTATCTGACATCCTTGAAAAGTGGTAAAGTTCAGCTGAAATCTCATGTCAGAATCTGAGCAGCTCTCCTCTGACCATGTTACCTACTAACATGGCAAATGAGTGAAGAGTATGTGCTTAAATATTTAATCTTCCTAAATCAAACTCTTCACAGAGGCTACAGCGGAGCTCAGTGCTGTTAAGAGAGGTTCCTTACTGCTAACATCTATATCTATATCTACCAGCCTGTGAATGTTTTTGTGTGCTCTGTATTGCTCGCTCCATTTCCAGCAGGCAGTCCAAAAACAACCTCAACAGGCAGCCTAGGTAAACAAGACTTATTGTAATTTGGTTCTCTGGTGAATATAGAAGAACTGAAGGGGAAAAAAAAAGCAGCCTCTGGGACACAGAAGACCCCTAGGCAAACACTTACCATTGACAGGAACTATACAGATTTATTGATTGAAACTGCATTTTAATCATATGGCTGGAGGAAAGAAAACAGTTCCTAGAGACTACCAGTCAGCCACAGCATGGGACATGATAAAACTGTTTCTGCTTTTAATATCAGGCAGCAGCTATGTTAGAGTAAAAGGACATTAAAGAGTTCTACATCTGCAGGCAAAGTTGGATTTATTTACTCATGGCTTCAATTATTATTTAAGATGGAAAACTTGAAAAGGTCAGACCTGCTAACTTAGAAAACATGCCCTTCATCCGTCTTCAAACATACACTTTTCTCTATGCTTAGTTCAACACTGAATCTATTAATCAACTACAGTGTTCTCTGTTTTCAAGTTGCGTTATTTTCAAGCAGACGTAAAACCTAACCACATTTCATTTTTAACTTAATCTATATTAGAAAATGCAATCTTAGGATGTGAAAACATCTGTTTTTTTTTGTTTAGGTAGGCAAACATCTGTGGACCTGTATTTCTGTGTATGCATATTTGCATACATAAAAAAATCCAGATTTAAATTATAGTCTAATCCTGCATTCACACCTCTACGGAACACTGTTTGGATGGGAGCCTTGGATACAGGCAGCTAAGAATATCAATACAACAGATAAATCTTTTTCCTTGGTATTATTTCAGCAACAGACAACTGTTTACTTTAGATATGAGCTTATTTAGCAGGATTCATTTTTCTTGTATATGTTTTCAAAGTTTCTCAAATAACTGCTTAGTTTTTTCAAAATTCTTTTGAGCCAAAAGATTGCTTCCAACCCTTCAAACTTGTTGAGGACAGCAGCACTCTTCTTACCATCAGTCTTCTAAATGAAGAAAAATCATTGATCTAAGAACATCTGACAGTACAACATAACGTATGGGCACTGTTGGCCTCAGTGACTGAAAGCGGTCAAAACAAATGAGCTGAGGAGGAGGAAATAAACCATATAAGAAAAAAAGTGAGATGATGATATGTGGAAGCGGTGATGGGACTCGATTTATAGAAGGCAGGAAAAAAAAGCATATGAAGACTTCTGCAAGTCATAAACAAACAGTTTAAGACACAAAAACACAAAGGTTGTTCACAAGAGGGGACAAAGAAGAGTTCACAGCATCATGGAATGGCAGAAAGGCAGATCTTCCAGAAATTAAAGGAGAAAAATTCCAGAGACAGAAAGAGCACCATGAGAAACACAGCTTTTCAAGAAATATTACACACAAACAGCCTTCTGTATAACAGAACAGTGGGAAAAGTGACAGAAATAAGGAGACGGAAAAAGGAGATGACGTTCATGTCAAAGAGCAGTCAATGGATACACCACAGAAGTCAGTCCCGGTAGAGCTGAAGCACAAACTGGAAATGTATTGAAGGGATAGTAGATGTTCAGGCCTGAGAGTCAATGACAAACTCAAGGACTTCAAAGAGAAAGGAAAAATACAACTAAATAAAACAAAAGGAAATTATTAAAATTCAGGTAAGGTTAAATACAGCTAACTAAATAGCAAGCTTGAAAGGGAGAAAGACCAAAAGCTGTTGGTTGTTTTGTTTGCGTTTTTAATAGAGTATTATGAAGCAGGCAAAAGAGATTTTGAAGGATGACATGAAAAGATGATACATTTCAGCACTGGGGAAATTAAATATCAGAAAAACTAGATCACTGTGTGACTGGTTCCTCAGTATGCAGAGAACTGGACAAAAAAAAAAATCTCTAAAAAAATCTGCATCAACCTAAGTGGAAGAAAATAATACAAACTGAGACAAATTCCTGTGGACTGGCCACAGAGCAATAGCGCCCGACGGAAACAGAGTCAGGTAACTGGCTTGGATTCAGGGACTTTTCAGAATGAGGTCAAATTCCAGAACAGTAAAAAGAGGATGAAGTTAGTACTCCATGTAATGCTGAGATTATACTTCTTCTTGTGACATATGGATTGGGAACACAGGGGAAAACATTTGTAAAAACAAATAAATATTAAGTGATTGTTAGACAGCCGGCTAGAGAAAGGGCTACCCTTTAAGCAAATAAGCATCTGGGACTCTAAGGCAAACAAGCCCTGGAAATAAGCCAAAGCAGAAAGTACAAGGATATGAATAAATTACACTCCTGTATCATTTTCCTCAACAGAGACTGTAGCTGCAAAGAGCTCTGTATGAATCCCCTAATCTGTTTTTTTTCTTAAACGTATCAACACCATTTTCATTCCAGGAACTCCAAGAGACGATCAGCCCTACAGAATTTCATTGCTTTCCAAATGAGTCTCTTTCTTAGGCACTTACTAACAATTTCACTTGAATAAATGTACAGCTCCTTTTAGCATGTTGATTTTTATCGGTTCACCATTGTAATGTTCCAGAGCAGAAGGAAAAAAGATATTTTGTCTAAATAATGCTGACATTTTGATTCGTATGCACAGATGGTTAGCAAAATTTGTAGTAGCCAAATCAGTTTTAGTGCCACTGACAAAAAAAAGTCTTAAAAATCTCACTTGTCAGTGAAGAAATTGATAAACTGATCACAAAATTCTCTCTAGTGGAATGACCTACGCAGGCACATCGCTGTTATTTTTGTATGAATTCAGTTTTATAAATCCCTTCTGTTCATACAAGCCACAACTACGATAGCAGCTCGCACATATTGTGTAATTGCTATTAAATAGGGTTTTGTCTGGTGCAAATTGAATATGTTTAGATCTATAGTGCGTTATCTTGTTTAATCCTACTTTTAAAATAGAACTCCTACAGATGCTAGAGGCATATTAACAGTGTGGGCTCCTTAACTCATGGGATTAGAGCGATATTTTGCCACACATCTAACAATCCCTCTTTGGACTGCTGCTCACATCAGCTGTGCTATGCCAGACAAAGAAATGTAGAGTTCTTTGCATTTCATGTTTTGCATGTTAGGAACTGCAACTCTTTACATACGTAAAAGAAAAGTCCCTTCAAGTGCTAGAACATTTTTTTCCTGGCTACACAGCACAGGTAACACTGGGTCATCTGTTCCCCACTAGCTACCCATCAATGTACGTACTGTACAAGCTGAATAATAGCGAGGTGACGTTGGCTTAGAAGTCACCCTGCAATGAATACCATGTATGAAAACCACAGTTTGTCTACAGAATTTGGGATTTCAGTAACCTGGACGTTACACAGGCAAGTGAGGTCTCCCCATACAGAAATCAAGTTATTTTGAGAAAGATTTCATTGATAAACCTTTTCATATCCTAATCTAAAAAAACTTGTGTGAAGTTGCTTTGAACTCTGTGCATCACCCGCCTGCACTCAGGCCTGAAGGTGGAACTCCTTGGAGAGGTGATGGAGAAAAAATATACTACAAGCCACATTTGAAGAGAAGTGAAATTAATTTTCCGTAGGATGTTCCAGCAGCACATTCATAAAACAAACAAGCCCAAGCAAAAAATCGCGTATGCTTTCTCAGGCTAAATACTCCAATTTTATAATTTATGTTTAAACTGAAATCTCCAGAAAGCAAACCTAATTTGATTTGCAGGCAACTGCAAAATTCCAGCTGGATAGAAAGTGTTTAATTGGAAAATCACATAGGCCTTCCTACCAATGACTGCTAATAATTATGTTTATTCAGCTTTCTCGAATAAGTGGTCCAAGCCCAGGCCTCGAAACAATACATTATCTTTGTTTAGTTTGTGTGCCTTTCAAAAGCCTCTGTCAGAAGCTTCCTTCGTCTTTAATTTCTACTCCCCAGTTACATACCCAAATGCACTTGTGCTATATGTAGTCAAAACCCTTACTGCTACTGTTTGCTTTGTAATTCAGAACTTAATATCTATGGTAAAGTTCTCACTCCGTGGACCATACTGAGAAAGCATATTAACCTTCACTTCTTGTAGAAGAGCAATAAATTGTGGTTTTATGGCTTTTTTTGTTGCTCACAGTGTTTGGATATTTGCTGTTTGCAGAAGCAGATGGAGGAGGTCTGCAGAGGATAGTCAGCCCTGGAATGGTTTTGCAGTGAGGATTTACCAGCTGTAGTGAGAATTGCTGTTATTACCACTCAGCTGCTGCTGACCTTCTGAGAATAACCAAAGGGTTACAAAAGCCAAGGACTCACACAGAGGTTCACATCAAGGATGCTCAGATCAGCTGATCATAACAAATCAAAGAAACTTAGCAAAGGGCAGGAAAGGAACAAAAAAAAAAAACCAAAAAAGAGAAGAGGACTGGCAAAAACATAAGCTTACTTGTGAGCTCAATAGAGATCAAGAATGCTGGGGAAAAGTCAGATCCGGAGAAGCAATGAAGAGACTTTCTATTCCTCCCTAATTTCACACTGTTTGAATGATCATTTCTATTCATAGAACCTTTCCTGTACTTATACAAGTGTTTCTCAGCTGCTTTCAGATTATAAAGCAGGCACTCTGTTGTTTTATGTACCACTGAAATGTGTTTATCTGGAGTTTAAATAGACAACTTCATGTATTTCATGACCTTGGTGGAGAGAAACAAAGCAATGAACTCACCCCTCACAAGCAAAGATAAATCGCAGAAGTCTGCAAGCTACCACTATGCAGCGCATCCAGCTCTAATTATGTGATAAGTGGATGGACCCAGTGTTAAACATATTTTGCAGAAGTTCTTGAACAAAGTGCTTACACTGGTTATGCAGATAGCTCACTGAAAGCCACATGAATACCAATTATTATGCACACAGTATGAATTTTGATGAGTAGAGGAAATGCTGGTCTTCTAAGTAGTTGTGGGGGTTTTATATTTGCTTTGCTCAACAGTCCTCTGTTTCTGCCAATGCACAGAATAAGAGCATTTATTCTCTCTCTAAAAAAATTTCATTCTTATTTATAACACTGCAGCAGCTCCTTTGTTTCTAAGGTCATTGGTAATTTGATCCTGAGTGGTGCTGAGCATTTCTCGTCACAAGAGAAACCTCCAGCCAGCTAATTTTGACAAGAAGCAACACACAATATTTAGGAAGAAGAAAAATAACAAAAAGGTAATTTAATTACTCAGATAGCCAGAGCATTCACATCAGTCTTCCACGTGCTCTTAGATTGGTATTGTCGTAACACAACTCGGAAATATTAACATTTCTCTTGACCACAAGCTTTTTTCTGAGTTCTTTGAAAGTGACCAGATTTAGAAGGCAGATAAGCATTTGGGATCCTAATTACAATGAGGGTCAAAGCAATCTCTGCCCCTAACATCAGCTTTCAGATTTCTAGTAGGAGCGAGGTGCCTTCACTTCCATTTTTTAAGCCTAGTGAGCTCTTCTCGTTTATTTTTGGCATCTAAAGCTATTCTAAAAATGAAATCTAAATGCCTATGATATTTATAAACTGAGATTCCTAAACTACTTATATGATTTTGCAATGAGTTTTGCTGCTCAGAACAGTAGAGAAAACTGTGAATGCCATGGATGTTACCACATGAATGAGAGTAATGACCAATTATTAACCAGGAGGAAGTGGTGCAATTTATAGAAATCTAATGTAAATTTCAAATGCTGTGCTATTTTAGCAGTGAGAACAGAATACTCATAGTCTTCAATTACAAATATACGTTTATCACCAATCAAATGCTTGTTTTCTTTCATATGGATTTGATAAATAGCTTTCCATTTGACTAATAGATACTTTCTAAACTAGTAAATTCTTTGCAAATGAACCCTAGTACAAACACATTCATGCCTAGATCTTTGCTTTGCCTCAGACATGACAGAATACAAGTCAGTTACGAGACTACATCTCTTCTGTTTTCACCAGATATCCTAGGTTAATATTTCTGGGGAAAAACAAATATCACAGAATTAACACCAGGGTTATTTCTTTATTTTAAGAAATGGAGAATATAACCTAAACTGCGAGTCTTCACCATGCATACTCCTGAATACACAAGAACAAAAAAAAGATCAGGTCATACTTTGCCCTCCACATCAATGATGACAACAGAAGATGCAATTATCTAGGGCAGGAAAATAACATCAGACTACACAGGTTTTTTTCAGTGTTAAGATCTGTACAGGAACAAGAGTATGGAGAGGTAAAGCTGAACACAAAGGTCAGAGCAAGTATCTGCCTAGTGTAGGGGTGGTTCTGAAAGGGAAGATACACTTCAGTAGACTTACTACTTGCATTTACAGCTCTAGTGAAAAAAAAAAGAAGGGGTGGCCAAAGAGCTCATCTCTGGTGATCTCTAGCATCTGGTGATTTTGCAAGGGAAATCACATGCCATTAACAGGCCCAAATGTAGGGTCTTGCTAGTCTCCAAGACACACAGATAAAGGAATGAGATTATTTAGGAGTCTCAAAGGGCAACGTTTTGCCTGGAAGGCAAGGTAGGATCAGTGTTGACTTTCAGATCACTGAAGAAGGGAAAGTGAGATTTGTTCTAGTTTTTAATTTGCAATCTGAATGGACAGATCTAGTCTGTGTTGGGAAGGTATGTCTAGAATGGAAAATAATATTATGTCTAAGTAATTTTTGTAAAAGAAATATGGAAAAGAAAGCCAGGAGGGGCCTTAGTTGTGCTTTCAGCTCAGTAATTGGTCTTCAACATGATCTAGCCCATATCAAAAATAAGACAGGGACTCTCCAAGCTACAAGTGTGTTTTTCAACAGCCCAAACTGAAAAATAAATCTCTCCAGATGGTGCTCTGAAAGTCTCATATCCTCTTCGAACCACGAGCAGACGGAGATGCATATTGTTCTCTAAGGGCTGTTTTACCCCAGTGGGTAGCACAACTGAATCAGAAGACAGAGCTGGAAGTCATCATAAATCATGGTGACAAGCAACCTATTTGCTTTCAGGTCTCTATAGGAATTGATTAATCATTTATTAAAGCACATATTAGTCATTTATTACTCTTTTATAAACCATGTGTCAGTAGGTATTCAAAATGTGAGCAGACCTTATTTTTCACTGAAGACTCACAGCACCAGTATATCTCAAATTTCACTGAGGTGATGTTTTGTCAAATCATACAAATTTTATCTTGTTCACAGGAGACAAGCTGCTTTATTTAACTGGAAAATTCATCTAGGTGGAAAGATCATTTCACACAATGATAGAAAAAAATCATCTATTCCTAAAATAGTAAAAATCTTTCCCCAAACCTTATTCTCCTGATATTAAAGAACTCTTTTTATTTTACAGTGCTTTCTCTTAGAAAAGGATGAAGTTGATGGCAAGTGGAAGTAGCAGAAAGAGGAATTGTCTCAAGAGCAAGACTGTCTCCTGGCCAAAGTTAAGTCTCAATTTCTAATGAACAAGTGAGAACGGTCTGATAGGTCTGACTAATTCTCAGTGTATGACTATGGATGTGTGGCTGTCCCAGATCTGTGGTGAAGGGCAATGTGAGAACTAGGAGGACTAAAGAATCCTATTAACCCACATCACTGCATTCTTCTCCCTAGTGTCTGAAAGCACTGGCTAAGAAAAGACAAGTAAGCATATATGTGAAATAGAACAAAGCAGATATTTTGAGATGTGTAGAGAAATGGGGCAGTAACAAAACAATTAACTGGGCTGAATCTCACAAAGCAATATTCAATATATTAACCTGTCAAATTACCTGACACACAACCTCAAGGGCTTACACAACTCTTCTGAAGTTAATGGAAGTGCTTTGCTGGATCACAGCCAAGGTGCTCAAGTTCTGTGGTTATACCTTGATGCACCGCCAATGAAAGAACAAAGGCCATAATTGCATTGGAATGGCATTGGTTGTGGTATGCTAGTGAAAAGTAATAGCAGATGGAAGAACACATTCCCTACATGAACGCATTCTTATCCAGCAAAACCTGAGTAAACACTACCGAAGCCACTGAGAAGATGCATACAGCAGCAAAAGAACATTTAGATTTTTCTGAAGACATCAAATAAACCTATTAAGGTGTGTTTTGAATAGGTGTATAAGGAACTGGCTTCTAAGGAATAAATATCGTAAGTATTAGTACACAGAAAAGTAGGGCTTAGGTTTAGATCCATAGACTTGTTTCACAAGAGTTTTGGTATAGTCAAAAGTTCTGGAGGAAAGAAGAGGAAGATCAGCCAAGTGTCAAAAGATAAAATTCATCTCCAATGAAGAGAGACTTGTTCAAGCATGGCTGAGATTGCTTTGAAATGAGGACTCAAAGAAACATCTCCTAACACATATAAGGCTTCTTGGGAATAGAAATATATAGAGAAATTTTCAACTTTAAAGGAAGTTTGAAAAATTATTAAGTTTTTCTTGGCATTAATGTTATTGAAATCATAGATATCTTTTTAAAGATATATATAACAATGCATTCCATAAAACTTCATTTTGACCACAGCCTAAGTACCTGGTATTGTACTAATACAATGTCCAGACTTCTGTTTAAATGATGGTGAAAAAATACTTAGTATAAAATCCAGATCTTACAAATTTATTGCCTTTCACTTTGTCATATCAGGAACTAATTTGGCCCTTGTGGTTACAAATGTAGAGAATACATTGAAAATATGGCTTAACTGAGCTATCAACAGCATATGGCAAACAAAGGCCATAGATATCTTGGGCAGAAATTATACTGCCAGAAGAAAATACAGGCCAGTAAATATTCCTTTGTTTTATAACATGGAAAAAGACAATGAGAGAAAATATCTTCAAAGAGAAGGAAGACAGCTATGAAGATACAGCAATACTACACAAGCCTACTACTAAAGCAGCCATCTCTAAACATACACAAATCAAACCTTTACATTTACTATATTTATGCTTTCTAAAGTTATCTTGTAGAATATGTCTTTTTCTTTCAAGTCTTCTTCAAACCCATAGTACTGTAGTATGCATCTTGTATTTAAATACAATAGCTAAGTATTTTAAGCAGTAAGCCAAAGCAAGTGGCATTACCTTTATTAACTGGCACTCTCCCTTCCCTCACGCTACATAATTAGAGTATGTGTTTGTAAAGGGACCTGATACCATACATCTAAAGACTGATATTTTTCTCCTTTATACATGGGATAAGAATACAACTTAGCAGGGCAGAAGGAAGATTTCTGAGGTCATTAACATCTGAAAATAGTAGTTACACGTTCAAAACCATGTCACAATGTGTGTGTATATATATATATATATATATATATATATAAGAGATATATCTATAGGAAAATTGGTGTGTCACGTAGAGCAGCAATGCTGTCTCTTCGCACCTTCTTCTCTATTTCTATACTGACACAGCCAGACTTCTAAGAGTAAAAATATATTTTAGTATCATTGCCTGAAATGTATTTATAAACATTTCCAAATCTCCATAGAAGCAGACACTGTCTAACAATAGATTTAGGGGCTAAGTAGGCACCCAAGTTTTTTACACACTAGCCAGAGGAAACTCTTCGGACAATAATAATCAATACACATTTCTTCTTTTGAAAGGAAAGTTTGGAAATTCAAGTAAATAGTCTTCTGAAGGCATTAACTGTTTTCACTATTGATGAGTGCAATTAGTTCCTAGTTGTAAATACACTGTGTTGTCCTAACCTGTTTTTTAATTATGTTCAAGAAGGTTAAAATAATACAATATTTTAAATACATTTCAACCACAGGTTGACAGGAAACGTTTTTCACGGAACTGAAAGGCTGCTCTAAAGGGCAATTCTAAGGCCAGTTAGCACATACATACTTGAAAGGTTTGGATCAGGCTCTTCATTGTTCTTTTCAGGAGGGTGTAACGATACTGCTAAAGTGAGCAGTTATGGCTATTGCAATTGATTAGTGAAAATTAATATTCCTATAGGCAAAATTGTCATTGTTTCTTATTTATTCCTTTTTCCTTGTTTTTGTAATCTTCCTCCTTTCTATTTAATGTTATTCAACATGCATTTATGAAAGAAGTAATTATTCAAGTAAAATTGCAGTAATTTATTTCAAAATAATCTGTTGTCAAACTGCTAAAATTAGGCAAGGAAAAAACATCTGAAGAAAAAGAATGTCTTTACAACAGTAGAGTTCCCTTTTCTTCTCAAATTACCTGGAAATCAGCATTCCTAGCGCTTACTTCTCATCTTTTGGGAATATTCCTTAAAAACTGCAGAGTTTCAGGAAACATTTATAATAAAATCCAAACTAGCTGTTATTAGGTAGAACTTATGGTCTTTAATTTTCTCCAGATGCCAGATGTAAGAACTGCACGCTAATAAGGTGTGAGAAGGCTAATAAGGCAGGTGAGAGAAAGGAGTATTGTGGGAAGGGCAGGAAACTAGGTGCATGCTTTGCCTGAAACAAGAAACTTCCCCCACGCCCTCCAGATTTTCAGTGCTGTTCAGTGGAATTCAGCTTGCAAAGAAAAAGACTTTCCTTGAAAAATTTCACCTGTAAGTTGAATTTAGAGCTTTTAGGACCGTAGTTTTCAATACAGAACCAACAACACTAGCTTTTTTACACCTGAAGTACAGAAGCCAGGACAAAACATGTTGCTCTCATCCATGCTCCCTATCATCAAAAGACCTAAGCTAGAACATAGGCAGAAGGGAATTCCCTGTTTTCCCGCATAAGAACAAAAGGAGAAAGTTGCCATTAGTGAACTTATTTTACAAGTTTTCACCACACCAGCCAAGCTCAGAATGATATACTTTGATGTAATTTTTTACCTTGTGGTTGCACTGTGTTTTGGAAATGATGCATATGCACTTATTAAGATAAAAGAACAACTCTGGGAAAGTCTATCACGTTGAGATAAAAAGATGTCTAAGTACTTTCCTCTTCCATTAAGGAACATCTTTCTATTCAAAAGCAAGCTGAATTAAAATTACGTGCAACATTTTGTGGAACACAAATGGCAACTTCTTACCTCCTTCTTGGTGAATTCTGGTGGGTGGTCATTTTTGTCATCAATTAGAATAGTGGCAGTTGCAGTTCCAGTAAGTCCCACGTCATGGCCGCCCATATCCTTGGCTTCAATAACCAGCTCGTACTTCGGCGTCTCCATTGTCTGGAAAAATTACAGAAAAAATTTAATAAAAACCCTAACAATTATCCATTACTTTTATTTCACACGAGGATTTTAATTTGGTCTGTCAAAGCATGGTATAGAAATGGATCTGGTGACACAGTTAATGTTTTACAAAAACCTAAAGCTTTCTCTGAGCTTCAGCCATGACAACGAAATCCTTGTTTGGAATACAGGTGAATACTGGTAAACAGTATATAACCTATTATTTAAGAAGGTTAGAAAAGAGGGAAGAAATTAAAATATAATTGCTCTTTAAGAGAAAGCTTTCACTTCAGTACCCTGGTATTTAGGAGCTTGTCTCATCAGTGTTATGGTGGGTACATAATTAAATTCTAATGCCACGATCTACATACACATTCATTTTATTTTATTAAGTCTAATTCATTCTGCATATTAGCATTTAGAATGGTAATCTAAGTTTGCTTCACGGTAAAAAAAACAAGAACGTAGTTTCTAAAATAGGCAACAACTATCCGATATTTTACAAAGTAATGTGACTTATATCTGTGTATCCAATTTCTATGCCATGGTTACTTATCTGTCTGTCTACCTCTAGTAGAAAAAGACAGCACTAACAATACAGGTCTGGTGGAAAAGCCATCTTTATTTTACTACTCTGAAAAACAGCTGTGACTTGGGTCAAAAGAAGAAATTGGAGCCACAGCTCTGGAGTGGAAGTGTTAGAGCATTTGTAATTCACTTTACTCACATCAGACATTAAGTACATCTGTTTGTTCATTGGACAGCTGAATATTAATACATCCCATCAAAACTTATTACCAGCATCAGAATCTTCTCCCGTGAAACACACAGAGTTTTGATATAGATTTCAGTGGAGAGAGAGAGATGAGACTGGGCACCTAATTAAAATGATTATATTCCACATTTGTATGGCTGCCTTACATGGAACCATCTGCCTGAAGACCATGTGTGCTGTATCACTGATGGAGAACACAGATGGGAAGGTGCTGCAAACACCTTTAAAGCTATATGGTAAGAATATCATGTGTAGTGGATTTTTAAAACTTTCTAGAAAAACAAGCCTGGAACTCAGGAGAAAAGCTACATAACAGCACCAGAAAGTGTGGTTCATTCAAGTGCTTTTTTATCCTCAGAGCAGCTCTATCAGCCATCTGTGCATACAAGAACCAAGGCTGTGCATCTTTGACATCACTTATCCCATGTCCTTCAGGCAACACTACTCCAGAGAATTAACATGCAGAGAGGAAACTCGTGTGCAATTCCATACAGCAACACTGATCTCTGTCTGCCATCCATACGCTGCCTGATGAAGCAGAACCAAAGAGGCTGGAACAGGGCTTATCCAGTAGCAGAGAACATCTCACCATCTACAATTTAAAACACGCTCAATTTTCATCCCTAGCTTAGTGAAGCAACCTCCTAGGCCACATAGTCTGCTTTATAGCTAATGGATTCAAAAGCATTCACTAAATAGTACATTGTGTGTCTTCCTGGGTACACACAACACCCTTCTCAGAGCACGTGTGAAAAAGGAGGCTCCAATTCCTGAAGCATTTTAGGCCAAGACAAAAGCAATCCAATCAGTTGCTCATCAGATCAACCTGTCATGAAGCAACATAGTTGCATGTAAAATTAATGAGTCATGCCAGAAGTCCTAAAAACATATGAACTACTAATCAGTTGCCACTGTCACTTTGAGAATCCTAAGAAAAGTATTTCCTTAAGTCTTACATTATTTCTTGAAAGTCATCACAGAAGGCAGCAAACTCAGAACAAGATTTTGATTTATATCATAGTATAAATATACATGAAGAAATATTAGTGATGTCTCCAACATAAATTCAAGTTATGAAGTAGAACAAGATTTACAGTTTTCATATGTTTCTTTCCTAAAATGTTTTCAATGTATTAAAAACTGTATGAAACTTCCCTCCCCCTCTCTAAATGTAACTTTTTCATTATTTTCATTAAGAAGTTATTATTATAGTACAGAAAACTTGCAAAGCCATTTATCATTTCATGTTTATAAATGTCCTTGCTCAAAAGAAGCTCTCTTTTACTCATAAATTGGCCTTTTTTCTTTGAAAACTGTCCCATTTTCTGTTGAAAGCAAGCCTATTTATGCTAGAAATTGTGTCTATTGCAGCAGAAATTTCTGTGACAGGAGTCCAATGCTTAAGCATGCAATGGAATGTGGAAAACATTGAATTTTGAATAGTATCACATATCATTATGAATACTTCACAGTTTTCTTCCTATGCAGCACTTTCTACATCTAGTTCTGTCACCAAATATTTGCTTTGTTAGGGAAAGCAACTCCCATCACATCCAAACCCAGGAGTCTTGTTCCCATCAGACGCTCTCTTTACATGAGGAGACTGCAGTAGAGGATTTTTTTTTTATCATTTCTCACATTCCAGCTCAGTTACTTCAGCTCGGTCCCCAGCAGCTATTTGGATTTATGTAATGGATTGGTGAATCCTGAGGGGATGGCAGCAGGGATCTGAAGGCTCTGTGTCCAGCACGAGCTGGCCTGGCAGCTCCTGGCCACTGCCCGCTCACAAGGCCCAGGTCTTCCTGTAGTATCTCCCTACAGTCACGTCTGTCCCGTGAGGAATGACAGCTTGAGGGGGAGGGGCACAAGAGAAGAACAGCAGCCCCCCTGTTCACTTCCTCATCACCATTCCTTCCCTCCTTGATCTCTGCTGCACTGTAAGTCCAGGGACAAGGGCAGCACCCACCACTACTTGACGACCACCCAGTCACTCAGACTATCCCACCAGAACATCGCCTGCCACCACACTCAGGCCTCCTGTTCCTCAAAGCAGCGACCTGGTCCCTAAAAAGCACTTCTGAAAAAAAAAAAACCAACAAAAAACAATTCATTTGGATACTTTGGCATTAGCGATATAAATATGCAACGGCTCTCAAGGAAGTAGATCTACAGTTTAAAACAGATAATAAATGATTTTAATAAATGAACATTAAGTTGCTGTTTTTGTAGTGTATTATTTATAGCTGTGACTTTGTGGAGGTTTGCACTGTTGAGAGAGTTTGTGTAATTACAGCAGGGGACCCATTCCTATCCCCATAAATTTTCACTGAAGTCATTTAGCCACGGCAGGGGTGACACTGGCAAATTGTTTGGATTGCCAAGGAGGCGAGCCGTGTCAGGAGAACTCTTCTTTGAAGGCCCACCCACTGCCAACATCACCAGTGCTAACATTTCTATCACGTCTCGCTCCCTGCCACCTCAACATCCCCAGTTCAGCCCTGGAAAGCAACATGATAAAGGGCCTTTCTGGCACCTTATTTTCTGATTCCTGACAAAGCCAGCAGGATCTGATCACAACAGTGGAAAACAAACACTTCAATGTGTCTATAGGCAGTTAGAATAAACCAGATGATGACTTGTAGTATGCGTAGAATGGATCCAGTTAACAACGGCTTTCTATCAATTTTAAGCTTTTTATGTGTATTTCCTACAGATACAGTAGGAAAACTATTAGTGACTTAAGAAATGCAAGCTATTGGTAGTGCTTCACATCACCAACAGTAACAGTCCAAATCTTGGTATGTGCTATCACTTGCAGCCTGTAAAGTATTCATGTGCCATTTAAATTCAGCAGGAATTGACAGCTTTTCTCAGTATAGTAGGACTCAAAACGTAAGACTGGAACAACCGGAACTGTAATGAATGATTAAAGAAAAGTTCAGGACCACAAGTGTTTTCAAACACGTGCAAATCCTGAATTTCCAGTTTTGTACATGGACTCCCAGAGCCCTGGTACTGCTAGAACAGCAAAGTCACTCTCCGTAGCTTGGAAAGAGGGGCAGAGACAACCAAGAAAGGCTTCTTCTACAGGTAAGGAAGTGCAATATCTGAGGAAGCGAATGTCTTCACTGAAGCCTGGCTTCTTTTCATCTGTCTTTAAATATCCAAACGAAGTATCAACTTTTTTGAGCATCACTGCAAGAGTCCAGAGATATAAGTCATTTCTGTATTTGTCTTCACTGACGACCTCAGGAACACAATGCTCCCTAGTGCATATATTGTGGCGCACAATTAAGTTTTGTTTAAGATCTTAATGAGCTGATAAAGATCACAAAGTGTAGCACCCAAGTGAGAAACAGAAATCGAGCTCTGGTACTTTAATAAGGGAACACATCCAAGCAGTGCATAATTTGTTTATCTGGATTCAATGGCCATGGTAACCATTTTGTTTAGGTGTGGGAGGAACCAGAGAAAATGTAGTTTGTCTACACCATCAAAACCAGATACACCAATTTTATCTATCTCCTGAATTTAGGCTCCTAAGTAAAACAAAAATGTTTGTCAATGAATTAAAACAATTGCAACTTTGCATCAACTTCATTGGGGTTATGAACTCAGAAGGAAAAATCAAGGCGCTTATTTAGGTGCTTAACATAGAATTAAATTCTTAACTTCTGAAATTCAAAAGTTTTGCTCAGACATTTTAATTGAACATTAAGAAAAGTGGAGTAGATAACAGTTTCACAAGGATGAAGAGCATGAGAAAACTCTTCTAACAAAGACCTCTTTTTGCCACTGGCACTTGGAGTACTTATGACTAAAACTAATCTATGAAATTGGCATATGGATTACATGTGTATAAAAGACACTTCTTTCTGCCTGAAAATTGAAAGCCTGGTCCCTGTTAGAGTACTTCCAAGCACAGCGTGCATTGGGAATCCTATTTACTAAAATAATACTTTCTGTTTTTCCAATACAACTACCTATTTTCAGGAGATGATGTATTTTCTGGAAGGACACCGTACTGCGCATTTGGAAATCTATTTGTGAAGCTCAATCTAAACTAAGAAGAACGTGGATCAAGGCTGAACCTTCTATGTCTTGTGAAGATGGACTGGGTTCAGAACTTTAGGCTACATTAGTTTTTTGTTTTATCTGTAATTCAAAGAGGTTTCAACAGTCATTCAACCTATTTTCCTGTAGATGTTCACAACGTTGTTTTTACTACTCATATTTAAATTGTATATATAGTAGTTGAAAAAGAATCATATCAGCAAAAAATGTCATTTTTCCCTTTTGTATTTCTTCATATCAGCAGCCTGCCACCAAACTCATTGTATTTTGCAGTTTTTCTTCTAGCAAATTTTAAGTCCAGGAAAATATTTCAGGTTGTGAATGAATCCCTGCTTCACCTCAGCACCTATCTATAAACTGTAGATGGACACCAAACTCAGGAAACAACCGGACTCCAGGAAGCGTCTCTTTGGTGTTTCCTCCTGCCTGGGCGTCCCTCATGTAGTGCCTTTAGCTTCGTGCATGTTCAGAAAAGGGCACACATGGTCAAAACACCTACGCCTTCATTTGGCACTGCAGCGCTTCCCCTAAAAAGAGAATTGGAAAAGAAGAATTCCCAAATTCACATATTGTACCCTGTTGCTAAAATCAAAACAAGCAGTGCCTGGGAAACAAACATGATACAGAATGTTCAAAACACTCATAAGGGCTTCAAGTGTATTTTCAGACTATCTTAATATTCTTAATACTTGTTGCCAATGAGAGTTGTGTACTATTCTTTGGCTGTTAATATTTTCTATAACAGTGCAACAATACCACAACGCTTCTACTGTAATTATGTTTACAAACAACATACTCAGGCATATTAACATACTAGCAGTGTGCTATCATATCATAGTTTTCACCAATGCCTTTATAACATAGCCAGAAAGGAAAATTCTTTGAATTTAAATAATTTCAGTTCATGCTAAATAAATGCTTGTGTTCATTTAAGATGATAATTGCATGTAGTGTGCACTGAATACATCCTATTAAGACATAATCAATCTCCTTGTTAAGTAACAATATCAACATTCAATCTAACATTGTTCCAGAGTTTGCTGTCAGGATTTTGACAAATGTAGAATTAAAAAAAAATGGAATAATGTGACTATTAACAGCTCTAACAGATATAATGCTTTTATAATTATAATATCAGCTTTTATATTAAATGCCAATTGCTACAGTGTAAAAAGCACAGCATAGTCTGAGGGTTTGCATTCAGAGCTTGAATTACAGCTTGATGAATAAAAAAATGAAGTTTGTAATGCAAATCCTCTTTAGCTCACCAATTTACAATTTTTTATATCATAAAGGAAGTTCTACAGTTTAATCATTGTAATAAGGTACTCGTGTTGTGAAGAAAATCAATATCTGTTTACTACCCATAGGAGAGAGAGTTCATAGGTAGATCTGGAAGCAAAAGGAAGACTAAATTTCCTCCTTCAGCAGTTGTTGTTAAAAAAGAAATTGTTTCCAAGTGCGTGATAGAGATGGCTTCCTGGATCCAAGGCCAGAGAATTAAATGCTTGCATTAAAGCACCCCAGCAGAGGCGGGAAGGAAGGTAAGACCCTGTTCTCTTGTACAAACAAGGACTTCAACCTGGTTGTCTCAAATGCTGAAGATCTAAACCTCAAGCTGGCTTTCAGGAGCACTCAAAACAACAACTCCCTCTGTGATTACATATATTTCTTTCAGCAAAGTAGGTTTTTTCTCTCCCCCCTCCAAACAGTTGTGTTTCAGTAACGCGCTCGATTTTGACAACTTAGCATATTCCCATAAAAATTGTTCTCCTGTAATACCCAATCAGCTCTATTTGCAGCGTTATATATTTCATTTTAACAGTCACGATTTGCAATTCAAATAATCCGCAGACTAAAAGATATTTGCTAAAAAAAATGTTCAAATAATTTTAATCCATTAACATATTAGAGATGTACAGTCTGTTTGCAGACAATTTGTGAAGAGAAAGAAGGGCAAAGTTGTTCTAATAAATTATTAGTTGCAAATTATTCAATCATTCTAAGTCCCTGCCATAGGTAGAAATGAGTCTATTTAAATCTGAAGCATAAATGAAGAGGCCAGTTTCTCCAACACAGTAACCCACCATGGTTATCAGTACAGACAGCTTCTCAGATATTTCTATATTAAAAATACCTCTGCTAGGAGGATTCCCTAACGCATATGAAGGGTGCAAAGGTCACACAATAAAGGTCAGTACACATAGACTATTTAAAACGTTCTGCTGTAACTAGTTAAGCCTGAGAAGACCCTCAACCTGTTATATAAATCAGCACAGCTCCACTGACTTTGCATTGGCTGCCCAAGTTTATTTCCACATGTTTATTAAGCTATCGTTCACGCACAACCATGCACACATGCTTTCACGCCACAGTATAAGATGCTGCATTTATGGTAAAACTGGTAGGTTGCCACAGATTTGCACTTAGTTCTGTATTGTTTTGAATGCAACAGTCTGCCTTCAGATCATCATGGCATCAAGAAGCGTAAGTGCTCCCAAAACATATATTTTGAACGAAAAAAACCCAGCAACATCTCAATTCCTCCAAGCACAGAGATAAAGGTAATATCTTCTTCCCTGTTGCAAGTATAATTGCATTAGAATTTGGGAAATCTTGTTATCGGTGAACAGCAACAGAGTGCCTGTGATTGTGTTTGTGCAACACAGACTAGGGGCTAATGAAGTTCTAAGCATTTAACCCATGGAGGATAAGCCAATTCATGACAGAAATATTTCATGCAACAGCAATAACTTGTGGCTGGTCAGCACTCCTCTCTGTTCCCTGGAAACAAACTGCTTTCCTAAATCGTGTGGACAGTGGCCAATGTCAGTTATCACTGATCTTGTTGATAAACATAAATCGTGCTCCTGCAGCTCTGAAACAGAGGAATTCTTCACTGAGCCAAGAAACAAAAGGATCTGTGAAGCATGCTTATCAGTGCTTGAATTTGGTCCTCCTTGAATCTGAATCCAGTTTAAGAAGCCCTGAAGTATTTCCTGCAGGCTTAGGAGGAGGATACTCAGCAGATCCAGAAGATAAATATTACCTTTCACAGAAGTACGTCCCATAAAAAGCATCTCCAAAGCAGAAGGGAAAAAAAAGCTGGAGTATTTTTTAGTATGACCTTTATATTCGTAATGCATCAAGAAGAGTGTCTGAATAAGGCAGAGGGAACATTTGAAGCAGTTCAGCCAAAACCCAGCACATTTCTTTCCTCGCAAAGTCAACTCTGAACCAAGCAACACACCAATAACATAGCGTAAGTCCTGAATGCTATATGCCTTTGTACTCCTGAACTGTACTTATTAGCAAACATTTCTGCAGGAAACTAAATGAAACGTAATGCTGATTATCTTATGATTCATCACCATCAAACAGTCTATCATCTTGCCAAAGATGAAATTAGATTAACAAAGTTTATCCCACTGAGATCTGCCTGGATGCCAATGCAACACTTGTGTTAATTTACCTAGCTGTTCCAAGACATCACAGATCAACACAGTGCCCTTCTTCACTTTTTCATCAAACATCAAGTCCTAGATGGATAATTCGGGCAAATCAAGTCCATTTAACAGCAACCAGCAGACAATAACAATCCCAGGAAAGCTGCTTGACTGTGTGCGTGGTCTTTGTGTATGCTGTTGTGCCTGTGAGGATTAGGAAACAGCTTTCGGGGTGAATTACTATATAGTTCACAGTTACTACACTTCAATTTGCACCACAGTGAGGTCTTGGAATCTGGCATCTAGATTTCTTTCAGCCAAGATCCAACTGGAGAATGTACCCTGGGATTCACCTTACACACTGCAGCCATGGTGTGACTCAGTTCCGAGTACAAGACTAGAGTTTGATGTGAAAGACTGCAGCATACGGTATGGAGGTCAGTCCACCAGCATCAACTGTTTTGCTCTACAGACCTGCTTTTTCTGGCCTACTCTGTTTGCTAACACAGGAAGAACCTTCCAGTCCACAATAAAGAAGACTGTTAGCCTTTACCAGCCAGTGACAGCAACCTCATAAGCCAGAGGCCAAACAAGGAGACAGAAGAGGGGACAAGAACCGAAAGATACCACAGAGTTCCAAAGGCTGTGACACAACTGGGTTATGGCAGTCACCAGACAAGTCTGAACCATCCGGCAAAGTATCTGACGGCACCTGCTGCAGGGTTTTTCAAGTAGGTGCCTCATCCTTATCGCCAAACAGCACCTAGATCTACAAGTGCTTAGCGTGTTTCCTGAGCTCAATTTATACAGAAGAATGTGAACTACAATGTGTGTTAAGGTCTGTGGCTGATCACTGGGAAGCAGCTTTCTTGATGATCTTTGCACAGCAGTTTTCTTTCAGTTTCAATTTATAATCATCTAAACCAATATTCTCCATCTAGGTAATAAAAGGTAATAAGTTTTATGATACCTCCCTAATGCCAAGTCTTTACATAATCTGCTATCAAATGAATCAAAATGAAGCTTACTGGGTTAACATCAGAAACCACATTCTTACAAATTAGGAACACTTAGGCTGTATTTCCCTCCATAAACATTCCAATTTCCACAACAGCAAGCAATGCTATAAAGGTCAGGACGGAAATTGTGTTCCTGCTGTGTAATCTGCTTCGCAGATTTGTACTGGTGGTCAAAATGCCCAGAAAACTCAATTACTGACTTGCTATGACAACCATACATCAGCAGGTCTAGATGGACAGAGGTTATTTCTAAAATTACTACCCTAATGCAGAAAGCATATTCTATGATTCCAATTGTACAACCTTTGCCTGATGTTTATATTGTTACATATTAATGGAAGCACTGCCTATTATTTCAGGCATATTATCAGGAACATAATATTCTAGTTAAATAGGTACATTCTAAGTTGGAGGGTAAAAAAAACAACCCTCCATGTCTGAGAAATTTAAATGCAATATTCCAGTCAGAATAGTCACCAAATGTTAATTTTAATCACTATTATCATTTCCCCCTTAACTTTAATTTTTTATGCAAATCTTATTTTACTTCAGTGTTCTATTGCCAGTAATAATTCCAGGTACCTTTTGAAATAAAGGATCCTGTTGAGAGTGTAATGAATCAGTAAATGATACCAGTTTCGCCCATGGACAAAAACAATTCTAGTGACAGCATTTATACTCTCGTTGGGCTATACCCACAGAATATAAATTGATCTAATTTTAAATCATCCAAGGGAAAATGGTGTAAAATGGATTTCAATTACACTATTGTTGTTTTACAAAATGGCTTATCACACTATGGGGCGAAAAATCAGCCCCTGCAGAGGATTTACTTCCTGATGAAAGGAGTAACAACAGAACTTTCCATTCAAAATTTCTCCAATTCCATTCTTTTCTTACTTAGTTCTCAGCATCTTTTTTTATCAGTTTTCTTGATAAAAATAATTACATTTCTTATTTAGAATTTCTACACTTTCCACTTTGATTAGTAAGTTCTGCTTTTGGTAACCTTTCATAATGCTACTTGTACCTTCCAAGAGCATACAAAATCAAAACAGCCACCCCCCGCCTCCCTCCCATCAGACGTTGTTTCCTTGTAATCACACCAAGATTCCTACGTAATTAGCACTTTCAGACTACATCTCTGGTGCTCTTCCACTGCTCTGTGCAGATTTTGCACTGCAGCACTGTTGTTTTTGATAAATAATGATTCTAGTTGCTAAAGTTGGTGCCTCTTATAAGTTTATGTCCATGCACCAGAACCGTATGCAGCTTCTTTCTGTAAATCAATCAACAGCTTTTCCCATTCACTGTAAAAGAAATAATGGATTTCTAATTCATACATTTTATTAGCATACCAAGATAAAAATTTACTTATGGTTTGAACGTAATGTGGTGACCCAGGGGAAAACCAGCAGGAAAATAAAAATCAAGAGTGGGAAGATGGTGCATGCAGAAGAATGTTCTTCTCAAGGATTTTAGAAGACTGCATAAATGCGCAGCTTTGTGCTTAAATAGAAAATCTTACAGAGAGGAATATTAAGCAGAACCCTAGCAGACACTTGACATAAACTATAGGACACATTGCTCAAACAATAAGAAATAATATAGGACAAACTTGACTTCCTTTCTGTACAGTCAAGCAGCTGTATGCTCTTTTATGTATGTTCTTAGCAGCGTAATTTTCTGGCACAAAATCTTGCTCAAGATTGTGTCAGTGTAATAAATTTCTCTTTATAGGAAATACATTCTATTTTTATTTGCTGTAATGCCACGGCACTATTATTTTTTTTTGCCTGAGCTAAGGGCATTCTCAGCAAGTAAATATTTGTCTAATTTTGCTGCTTTGCCCCACACAGCATCACAATAAAACTGGCATATTCCTGAGGATCTGTGATCCTGGCCTTCCCATGCAAGGAGTTACTCTGCCAGGAGGTCTGAGATGTGGCAGGCTAGGGAGGCTTCTGATGATCCCTGCTGAGAGATCAGCGAAGTCAATGCAGAAGTTCTCTTCAGTTTCAACAGGTCTGGGTGACACATTCCCATGGGAAGGAGACAGCTGTCTCCTCAGGTAGAAACACTCAGTGAGCCAAATCGTTAAGCATTTGACCATTTAAGGCAGGATATTGCACTAGCAAAGGTCCAAAGAAATCTTATGCTCTCCATTTTTATAATGAGACATTCTGTTAACATTTTTAATAATGCCTTATTGTAACTTTCTAGATCATATATAAAGTAATTTGGTAAAATGTATGGATCTGTTATAAGATTACAGTGAGATAAGATTACAAAGCAGGTGTACTAAATAGCTTATGAAAATATCTTACATTCACGCTATACAATGCCAGAAATAATCACGAGGCCTGGCTTCATATATAACAATCCTTCATGAGAAGTTTTTTTTTAATCAAGGAAGAACAAACTGCAATTAAGTGAACGATTTCTATAAGAATGGAGAGACAGAGGTCAACATCGGAAGTAGGTTATGAGGGTTATGGAAGTAACCAGAGGTCAGGGAACAGAGATGGAGTGAGTTGGTAAAGGGTTTTGTAAACCTGAAGTGCCGTTTCCAGGCAGTTCTTGTACACTAAGAGCAATAAAATCAACAAAAGAGAGAATGGGATGGGAGGCACAGCTAGCAAGAAAAAAAAAAAGAATACTTGTCTCCCCTGAAGAACAGGGAGGAGACAAGTGTACCATCATTAAAAGAGCACTTCAAGGCCAGAAATTGCTAAGTTGTAGCTGTGGATTCAAGACGCACTACCGTACTTGGATGGGAAGTGCTGCGCCACAGGAACAGTTTTCAAAATCACAGCCCTGCGCTGCTCCGCTCGTGACTTGCATTGAAGGTGAAGGACTAGTGGTCTGCTACTCGTCCAGCAGCATGTTACACTCTGTGTGTCTACAAGCATGCTCTTAACCTGTTCCTTTTAGTCATCTCAGCTCTGCTAAATCCCCATCTATTTGCTCTGAAGAGGTACATGTGCAGCGCCTGCTTACTCCCACGTGCCTGGAGGCCTGATCCAAGTAGCATGGGCTGCTGAAAGGATCCGTACAACCTTGTGTTCCCCAGCAGGGTATTTTAGCATATCTCATATGGTAGAAGACAAATACAGAGCTATAGTGCAGATGAATTCTGGCCATACTCCAAATGTTTTGATAAGCAGGTTTGCCCTCAAGCAAGGCAAGAGCTTTTAATAGCGTGAAACAAACTGGGTCAAAAGCCTTTCAGTGCACTTCATCTTAGACTCATGTAGATAAATGTAATTTCATATTACTGTCAGACATCTCATAAAGATTTGTGATAATGCCAAATAAATGACTGAGGCACCTTTTCAGTTCTCTCCAGATTAGCATTTTCTGTGTCTAGAATGAATACCAGGGGAATGCATGAAATCCTCAATCCATATTTATGGATGCCCTTCAACAGCTTTTGGAACCAATGACAGATTTGATGAGACCAATCAGATCAAGATCTAATTCCTGACATTTCTGCAGGTCAGAGATTACATGGAACAGTCAGACTGGAATGCACTGCAACTTTTACCAAAACTAAGGGACCCTTACATAATTAACTTATAAGATTAAATCTCTTACCCATACCAACAACCAAGTCAGAGTTATGGGATCAGGTTCATGTCCTGGAACTACTTCAAAATGTTTTTGTAAAAAGAAATTCAAAGTTGGCATGGCAACTGTAAATCTAATGGGATTTAAATATAATTTTTATTGAATACTAAAAATAGAGTGTATAATTGTAATGACAATTCAAGCTTAACAAGAGTAAAACAGTAATAAAAGTCTTACAAGGAACATCCCTCTATTTCTCCCTCCCCCCACCTCTCTCAATGGAAGGGTTTCAAACTGTGATTTAATACAAATTCATTATTTGCACTGAGATTAACAAATATTAGTCTCATTATAAATTTTAATGCTATTTGCATAAACTTTATTGAGAGAAGAAGAAAAGGAAAAGAGAATTTTCAAATTCATAAGAAACAAATGCAAGATAGTGTTTAATTTTCTATTGCCTTAAAAGCCTATCTAGGTCACTGAGTTAAACAATTTTCTAGAGGTAAAAAAGGCTGAGTTAACACTGCAAGAAGCAGAGCTGATTGGCAAGCAGGCTAGAAGGTATGTGGTGAGATAATTAGCTTAATAAACAGATGGAGACAACACTCTTAAGATGACTGCCTTTTCAAATGTTCAGTGTCTGGTAAGATCCTGTCTGTCGAAGCAGGAATGGAACTACTGGTGAAAATCTGAAGTAAAATTCGTGTTAGTTACGTATTAGCTTATTAAAGCAGATTGCATTCAGATGAAAGTAAAACAGAAAAAACAAACAGTATCTCTATTTTTCTCCCAGAGAATTTAAAGGCAGCAGTGGATTATCAATGCAGAATTCAGTTACCTTTCAGTATCCTCCCTCTATATAGCTTTGCCTTCTCTGCATCTATCCCAGTTTCAAAGATATTTCAAAGGCACTGAACGAGAAACTTGCACATTCAGCTGTGCTTCCTGTAGGAGGGGATCACAATGAGAGATAAAATCAAGAAAGGTTCTCTCTCCGTGGGAGAGAAACTGTCTGCAGTTCTCCAGGCTTGATGAGAAAATGCTGAATGAAATGCATGATTCTTGGCTAATAATGATTTTTGCCACATAAGAACTGTCTGTAAGGTCTGAATGTGCCTGCATACAGCGTGTCCTAGGATAGGTGTATTACACTTTCTTGGGACTGAGAAATACAGATGAAAAATAAAATATTTCTTTAATAAACAGTTAAGCCTTGAGTTCGCACAGTCTCAGTGCATCGGGATGAGGACCATGAAGGCAGTGTTACATGAACCCGTTCACACTTGCCTGAAGTTGAGCATGGTGCAGAGGCATACACAGTGTAAATGAGGCTTTGGCCAGCGTGTGTTATTGGCTTAAAAATTACTTTTGTGAACCAGAGCCTATGAGAAGGTGTTGGAGGATGATGAATTTGGGCTCCTCCACACACAAATACACACTGAAATGCCTTTCAAATACAAAATACAAAGTATTGTTTTGATCAGTCTCAGTCTTGGAAGAATGAAATGTTACGTCCAGTTTTGTTGATATTTTTGAGATACAGTTCCATAGAATCTAAGCATTTTAACCCAAAGCTGAGACATCCCTCTACCATTATTCAAAGTAGGCATTGGACTGTATCCTTTAGACAGAATGCAACTCCTCCAAAAGTACCTAAGTGTCAAATTCTGTCCTTAGTTCATCTGCAGTGCTCTATTTACCAGAAGTCAACGTAGTTTATCCTAACAGCATCAAAAGGATTGAGATATTAAGCAATATACTATTTAAACCCATGGTGGAGCAATGTGCTCCTGTTATAGTGCACTGGCATCTATTTAGCATGCATATAATAGCTAGAAATAATGATACGGAAATGCATTTTTACATGACAATCCTGATGTCCACATCCATTAAGGGGATACAACAGCACACCACAGATAGGTTAATTGAAACAACGATAAATGACATGATTGAGATCAGGCTGAGAATAGACTTAGAAATAGATTGGAACTTCCTAGACTTCGAACCCAACCACTTCCTCTCTGTTATAAACAAAAAAAGATTAGGAATCCCTTGCTATTTTTATAATTACTCACACAATTTCCTTATGTTAAATGGAAAATGTACACATCCCTTGTTTTATCCCTTACACTTACTAATAGAGCAGCTTGGCTGTCTAGCAAAAACACTGCACTCTGGAAGATCGTGCTCCCCAGCACTATAGCAGTATGGTAAGAGAAAGCAGTACATGTCCTAATCACTGCTGGAAAACATTTCTGTTCAATTCAATGGTTTAATGCTTTTTTATTATTATTTGATGTTATTTTAAATATTGTATTCTTTACAAGGTGTTCCAATTAAAATAAAAATTTAATTGATTTAGGAGGCAGTGGGAATGGCAGGGCTTCAGGTCAGGTCAGTTGCTGACTACTTTTTTCTGAGTGACACTAATTGGTATATTTGCCTGAGAATTTTAAAGGCAGTAAGCTTTGGGAATATTTGCACACAGTTTGGTTTATGTATATCCTTGTTTATTAGATTTTTCTAAGGAATCAACATGCATATCCTGATTTTCTCGAGACAAGTTTTAAATCCTCTAAAACCCTAGGAAGGACTTAAGTTTCTACCATTTAATTGCTACCTTTTACTTGATGTGATAGGGCTTTGTGATGATCACATGAAGTCTGATATGTAAGCGTTCACAAGGACGGAACACTTCTTTTTATCTGTTGTTTTCACCTGAGGAATAACAGCTGAGTTTCACCATGTAAAAAAAAAAAAAAAGAAATTAAAACTCTTGAGCTCCTTCTAAAGTTGGCCTTAAATTTCTCAACAGCCAAATGATGACAACTTTCTTTTTCCTGAAGAAGTCATAAAACCTTTCTAACATTAAATAAATAAGGACTGAATTATAAAATATACTTGAAAAATAAGGTGTATTTCAACCTTGGAAGGATCTCTGTTATTCATGCTACTGTAAGCTCTGCATTCCTTCCAATTCTTTATATGGAAAGCTTAATGGCCATGGATTATTTGCCTCATTGGTTATTGTGCTAGGAAATAAAACAATGGGAAATATTCATTGTGATACTTTCCTATATCGAACCTGCAGTTGGTTGAAGTATTAAAACAAGCTGCAAGGAAAATTAAACCTCTGAATGCAATGGCAGGTGTATTTATGAACGCAAAAGACAAACTAAAGGCTTTACTTCTCATGGTTTGCAGCGGTTACTCTGTAAGGGCTGTCTGCTTTGGGCTTACCCATCTCTCTATCCAGCAGCCTTTCATTCCTTTCCATTACTAGGTGGCAGTCTAATAACAGGAACTGGGGATGCATGAGCAAAAAAGGAAAGACCCAGACAACTGGAAATAAAACTCATTATCAGAGACTGTATTTCAATAAGAATGTTGTTGTGTTCCATACTATATTTCCTGATGTGTAATTACAATATATGTTTTATTACTAAAATTACCATTTTATGATTAGGTTAACTTCTGTCCATCCATGCAGCAGTTTGTGTTGGCAAATTTGAAGGCAATAATAATTTGAAAATTCAATACACACTTACTAAAGGCTAATCTCAGAAAAAAAATAAGGGAACAAAAACTGTGTTTTAGGCCTATTATGCTGAAAATTTAGCTTTAATGTTTGGCAGTTAGCATAGAATGTGTGTGACAGCATATAGGCAAAAATCAATTGGTAAGCCTTGATTTGGAAATGTTTGAAACAGCGTCCCAGGTGGATTTCTTCTATTACACTCTTATGAAAGCAGATAGACTAGGCCGTGTGGGAGTAGGTGCATCACCCCCCTCTCAGGTACATGTGGTGGAAATATAATTTCCCACTGCTTTATCTGAGTAGCAAATTGTGGGAAGTACTGCACTCTGACTGGTATCAATGACAAGTAGTTAAGCAAGGCAGTCACATCTCTACCACATACGTCTGTCCCAAAGTGAAGGTAGAATACTATCATCTGGTGTTTGCTAGATGTGTGGGCAAGATTTGGGAAAAAAAAAAAAAAACATGGGTGAGCCCTTACTGCTAAATTCATACTCGAGTTGAGTATGAGTTCAAGTTGAAAACAGTGAAGTGAGTTCCAACACCTTCTTATTGTCAGTTTCTGCATGGAAGGATTCTATCTCGATATATGTTCCTCAGTTTAATACAGTCAGATATTTGAAATGGAGTAATTTCTCTGACTCATTAGAGTCATCTTACCAGCACTATGAATTTTGCTTTCTTCAAGTCACAGGCAAAACTCAGGACAGTGCTTGTTTTGTCTTATTACCTGAGAACAATAGAAATGAGGCTCTGATCCTTTGAAATAAGAAGCAAATTTTGAAGACAAAACTATTGTATGTACTCTGGAAAATTGTCCCTGGCACTGCTATGTTGCTAAAAATACTCCTGCCACCTACCCAGGCTTCAAAGTGACGCATATGGTCATTTTTATTCATATCTGCAATTTGTCTAGGGAGACCTTTATCTTGTTCCAATAAAAATCAGTGTAAAGCTGCATCTCATCTGCCCATAAAAGAATTACAACCCAGCCATCTCACCACCTTAGACTCTATACCTTCCCTTTCAAAATGAAGAAGGTGAAAGAATAAACTGCCCTGCAAGTCAAAATGAAGCATGTTAAACAAAGTCAGTTGTGTTTGAAGCTCCTGGAAAGGAGAAAAGAGGAATTTCTCAAGAGCAGCTCACATGCCTTTCTCATGGCCTGCAAGACCTTTACTCGGAATTAATTGGCCACTTGTAGACTTGAAAATGGGGCAGGTTTTCATACAGAAGGGAAAAATCAACTAACTGTCACAAAGATAAATGAAGCTAGAGCAGATTCTGGGCAGTAACCAGCCACGACGCTGGGCTGACAGAGTACAACCATATCAGAAGTCCACACTCTGAAACAGTTGGCTCGTTACCGCTTTTTGAGCACTCTTACTCTGCAAAGGCAGCTTATACAATAGCCATTAACCAGCAAGAATTGAAAATCAGAATCTCAGGCAGCATCTCATACAGCCTGATAGGAAGTAAGGAAAGCACGCTAGTTTATATCAGAGCAGGATGCATCCCCCCTGTCCCCATCTTCAGGAACTGCTATTCCTTCAGGATGCACGACCAGCAGACCCAGCATTCAGACTGCGAGGACAAGAGCAGGCACTCAGCGGCAAGCTGCTTATATCCATTTCAAGCACTGGGGTTTATTTATGACAACCATAGAAAATGAACTCTTTAAAAACTAGTCCACTGTGACAGCAAATTTTACATCTGTTTAATTACTTCCTTCAGTCTTTCTACATTAGTGGTGGCTTTCTTTTTTCGCTTGGACTATGTAAAGTAACAAAGCCAAGCCTAAACCCTAAATAGAGAAAATTAAAATACATAATTTGCAAGAAACATTTGCAACATGTTTTGACAAAAGCAATATCAAAGCATCATCTGAAACAGTTCAGAAGCATTAATCTAATAATACATTATTTTACTGTGAACAAATAGATTGCTCTTGGTTTAGACAGATGATCATGGTTTGCTATACAGAATCAATAGGGACCATTCTGCATGTTTTATACTAATGCTTAGCTAAACACTTTAACTTAGGCTTTCAGTCACTGCATATGAAGACTACATTAGATACAGCTAGCTATTAACAGTTTTTAGCCAAATATTCACCAACATACTTCATTTTTAAATTATGTTCCCATGCCTCGTGCTTTCCTTCCGTCAATGAGGCATGGCAGCAATTCAACAATACTGCTTTAGGTCAACACTGAACTGAATGTGCATCACTCAGTAAAACTGATAAAGAATGCCATTGAAAATACAGTACCTTAATCCCTGGTTAGTACATCTGATGTGTCTCATTAATAACAGCAAAAATGCTTCAGGGATGTTATAGCAGTTAGAATTGATGACTACATCCTTTTTTAGATCTAAGGATGGCAGGAAAATGCCATCAGAGATCTAGGAAGAACTATATGGATTTAGCCCTGCTCGCTTCTTCAGGAAGATAAGGTTATTTCTTTCCCAACACCTTTATATTTCGCTTTTTAAATAAATTAATATTTTTAAAGGCCAACCCTGTGGTTTCATTTTTCACTTTGACAGCTCCTGAAACACAGATAGTTTTTGTACCATATGGAGTATTTCCCTTGTTTTAGTTTAGCCTTCTTTTGTTCTAGTGGCTTACAACAAACCAGTGACCTTTTAAATGACCCTGTAAAAACACAGGATCAGGAAATAAAGCTATCCCAGCTAGACATTTAGTCAGGAACATCATCCTCTAATATCTTGAGGAAGCTGGGTTTTTACTGTTTTTTTCTTCCTCTGAGGCAATTCCTTTTAATCTGTTCTAGCAAGAGGTTTAACAGCTTAGGATCCTTTTGGAAAACCCTGCTGAAATTTCTAATAGTGAAAATATTTTGCACCTAAGTTCAAAGGTTTCCCCCAAATCCTTTCATTTATCAATTTCTCCTATTTGGACTTGATTCCTGAATATTTTACTCTTCCAGAAAGACACAGCAAACCCTGAGATGTAAGTAAAACTGAAATCAGCTGAATCTGGCACAATGGGGACATACTGACTCTCTGTAGATGAACCGCTCATATGAATCACATCAGGGCATTCATGTTGGCACATCACCCCAAAGAAAACAAGCGTCCTTATGCATCACCCACAGAAATTGAAAACACTGTCTAGATAATAGCTTTGATGTTTTGAAAAGTGTATTATTTTATCGGTCGTGGAAAAGAATATCTTGTTTTCCTTTTATGAGCGAGCGTGCACTTCTAAAAGCCTTTTGGCCTTCTGACTGCCTGCATGACCCTTGTGTGCCCAGAGGAAGTTTTAAGCATTGATGAGAGATAACTCAATCACAATGAGGTACTGAACCTCCACTCGTTCCCCTAGAGCTGAGGGTAAGGCTTCTGCTCCACACAAAATGAAGAACTTGTCTATAAGCAACTAGTCTATAGAATGCACATAAAAGAATAATTAAAGGTGACATTAAGAATTGTCCAGCACTTATATTAAAGCATTAGCACCAGTATGATTACTATGCAGAATATACACTTCCTTGCTCTACAGATTTGCCTTAAGTACTGTAATTTTGATTTTATATTAATTACTAAATTATAATATGTGGTCTACTAAACAGTAATTAAAATTTCATCTTTTAAAATAATGTTGTAAATATTAACTCATCCCAAGGTTCATTTGTTTTATATAAGCTTATGCTCTTTAAAATATTTCTGTATAACATTTCATCCAAGAGCGACTGGAAAAGGCTCCTGTATGTAACCAATGGTTCTCAGTGTGATTTATTTTTTGAGAAGCTAGCACCATATGTGCTCTAACAGCATACACTATAATGTCATTGGACACCGGATTATTTGTCTGTGCTGTTTTGTAGACACTGAGGACATGAGGTGAATGAAAAATCTGACTGTAAAGTATCAAAGTGATGGAGCGTAAGACAGTAAAAGAGAAAATTTTTCATCAGATTGCTTGACTAGGGATGTCTTTTCCTACAGACATTTTACGTTGGATAATATATTCTCATGTTATAGCTTCATTATTGTGTCTTCATTAGAGATTTAAACAAGCTGTAGCAATGCAAAGTATAGGCCCAGACGTGATCAGCAGAGCTCAGTGGGTGATTTATTATCATCATGAAGAAAAGCAGAATTGGACTTGACATTGCAAACTTTGACTCACCTGCATCACAACAACTGTGTGCACTAATTTTGACATTAAGTAACATATGAATATAAATTAGCAGTGGAACATTATTTTTCAACTGTTTCAATTTATTCTATAGCAGAAGGCATGCCATGACAAGATGGAAATTAATAAAAAGTTTCAAAAAATATCAGGCCACTAATTTATGTATCAATTCCAAAGTCATTCAGTTGAGTTCCACAGCTGAAGGGATAGAATTTGATACTGCCAGATTAAACAGAAAACACAAATCAATTGGTGTAAGATGCAACACTGAACATTTATGTAGCAGCAGGAGAAAGAAAGCAGCACAAAGTATTTACACGTTTCCTCAGGTCACAGAGCAAATTTGTGGGGATGTCAGCAGATGATTCTAGTACCCTAATTTCCAGGACAAACACATAATTGCAAATCTATCCATCTTGGAATAGCTTCCCATTCCTAACACAAAACAATTTTTAATTTACAATGACATTCAGTCCTTAACACTGCCCTGTATGAAGACTAAACCAAGGCATGAATATTGGCAGCTTAGGTCTGTATTTTAAAATAGGAGGATGAGGAGGAAAAGAGCTTTAAAAGGATTGTGATGCATTTGCTTTGGTGAATGCACAGCTCTGTATTAACTTGAGACTACAGCTAAAGAGAAGAAGGAAATTTCTCTTTCAGCAATGGGCATCTTTCCAACTGTTGCCGAACATCATGAGCTCAAAGACACAGAACTGCAATACAGGTAACAGGCAGGATCAGCAGGGCAGGCTGACATAGTATGTTGATGTTAAGGCTGAGAATCATTTGAAACATGTCTGTAACGTCACAACTTTAACACAGAGAAGTAAATAAATCAAACAGGAATGCCCCTCTCAGGGACTGACTGCAGCTAACCTGGGATATCTGCCCATCACCATCAAAGTACAATAGAAACTTCCGGAGATTTCCTTTTTATTCCGCCTTCAGAAACACTTGTGTAATGATGGGTTAATTGGTTTAGACTACTAACAAACCTTTTGACAAGCGGGTCTCATATTTTGGCACTAGCAATAAGTGAACAGGCAGTTCCAGATACACAAGACAGTTTCTGAGGCTAGAGCTGACTGAAGAATCAATCTGCCTCTCCTGCTTTCTGGCACAGGCTGGATGATCTTCCCCAGCTCATGCAAAGCTCGCTGACTGCTTTGGAGTGCATCTGGTTTTAAAGATCCTAAACTTTGGCACCACCAGCTACCACTAGGCAATGAGTAACAGGCACTCTGTTTTCTTCTTGGGAGGAAAAACACATTTGTATAAAAGCCAAGCACTGAGAGTTAAAGGGATTCACAAAATAGATTGTATTGTAAATGAAAATACCAAACTTAAGACCTTCATCCTTCAAAAACAGGATTCCTTCTCATACCCTTATCTTTGAATTTCAAAACATCGCCACCTCATTCCATCAATCTCTTCCCTCTATTTTCTTGCCTTCTACTTGAACTCAGGAACAGCCGTCACTCTCCTCTGACAACAAATTCTTTTGTTTTCTCTTTAATTTATTCACTTTTAAAAAGGGCACAATAAACAATAATGACCACCTAAAGACCAGACCTAAGGGTAATGAAATTTCAGTCACTAGCAAGGCAGACTGCAGTCCATCACTGACCAGTGATGAAAGACTGTTTAAACATGATAAGCCTCTTGTTAGGACTTAAAGTTAAGATTAAATAAATACAATGCCTGCCTCATTTAGGTCATTTAGTCTATCATTTATTTTAAACTACATGAGAAATAAATTAAACATTTCATGGCCTAAGCTATCATGAATTCCCTAGCATTAAACAAAACAATGCACACCTCACTCCGCAAACACTGCTCTTAATCCAGTGCTCAGATTATCCCATGTTTACCATTAAATTTAAGGGAATTAGTGACACATTGGGTTTCAGTGACATCCAAATACACTGTGGCCAGCAGGTGCACAGTGTAGCTAGCAGCTTCCATACTGCCTTTTGCACCACTACAAAATGATAATCTTGTCATATAGAACCTCAGTTATAAACTCTTTCCATCAGAACCAGACATCAAACAGACCCTGAACTGCACTGGCTATGCAGCCTTCAAGGCAGATTCTGACACTGATTATCGATCCCGGTCTGAATGCTGTTCCTGTCCCTAAGGGCACTGTTGCTGTTTTTGGAAAGAACTGTTTTTCTGCTTTGTGACCAAGCAAAGAGTCTGATTCACCAAATCACCCTGGGACACGTCTAACTTGACAACTCAAGTTTGAGCTCAGCACAAAAAGTGATCCCAGAGCTTGTTATGTGGCAAAGGGCAGCAAGAGATGCTTGACTGGTGTCCTGTAAGGACTAGGGCTGTTAATAGAGCCCTCCATTGGAACTAATCAGCTCTGTCTGCCAGCATAGCTAATTAGTTCACCAACGCGCTGATGTAGCTACACCATTTCCAGTCCCAGCATTAACTTGCTCATTACTAGCTCAAAGCTGCATGAAACTTCAGCTGAATCTCTACTATTACTAAGTTGGCTATTCAGTTCGACACACAGAAATTCAGCTTTTTTCTTTTCTCCCTCTCTCTAGCGCTTTAAACACTTTGCCTTCTGTAAAGCAACGAGGCCAACTCTGAACAAGTTGATTTAAGTGGACAAAAATGTACTTGAGAAAACTAAAAGCAGCACTGCTAACAGCTTCTCAAAATCCTGCAGACAACCAGAGGCTAGGAGTTCGTCTCCTGAGGCTACTGTATAATGCAATCTTATCTCAGGCTGTCCTGCCTTACTAAACTTCCTAGCAGCAGTCAGCTTCAGGTTGCTGCTTTAGATCATTTATTGAACACAATTCCCACCCTGCCACTGCTCCTGCTGAATCCATGACTCAATTAGGGAATACAGCTTACCATGGCTGGTGTCCCTGTGACCCCAAAGCTGGGCGGTGCCTAATGCCAGGGACTGTTAGTCACCACCCCGCTGCTTTGTGGATTTGGAATTTCTTGTCAGTAAAAGTCACCTGCTGCAATACGCTTGAAGGAAATAAAAAACATACTTTAATAAACAGGAAAAAGAGGTGGAAAAGTATGAAAAACTTTGACGTTTTTCCAGCCTCCAAGAAGATGCCCATCATCATCTTTATTCTCACCAGGCTACTTAAATAGAGCAAAAAATGAGATTCCTTTTGATACAACGTATGTCTGGAAAGCCCGGTGGCTGTAAGGATTAGAAGACTGACATGAATGTCTATAAATACGCAAGGCTTGCAGAACTTGGGAGAAACTATAAAACTGCCATGAAAAGAAGAGCGGTCAAAGCAGAAGTACCTTTCCTCCTTCCCTGGTTTATCCTCCTCTCTCACTTGGAAGAAGCGAGCAAGAAAAAAGCTAATCTTTCATTTGTTTCTACAAGAACAAGACCTAGGACTAACTGAAAATTCGCATGGACCACTTAGAAATGAGAAAAAAAGATAAAAAATACATAATGCAGACATTACGCAGGGTTTTGATCTCTTGTGCAAATACAGGCGCTCTCACAAGACAAATACTGTGCAACCTTCCATGCATTTAGTTGCTATAATTCCACACTTACAAGCAGTCATTTGCTCATCATTGCTAACTCTCTCTGAAGACGCCCCGTAAGCTCTCCATGGTGCTACAAGGCACTGGCTTCCTAACAGAAGATTGTGAGACTGAATGCAATTACACCAAAATTATTTTAGTGAAGCAGCCACATGCAGAAGAAGAATACATGGGGGAGATCACAGGGGGGACAAATACTTAAAACTAGTGCATTAACATACTGAACTTTCTATCACTTGCTCTTACGTCCCTCTCTATTTAAATGATTTTCTATTGTATTGCTCAGCAGCGTCTCCCCATTATGATCTGAATATGTATAGACACAGCAGGTGGTCTAAAAATAGCTGCAAGTGTCTCCAAAAAAGTATGTGGAATGTATTCAGCTTGTTTAGGGAGAATTTTAATGACACCTACAGCAATTTACAGTTGAAAAATTTTTATGTTTTTGTGGTGCAGAAATACCCAAAATGAATTATCTTGTTTATCACTGGGAATAGGACAGTAATGAAACACGCTAATTTGGGAAGCAAAATTGAATTCTAGTCAATACAGTATTCAAACAGTTGCCATCCCAATTACATTTGTTACATTTTGGAATAACAGTCTCCAATATTAAAGGTAGAAATGTATCACAGGTTGGTCCAAATAGCCCGAAGTATGCTCTGTAAAAGCATGGATGTGCGCTCTAAACTGCCAGCATTACATCTCAGTGGGCTTTGCCCATTACACAGTAAAAGGAACTTTCGCCATTGGACATAAAGGAATAGCTGTCACCAAATAAAAAGTCAGACATCCTCCAAACCAGATCCCCTGCTTTAACTGCTAAAATTCCTATGAATATTTAGTACAATAGGAAGCTATTCCTACTGCACTTATGATCTTGTGAAGAGTAAACTGTAAATACTATTTTACTTTAAGTCCTCTTGATTAGGAGCTCACACACTTAATTCTAAGGTGTTGTGGTATTGAACCATCTTCAGAGAAGGTAACGTCTCACTCTGCTGAAATACATTTATTGCTTTGGATCCGCAGTCCCTCCTGTGGCCACCAATCATCATTTCTAATTATCACTTCAGATCATACAACGCCTATCCCTTGCTACGCACAGAAGGCAGGTGGGTGAGCTGAAATCTATTACAAGAGCAAGTCTCTGTGGGATGAGAATTACACTATGTTATTTTACTTGGTTTTCAAGTAGTGCTGTTAGTTGCAGCCCCTCTTCTAGAATGACTTAAAGCTTCAGGGGCATCTTTTTGACATGACTAACTATGTAGCAGTGAGAAGTGGTTGTTACACCACAGAAAGATGTACGTGTTTCAAAGTAGTAGTGTACCAATTAGAACAGGGTGACATACATGATAAAATGCCTTCAGGACATCTATAAAGTAACCCAGAAAAACATGTGGAGAGTACAACAGCTCACCTTCTGGGTCTGAAACATGGATCTCAGCATCTAAAAGACAGACCAAATTCACTGTTTTGCTTAAGTTTAACTAACGTGTTTGACAAAGATAATCTAGATAAGAAACAAGCAGCAGTTATTCTGTGTTACTATTATCACCCCATTTCTTATCTCCAGCAGGATCTCAGGTTTCCTCCTGCAATGCATGAGGCCACCAGAGGTGCTGCAGTACCCTCTTTCAACATCCTTCTCAGCTCCATCTATTGCCAGTCACTGAGAAAACCTGGGGTTTCACTTGTGCCTGTTTTACCCATTGGCTTTGATTTATATACCTATCATAATTTCTCTTTAAGAAAGGGTTAAGGAGTTTTTATATTGTGTTCATACTACTATGTGACACGTCCTGGTCCAAGACTGAGTCCTATACACCAGTAACAGTAGGAATAAAATAGCTCTGAAAGAGAAAGAGTGACCTATGACAAGGTTTTGAAGGTAAGACACAGCAGTAAGAAGTGCAATACAAGTGCCACTTAGATTTGCCTCTTAGCCCTAATGGAGGTTTAGACTGGACAATGTAATTTGTCTCTGCTAGCCATCAGTTTAAAGAGTGCCTCCTGAAGGTATCTCCTATTGCTCTACTGGATATATAAGGTTGATTAACGAAGCTCTGCTGTAGTTTTGAGCCTTGCAGAAACATGCATTTGAATGCAGCACAGTTGTCGAGGGTGGAGCAGCTCACCTCCCTGTCATAATATCTCTAGTAAAGCTTCTTAATTCAATAACGGTGAATAGTGCATGGAACAGAGATGAACTAAATGTTACATTTCTCTTACCTGATGTGTTTGTTTTTGTATAATGCCTCATCACTAGAGTTCTAGAGTGTATTTTTGCCTGAAATGCTATAAGACTGCATTTCAAGAAAGGCTGAAGGGAATAAAGCTATTTCTCCCTGGCTCCAAAAAGGACAAGAGCATTTCTCAGCATAGATGTGTGAAGTCATATAAAGAAGTGTCTTAGTTGTAGATATGATAACAGCAATATTACAAGTCAGTAATATCTTAAAATTATAAAAGTCATATATTAAAATCATGCAGCTTCAGAGAGCTTCTATTGGAGTCTGAAGGGGAAAAATCACCAAAAACTATCCAGGAAAGATGGATACCTTGAAAGAAAACTGAATCTGTAACAATACATTTGGATGGAGGCTGGACAGAGTTTAGAGAAGCAGGTGCTCTTTATACACTATCTTTTCTCAAGGATGAGTCAGCCAGGCATTGAAATAGAAAAAACTATTAATCTCTGACTGGTATCATATTAGGATACTAACTGTAGCAGCTAGAATAAGGTTCAAGACATATAGTGAATGAATAATAAGAGTCTTCTTATTTTTAAAAGAAAAAAAAATCAACTTCATTATGTAAAATAGATTAAAAAAAACTAGAAAAAAAAGAAAAAAGATCCCCCTGAGCTCTGTGTGCTACTGGATGGGATCAATTTTGCTCTTCCTCCAGCAATTTTCACTGCCTTCTCAAACTGTAACAAACTCACACAGACCTCCTAGGAATTCTTTTTCTCCATAATCACTGAGGCTTGGCTGGATATCTGCTCCCTGCTCCTTTTGGGTGTCTCTTTCTGTTTCCTGTGTGAGAAGCACTCAGCTTGCAGTTTTTCTCTTACACCTGCACTCCTGATACCTGTTCCCAAATGAACATTCTTTGCTGCTCCCCCCAGTGAAAGAAGAACTGCCTGTCACTGCTCTCCTTCCTCTGCCATGTTCCTCCAACCCACTCTCCCTGGATCACAGTGTTCAGGAAGCAATCAGACAGCATCCCTTTCAGCTATCAACCTACCGCATTAAATCACACTGTTCCCGGGTAAGAATAAGCAAATACAGCAGAAATACCTCCTGTCCCAAGGCGTTGCTATTAAGGAACTCAAGGCTGCTGTAAGAAGGAACCAAGAATGAGAGAAAAGAGGAAAAATTGTCAGTGCTGGTGTGAAAAGCAGTGCTAAAGCTGATCAGCATGCACAAAGCCACCGGTGATCTCTGTGATATTTTTTCAAGTACAATTTAATGTGCTGGTCAGCTTTACCTTGAACACGTGATAGCAAGAAATATTCCCTTCATTTCAAGAAATGTTATTCCTGTCGGAAAATACTAGGATCTCCAAACTATGAGACACTACCTTCCTTACAACCAATTAGTATTTTATTATTAAATACTTCTCATCAGGAAGTGCTGATCTTTCAGGCCGATCATTTTTAATTGGAAAGCACTGGTTTCAATGACGTATGTATCAAGTAACAATTCAACTCCAGCATGGTTCCATTAAAGACAGACTGTGCTTTAAGCCCTTATATGAAAGTTCCAGAGAATGCTTTCCAGGTGAATGTTCTAACCATGTCACTGCTGGCTTTCATTTTCAACAGTCTCCATTTGATTCTTTTGCTCATTCAGATATCATTTGGAAACTAAATGGGATATGAAAGGTGTGCTCTGTTTAATCTAATTTAACCTTAACGTTTCTAAACTAAAATTTCTTATTTTTTTCCCTAATTAATCTGTCGTTGTCTTTCAAGCTTCCTGTAAGGTTCAAAAGCTTCAAAGCTGTAGCAGGAACCACTGCATTCTGATGAGGATCCTTAAATCTCACACCCTATAACACATAAGAGTCCAACATAAATCACGCATTTAGTCACTACACTGCCAGATGGATCCCATTTGTACAGTGCTTGAAAGACAAGGACCTTCATTTCATTTGAGCATTGCTTCTTATTAGTTACAGGTCATTCAGTCACAAGATGTTTCTAACACCTAACACAAACCAATTATGACAGCACATTCTGTGCAAGGATGAAAGTGTTACAGTCTTGCTGCTGAGTGGCAAGCATTGCTAAAGGGGCTCTGATTAATATGCAATTCAGCCTGATTTGATTTGCGCATAGCAGAGCAGCCCTTGTTTCAGCATGTGGAAAGTAGGATGCAGAATCTCCTGAGCAGTTCTTATTTTTAAAAGCAACAGAAGCGTACAGTGCTCCTGAAAAGGAGAACACAGACGGACTCTATTCCGTTTGATATGCCATCTTATGTCTGTTTTTACTGCATTTAAAAATTCCATTTCATTATGTTCATAAAAGCTGAATCTATCACACTGCTGAGTCTAACAGCTGTGTTGCATATAGATATTGATACCCACAGGCAAAACTCTTTTATGGGACATCTCGTGGGATCAGATAGAGAAGCTCCAAATGTTTCAACTGAGCAGTAGCTGGGATGACAAATAAATATTTGAGACATACAGACACGTACTCAGACTTCTCACTTTTGATTTCCAAATAAAGTCTATAAAACGAGTAGCTATGCCTAGAATCAAATGTACCACACATACTGAAACTTATTACCTGCCTTTAACAACAGTACCCTCACCTATTTAAGCAGACAACTTTATCTGCCTGTATCTGTGACACAGAAGATTAGGTTTAATATTTATTACCCTTCCTGAACCACATCTAAAACAACCACAACTGTTGATGTCTACTGCACAAAGAACTATTTGTGTGAGATTTCTAACGCAGTGAAAGCAGGAGCTGTCTAGAATTGCACAAAAAGCTTTCTCTTGTGAGCTTTCAAGCCCAATTTTCTACAGAAACTTATTTTCAAAATGGTGTCCTAACTCGTGCAGGTGCAATTTTTACTGTCAAACAGAACAGGCACTCCAAGGTATTGAGCTCTTCATTGCTGTTGATTTCTTGCATTGCCAAGTACAAACCTGAACTGTTAAAGCAAAAGATAATGCAAGAACTTTAATTTCTTTCCATATTAATCATGCCATTAAGCATCTGCAAGGCATTTAAAAAGAGAAAATGAACATTCACAGGGTCTCATTTAGTAAACTGAATAATTCTAGTTATCTTCAGTTCATCCTTTATGTTTTTAATTATTAATAGTGATTTTAAGTACATTTTATGAACTCAAGCTTTCTAGCTGATTTTGGCCTAGACATTTGGTATTTCCATGTTTAACATTCCCCATCAGTGGAACTGGTGTAGAAATGATTACTTTTGCTCTCAAAGGCACTGAAAGGCATTTTCACTTTGAAACAAGAATCTGGGAATCTTGAATCAGAGGATACACAAACAGCAGAATTATTTGGAAGCAGTCATGGATAGATAACATAGAAAAGCAGCTGCGATTTCAGCTTAGCTGCTCTTTTTGCCCTTTTCTGTAAGATTTGGTGGTTATTTCTTTTGTAATGGATTGCTGCAGCAAAAGACTGGAGATGAGTAATAAGAGTAATTTGCTGTGTACATTGCAAGACAATACAAGTTATATTTTCAGTATCTAACAGAGAGCATCACAGTGAGAGCACACAGATCTGGCCGTAAGCTAAATCTGCAGAAAGGTTAAAAGAAAATGCCAAAACTGCAAGTGGCTCAGTCATTCAAAAAGAGACAGGCAGCAAAGTTCAAAACCTTGTGCAGGTGAGGGCAAGGGAAATCGTGACTCCAGGCTTTGTGATTGCAGAGCAAGGGCACTAAGGAGGTCACGGCTGAGGCAGAGGTGAGAATGACTGTATGTAAAGGTTACAAAGTTTGGGCAAGTACCCAGAGAGAGTCCAACCATCAAGGGCTATTCTGAAATAAGAGGTGTTGCAGAGCTTATGGGAGCACCACTAACCTGCCTCCTTTATAGCACTTAAAAGAGTCAGATTTCTTAATCAGATCCAGTTATGATATTCAGTTTGGTTGAGTTTCAGATGCTACATCCCTATCAGATGGTTTAGTTTTGACTGAAGGACAAAATTCCAGGCTGGCACCCCTTGGTGATCCAGAGACACTCAAAAAGCATGTAACTCAGCAGGACTCAAGCATGGGATACACTCTTCCATATCCTTTAATACCAATACAGCTAGGGCTGGCACCAGCTAAAGCACTCCTTGGCTTCTGGAGAGAGTTGCCTAGATTGGGAACATAAAATGAGATCTCACACCAGAAAGTGTCTCAATGCAATATTTTTCAACACTATGATCCTCAGCCATCCAGAGTTCACGCTGCCCTGAGCTTCCCATTTAGACAATTCTTCCTATTGAGATTTCTTTCCTTCACCTTTTTCTTTTTTTTTTTCCCTCTCATTTTTTTTTTCCCTTTAGTGACCAAATGCCGCAGCTTTGTTATTTCTCAGGTTCCAGCTCATGTATTTATTTCTGGTGTTAACTCACTCTGCTCTCCTGATCACAGAATCACAAGGTTGGAAACGACCTGCAAGATCAACCAGTCCAACCATCCTCCTATCACCATTGCTACCACAAGCACCAAACCAGATCTCGTAGCTCCTCATCCAGAAGCCTCTTGAACACTGCCAGGGACGGCGACTCCACCACCTCCCTGGGCAGCCATTCCAGTGCCTGACCACTCTCTGAGAGATAAAGTTTTTCCTTATGTCTAACCTAAAGCTCCTCTGGTACAACTTACGGCCATTTCCTCGGGTCCTGTTTGTTGCCTGGGAGAAGAGGCCAAACCCCTCCTCATCACAACCTCCCTTCAGGAAGTTGTAGAGTCATCATTAACCTCCATTCTCATTTCTAAAAACAGCAGCAGACTGAAGCACTACTTTTTGTTCCGCTCATGTCTAGGAATGAGTTACTACACAAAATAAATATTTTGATGTGGTTGTAACTAATGAGGTGACAGTTATTTTAATTTTGCACATGGCATTCCCCCTTACAACTAAATGCCTTTAAAATACACTGCTAATGACGCTGGTATTAGTGATGAAAATATTATGCACATCTTTAGCTCAATGAAAGTATTTTTACATTGTTAACACACTAAAAATCAGTGTTAATGAATACGAAATAACGTATCTGGAAGGAAGTCAAATGTTCTGATTCAGGTCTAGGCATCATTTAGAGCTAATTAGCAGAGTCTAATGTGGTGAAACATTCGCTTCTTACAGTTAACAACTGATTCAGTCTCTTACTTAAATACCTCTATAATGGATGGTCAACACAGGGAATGGTCAAGCAAGAAAGACAAGCAGCAGCTTATTACCAGCATCTGCGGTTCTGGGTGAGGAAATTAGAAGTATTGCTAGGCTACCATATGAGAGAGCCAAAATGCCCTACAGGAAATACCATGTTCAGCATCAAACCTACATTTACTTACTTTCAAGCACTCCAAGACATTCCAAATTTCATATCCAATATTAGTTCTTTTTCAAACAGATAAAATATGAGGTCAATAAAAACTTCTACGTGGGCTGAACACACTAGTTCTATATGTTTACTAAATAACGGTGGGTAAGACAAGTGCTGTGATCATATCACTGTATCCACAAAGTACACCCCTTGTGCTTGCAGGCTGGTTCTCAGTTTGATTACACTACAGTAGCTACATTTTAATTTTTTCTCTTTTTTCTTTTTACATAAGGCTTAAAACACATAAGAAAAAACAAATTATGCAAAGTATCCCCTAGATGGAGCAAGTTAGCAAGGGCCACGCACACGCAGGCATGGGCATTCAACTGTGCTGCCACACTTGGCTTCATAAACGATTACTTCATAACCAAATTTTAATGAAGGACAATCGTTCTGCAGTTCTTAAGCATATGCCTGCTCATATTCAGTGTCGGTCACCTAGAAAAACCCTCAGTACATTTCTGTGCTGAAAATGGGATACAGATTCCTCTTTTCCTCAATAGCTCTACAACCTTTCCCTAAAATAAACTGTGCTCCAATGTGTTTTTTCTCCTTACCACTACAGAGCCTCATACAGTCACTGTGATGTTAGCTTTTCCAAATGCTCTTTTATTACAGTCCAAGGTTCTGACCTTGGAGCGAAGCACAGGCTGAGGTATCACTTTTGGTTCTAACAATTAACAGTTCTGAGGACAGAATATAATTTTCAACATCTTTAGCACAATAAATAATTAATGACTCTGGCATAAGCAATTAGATTTGTCAATTACAAAAATAAGTTTACGAGTCACCAGGGTATATCAATTCTGAATGCCCCATAAAACTACTAATAACTATAAATACTCATGATTTTGACCTCTTATTTAGACTTATTTTTCCTTCTGATTATATGGCCCGATAAAATTAATGATGCTTCACTCTTTCACTAAACTTCCATGCTTAAAATTACTTCTAAAAAAAGTTATTTTGTCTCTTGTGTTTTGTTTGCTGTACAGACTGAAGTTAACAGAAATTAAATGGCCCAGTTAAAATCAGGACACGCAGAAAAGTTTTTGGAAGGTAAGAAGTATCTGGGACAGATCAAGAATTCTCTCTTTTAATGCGGTCAAATAAAGACCTTGTATTTCATAAGCATACCCACCAGACGCTTTAAGAAGGAGAATGTTTATCTGAAAAGCCTCATGAGAATTTACAAGCTTGTAAAGCATTTCTGCTCAACTTGCCTGTGGTTGTTTGTTGTTCTTTTTTTAATTTCAAAAAAAAAATACTATAAATACATCATAGCATCTCAGACAGCAAAAGTGAAGGATTAAAATAGTAGCTGAGTATTTTCATGAGATGAATGCTGTTTCCCAGCTTTTCAGTTCAGGGAATGAGCATTTCAATATGCTAATTAATTAACAGAATGAATTAATAAAAGCACTTTATTTCTAACATGAAAGATGTGTCCCAACTTCTAAGGAACTACAGTAACAAACATGAATCAGCGGAGCACCAGTTACAATAAAACTACTATATATAAGGATCCACTTACACCTGGGCTCTGGTTGTGAATGCTGAGAGCCACAGACCAACACTTAAAATCTGCTTCTGCTTTCCTCTCCCCAAGAGGCATTAGTTTCAGCAACCATCCCTATGGAAATCCAATCACCTGCACACTCCTGTAGTACCATACTGCCCGCACTTGAGGTTCAGACAGCAAATGAACCAAGTAGTTTCAGGCCTATTACAAGTGTAACACAGTCCCTGCTGAATGCCAATATCCTTATTGTTCTGAAAACCCGTAACATAAGCCTTGTCTTTACTGGAGAGAAAATAATTATTGAATTGCTTTCATTTTTTAGTATAAATGGGTCAACATTTTAGTAATATTTATTTAACAATTTAGCAATGCATTTTTCACGTTGGTCAGCAGAGTAAGAACAGACTCTGCCACCATTTTTAAGTATGTATGTTCATAACTTCTGCGGAACGTGAAGCTTTTCTATTCTCAGTATCTTGTATTACTTCAATGAGGCAACACACCAGCCTTTCCTCCATTAATGTCTCAGAAAACTGTGTGCATATTTAATGTAACAAGTTCTTTGTTCAGTTTAAGAACTATTCAGACTACCTTATCCAATATTTGTACAGTTCACTTCCTTGTTTCAGTTCTGTCTCACAAATCTGGAATTATGACCAAAACTTGAGGTACATGTATGTGCCGTTTATACTGCAATAACACCAATCTCATGTTATGCATTTGTTTGGCTGATTACTGTAAATACTTCTCTACAGAAATTTCCTGGATTTGGGATTTCAGCACCATTGGCTATAGTGCCAGTTATGTTGAATACGCTTTCTTGTTTACCTTGGACCAATCTGACATGTTCTATTTAGTAACTCAGTCTTACTGATTTGTATAAATGTTATACTAGCTGTAGAGCAAATCTGATTTTCCAGCATTTGCATAACTTAAATCAACATCTATAATGATCAAAACCACTTTTGTAACTAACTAGGATTTGGGCAGGTATGATACTTTAATATAAATGAGCGTTACTCACAGAATAAAATAGCAAAAACAATAAATAAAGACCTAAAATCTCTGTATATGGTCAAATATCACTTTGGTTGTCATTGTGTTACTGTACTTCAAGACCACACAGCAACAATCACTGACACCTACAAGAAAATGAACTTCAAGTCTAGAATAAAAATGAACACATTCTGACAACTCAATTAGATCTCAACCTAATATTAACAGGTCAAGACCTCAGTTCTGGTAATGCATTCATTGCTCAGAACAGTCCACGTAAATCTGTTTCATGGAAAACGCCATATTATATATTTCATATAGAAAGGTGATATTCATAGATCTTCACAATAAATGAAGATGCAGAATTTCTCATTAACGTATAACAAGGAAGCCTCAGGGAGTTCCTACAGAGGTATGATCTAAGGAAACTCAAGCTAAAAGTAGTGTTACCTATGTTTAAGATTGTAACAGCGCAGTCATGGCTTCTATACATGTTGTTCACAAAGAAATTTTGCACAAAGAATAGTAACAAAACAAAGTGCTGATCTGCCAGGGTCTGTAGCTGCTTGATTTAAATCCATCTGGAGTTTCACGTATTGCCATTTTGTTCAAGAATCTAAGATTTGAAAGACCTGGTAGGAAAATAAACACTCTATGCCCATGAACATGAAAACCATCTTTAACTTGTCATCTGTGGCAAGTGTTAAATATATTTTTTTCTAGGTAAATGGTTTTCAAAGCTTTTCCATTATTTCCTTATCTGCTAACACGTGTGTTAAAGGAACAGGTCAAGTGAACTACAGGTTACAGTGTGGAGAGACTTCAGATGAAACACCTATTTGAACTTGCAAGAACCCATCATTCTGCACATCAAAATCTGATTAGCTGAAAATGGATTTTCCAGTGATTAAAGAGGAAGTAATAAAATGCATTCCTGTCTTCCTCTTTCCATTAGCTCATTTCATAGCCTTCATTTCCTTCGTATTTGATGTGCAGCTGTATTTGAAGAACGTTTTCATGTAAAATATATTTTAAAAATATTACTTCCACATTACTGACACCAGAAATACTGATATGACATTCACACGATCACTCTATTGCCACTTTTCATGAAATAGCTAGGATTAAGACAATACAGCTAAATACAACATTCTCATTGTCTAAAATGAGGCTATAAAATCTTTAGCCACATAAGTGGAAAAAGGTCTAATTTCAGAGGTGTTGATCAGTCCCACCTCTTGGTAAAATCATTGCCCTTGGAACTCTGATCTGGTTTATTTAAACAATTAAGTATAGAAGAAGCCATCTAATTTCACCTATCGCTTTTTTTCTTCTAACCAGCTGCTTTGCTGATTAAAAAAAGGAGGCAGGGAAAGAATTCTTTGATACTTAAACCCCACAGATACTTAGATTTCAGATAAGCTTGCACCTTGCTTCAGTTCAAAGACTGGGACTAAAACCAAAGTATTTGTTTGTGTCCATTTAGAGTGAGCAGACGTGAACAAGTGCTGTAAGTCTATGAACAAATCTGGAAGCATGATTTTTGAGCTAACTGCCTGGAGCAATTTTTGAAGCAATTTTCTATGGAAGAGAAGCCTGGATGACTCACAAAATCTAAAAACAATGTGGATATAATAACATTTCAAATCCTTTCTTGTTTCCATTCTTCTGCCATGCTTACATGTGTTGATTTGCATTTTTTTTTCTGAAGTACTCAAATTATATCTTTTAAAAGATGAGCGAGATAGAGGGAAGTTTGTGCTAACCTTAAATAGCACCTCATTATGTGAACATCTGGATATACAGAAATGAACTGCTCTTCACAAAAGGCAGAGTTTTGCAGAAATAGCATGGATGCTTTTCACCTGTTTACTCCTTCATCGCATTCACTGATATATCAGTGTTCATCAGATGTGTGGGCTGATTGCTCTATATTCTATATTCCTTAAATGACTTCTTTCTGTAGGACTTTTCAAGTATACGTTCTCTTTTGATTACTTGTTTTACTTTTTTGAAACCTTAAAAATAGGAAAGTTATGCATGAAGATTGATAATTATTTCTAATTCCATGCAGGGAAAGCTCTCAATTTACATCAAAATTAATCTTTAAGTTACACCTCTAAAAGTAGGAAAGGAACAATTTTTAACTCCAAAAACTATATTCTCTAGTAGGTACTTTGCCCACAGAGGGCTTATTTTTATTGTTTATGTTGCTGTTGTAAAGCATACAAACAAGTGATGCTGGGTTCTTTTTTTATTTCTACTTCAAATTATAAGCATTTATTTAGGATATTTATTTCGTAGTTTACTCTTCAATAGGAAATTTTCCTGCATATTTTTCTTCATATCGATTCCTTTCTTTACTCATATACATACATGCAAAAAAATCACTCAGAATTCTAACTCACACTATTTATTGTGAAATCTTTTCACAATAGCTGATGAGTAGTCACCTACTTACGTCTAAGAGAGCTTGCACTATCTACTTTATGCCCCTAAACGTGTCATTCTGGATCACCGTATCTCCATCAGTGAAAAGAAGCAGGTATTTGTAACGGACCGTACAACACATCTGAAAACAAAAGTGCTCCCTCCTCATCACCCGTACAGGAGTGCACCTTCCTTCCGTGCCTACATTAGGTACAAGGGAATCCTTCCACAAATTCTTGAACTACTACTTGCTGCTCATTTTTTTTTTCCTTCTGCACATTACTTGTTGTTAGACTTCTTACACACCTGATTATTCATTTCGTAGCCTTCACCTTCTATTCAAAACATGACTACATTTTTTACCTGTAAGTCTCAAATCAGCCATCATATCTTTGAGCGATTGCTGTTATGCCAATATATGAATAGGAAATGTGTTTATAAGCAAAAAGCTATAACATGCTTTCCTGGTTTTCTTCAATATTTATAACTTGATACAATAAAACATGTTTAAAATGATATAAAATATTCTAGTATGTTTTCTACAGCATTGTATGATTTGTTTTAAAGATATTTTCTATTATTTTCTGAGATAGACTGTGCAGAAAAATAGGAAAACAGAAAATAGGAAAGTGCTCAGAAAGTTACCTTACAACTACTTATTGAAACTTAGAATATCCTGTTTGATCCGTTACACTTATCAGTAGTAGTCTAAATTATACTACATAATTTATTTTCTCTGGATCGGATTAGAAAAGACAGCCTTTGGTCCAACTAAAGCACAAGGCATCTTCTTATCCATTTCCTCTAAATGTCATATAAATTCTTAATTGATATTCCAAAATCTGTGTCACTTTTCTGTCTTCTTCGTGGAACAGAAATTACACACTTCTTTCCATAATTTCAGAAAAGAAAAGCATTTTGCTTTATCTATTGGAAACTAGTATCTCCTGTTTAATTTAAATCTCATCTGTTCAAGTAGGAGTAACTTACCAGATCACTGAGATCAAATCACCAAATCATTTTGTCTTCCAGAAATAACACTGCCATGCCAGATCACGTAAACAATTTCTCTTTACCTCGTATGCATTCTGATAAACTGTGATGTATGAACTATGGGGAAAAATAAACTGATACACCAATGTTAGCAGAAAGCATCTAACAGGACAGAAGCTTTAATGAAAGCTTTTTGAACCCATGTATTCTTCATCTCATACCTTGAAGGAGTCAGGACCTATCTGAAGGTTTAAAAAACCAATCAAGCACCAAATATATGCCATTTTACACAGCTTCAAGTCTTGATTTTGTTTTTAGATTACATCCTCTCTAAAGTTGTAAGACTCCATTTTTGTAGCTGCTTTAGCAAAAGCTTGATTTAATTTTATCTACACCTTTCAGTGTGATGTAATTGTCCTTTCATTGTGAGACACAACAGCCACAACACAATCGTATGAAGTTGCACTGCATTTTCCAAGTGAAGGCAAACCAGTTACAGAATCAACTCTTAAAGAACCCTCAATTTAAAAAAAAAAAAAAAAAGGCACGATACAACAGTATGTATATATACACTTATATAGATTTGCATATATACACATTTTTATGTACACGCAAAGATTACAATTGTTAGTTCAAGGAGCTGTTAGCCAAGAAATGTCTTCCATCACATCCTTTTCTCTGCTTCCAGTGCACCCAAAGAGAACTTAATTTGAAAGAATTTCTATTGCCTGAAAGCAGTTCTCAGGTAAGACTCACCCAGTCCTTAATGAATTAGGCAAGATGAAAAATTCACTTCAGGCTTGAGGCTATTGCTAGTGGTATTTTTTACTATATAAGAAACAAATCCTTCTTCTTACTCTCTGGGGAAGAAGAGCCATATTGTTGGTGATGATACAGCACTGAGAGCAATTTTTTGTCAAGGTAGAAAGTACCTTCAACTGTGTCATTCTGTTCTTGGGAGGAGATCAATGCCCTTTACAGAGCCCTGCACAGTGAATCCAGAGTGGCTGTACAATCAGATACATTACAACTGCTGTTCCGCAAAGTAAAAGATTCTTGCAAGCCTTATCTGATATTCTGCTGCAGGATGAAATGAAGTACAACTTTTGAGGACTTTCTGTTTCTGAAAACAGTGCTGCACCAAAATTTCCACGTGTAAGCTCCCTATTGGATTTCTAAATAAGCCTTCAGGCACTACGCACGCCTGAAAGAAAGAACAATTTCACATCAGTAAAGCTACATACATAAAGTGGCAGTAAGTCATGAACCCAGGAGATTACACAAAGCAGCCAAGCTAAGGGAAAGTCTCACTAGTTCCTTGCACCGACGATTTGCTTCCTGTCCCTCTGCTGAGGCACACAGTTTCATCTCATTTCTCACGTGATACGTTTGGAAGACAGACATTTCTGTGAGCTGATTCATCTCAGGAACCCAGGAGGAGCTAGTTTACTGACTGAGCAAGAACCTTACCCAGGAAGAGAAGAAGCATGGTGGGTCAGGTTCTTGTTCAGCTGGTAAGCTGGACAGATGTATGGAGAGATCTATGGAACATAAAAGATGAGGGGCAGGAAAGCATTCCTCTGGGAAAGCTTCAGGCACACAGAGGGGAAATCAGGCAGGAAGACACATTACTCTTTAATGTAAGGGACCTGCTGCAAGCACAGCCAAAACCAAACATGCTTACAACAATTTCTAAAATGTTCTAATCGGACAGGCTTGAAAAATAATCTACTTCAAATTGCTGAAATCTTCTACCTGAATCACATACCGCTTGCTTCTCTGAACCTCTTACAACTGTCTCTTTGGCCAGATAGCTAAAAGCAACGTTTTACCTATTGTTAACTGAAAGTGCTACCTTTTAAATGTGGAGAGATGACTAGGTAGAGAGCCTGGTGATTATTTTTCCTTTGAGGCAAGAAGATGATACCTTAATGCTCTAATTCAGCTACAGTGAGAAATCAGAAGTCCAGCAAAAAGCTGTTCTACCTCTAATTCCCCTGTTCAGCTACACGGCTGCCTTCGACCTGCTGCAGAGCATGCCACAAGAATGAAGGCCAACAACTTCCAAGTTACTCAAGAAGCTCACATCAGATCTATATCAGCTTCAGCACAGATTTTACTGTCTTCCTCTTGTGTTCTCAAACATCTAATGATGTTATTGGAACTCTCTGGACTTCCAGACACTCGAATGCACACATCTGACAAATTCCCTTGAGAAATGTCTCCTACTGCACATCTAACAACTATCACTCACAGCTAATTTAAAAGGCAGAAATTCTGTGTGGAAACTGTCCTCTCCCTTCAGTTTGACCTTTAAGTTTTATAGTCTATCAAGGATACATTAACAAAGAAACACAGAGACAATTCAAATATTTCTAGGACAGTAAATTAATGGAAGGAAAGATAAAATGGGCAACAGAATTTGTTACTCCTCACGGTTGAAATGGAATAACACAAAACTATCTCAGATCCAATTTTTTTCTCAAGTCACTCTTCCTGTCCAAGAGTTTCATGGATGGAGTCAAAATAAATGTTGATGTAACAAATGCTTCAGCTCTGTAATTGTTCTAATAATCCCAAGGTCTTCCTATTATTATGCAGACCTACTTGCTCTTGAAGTGCAACTTCCATGAAACTATTAGCTGGAGAGCCATTTAGAGCTGCATTCCTATACCCTGCTCCTGCTTCACCATCTGGTGACAGCTCAATTAGGTGTTAAAAAAGCATTTATGTCAATTCAGAAATAATGATATTAGTGATATTAGAAATAGTGACATTAGGGCAAACATCTACATTCAGTCCCTACAGACTGACTCATAGAGACTCAGCATTGAAAGCCAACATGTATGATGGTCATGGCATAAGGGCCATTGTCCTCTGTGAAATTTAGATTAAGTTATTATGGAGAAACTCAAAGAAGAACATTTGAAAGCTGAAAATGAAAGTATATAGGAAGAAAATTTAATTAGGCTCTTTTAATTCATTAAAGGACTGTGGAATGAGTGTAAATGAACTTAGAAGGATATTAAGATATGTCCCTCCCATAAGAATATGACTCCATAACTTTTATTCAGGATTCTTAAAAGAGAAATTAGCAACAAACATAAATTGAACTGAAATAGCCTAATTTTACAGTCTAGTTCCTGCTAATACCAAATATCCATTTCTCCCAACAAGAAACTATAGCTAGACATCAGACACGACACAGCTATATGCAAAGGTGTTGAGGAACAACAAAAAAAGATAAAAATCTTTAGATCCATTTTCAATTGTTGAACTTTCTTTAGAATTACCAGCACACGTCAGTCATTTAAAATATCTGCAAATGATTAATTTAGTAAAATATCACAGAGACACTGAACAACTCCTGTATACGTACTAGAAGAATCCCATTCCTCTCTGAAAACTGCAATCAAAAATAATTTCCAATTAAAATACTTTCTGACAAGAAGAAACTTAATTTAAATTTTAGCTGTAGGACGAAAGGAGAACAAGCAATGTCATGTTTCATTTTCTTCAGCTTGTCACTTCAATCCTCTTTTGAGAAGGACTTATTTTCAGATGATATAATTACAATCCTGAAATGGCAGTTTTAAATATACATGACAGATGTTTATTAAATTGAAATACATTTGGAATAAAATTTACTTTCCCCCTCTTCACTGCAGAAACAAAGGCCAGATTCTACGGCCTCTTTCCATTGTTGCTCCTTAAAACTGAAAAATATTCATGACTATCAGTAGAATTCACCCCCATTTTAGAGATTCTAATTCTTCTCCCCAGCCACCATTGTCATACATCCCAACTTCACCTGCAGTGTGTGCACATCACCCGGTCTAAGCATATTTCTAAACTTTATGCAATGCAACGTCCCAGTAGAAATGCTCTAGAGGGAAATTAAGGGGGCAAGTATTTTCCATGCTATGCTAAGAACATCATCATGTACAGGGCAAGTTGTAGTCTACTGTTCTAAAAATAAGTACATATTGTCAGGAAACATAACTTAAGTTCAACATTTATTATATGACTTAAAAGAAAAGTCAACATTCATGAAATACTGCTCCATGGTACCATCAACTTACATGGCAGAATTCATATTTTAGATGGAGGTATCCATTTAAAAATGGAGGCATAATATGGCACTAACTTTAAGTGTTTACAAATCACTTTCGAGTGAGCAATATCCTCTCTTAGGAGTGATTTATACTTGGTCTTGAAGTCATCAGCTTATACTTGTTCTGCAGGGAGAAGGATGCTTTATGGATTTCCACTCAAGGAAATTTAGTTTGCCATGAAAAAATAAATAAAATTCCATTCTACGAGACAGAAACGCATTGAAGATGTCAAAAGCAAAATGTAAAAAGTAATCAGCAGAATTGAATTATATGCATAGAAGACAGCATTTGGATCACTGACAGAATTCAGTGATCCTCTAGCAAGTGAAAAAAATCATATGGAGATCTTTCATACCCACATCAAAAAAAGTACACAATGCATGTGAAGAAAAGACTAGCTTTTCTGTGGTAGGTTCATCTTTTCTTAATTCCACAGCAGTCGACCATATGATTGCATGAGTTCATTTATGCTTTAGCTTTTGAGCTTCTGAAATGTTTCTATACTCATAATAAGAGACAGTGGTGCTTGTGGTTTGTTATTATTGTTGTGTTGTTGTTGTTGGTATTTTAAGTTTTGAACACCTTATGTATTTCAATGCTGCAAACTGCGGACTATAGGGTGCTGATCTACTGCATAGAGAAATGCTTTCTAATATTTCACAGAAACAAAAAGAACACAATGAGAATGATGAACTACTATTTGACTGGCATTTGGGGAAATCAGAAGCAATGACCCACTGATACCACAGGAATTATTTCACAATAACATCACTGGGATGATCCCAAATCTGAATTTGCTAGTGGAACACTAAAAGTAAGCATGTTTATGTGAGATCTCCATTTTTAAGTTAAAAAAAAAAGAATGAAGGATAACAATCTAGACACAAACCACAGTTAATCACTAGATTTTTTTTGGTACTAAATTTTAATTCAGGGGTTTTCTTGTTTTTTCTTCTTGGGAACATGACCATTGTGCAATCTTAATTTCTGGCATTGGGTAATTCCTTCCTGTGCCAAGATATCAACGCAGCTTACATACAAATATGTTTTAGTGAATTTACAACAATATAAGGTTTAGGTGCTCAAGATAGCACGAAGTATATAGGCATTTATTTGACACTGCTCTTGACTAAAGATGGAGTTTTTAATCACTCATTTGCTAAGCTTTACTGTATTTTGAGAAAGGAGTGTACTGATTGGTTTTTTATGTTAAAGCACAAAAAACCTCTTCTGAACTGTCCCTGGGGTATCTCTACAAAGTAGTCTGAGTTGCTACTCTGGTATAGCTAGGCCAATTACCCCTACAGTGACTATGAAGTAACTCCATTTTCTTTTCAGTATGAACTCTACTTGAGCCATGCAGGCCGTAAATTCATTAATTTCAGATGCCCTCCTTCTTCCTCTCTTAAGAACTAAGCAGTCCGAAAGTACTGATACTTGATGAACAAATCTGAATTTATGACAGAAAACTTTCTTTAAAAGGATTAACTGTAGTATAGCAGAACCAGGCTAGAAACTAAAAATATTTGCAGAAAAGGGGTGTATAGGGATTAACTGGTAGACACTTCTAACTTCGCAGTCATATTCCTTAGCCCTAAGAAAAAGATGGAAGACATGGGAAGCGTACATCTTTCACATTTTCCTTATATTTTGTTCCTTCCAATTCTCTCTATTCTGAACTGACACCGATCCAGACATCTACAAAATACATGGAATGATTTTATTAACTGCTGTTGTAGTTGAACTTCAGTCACTATCGGGCCCTTTGTACTCACAGAACACGTACCATCATTTAGCAGTCCTTAGCAGTAATTTACCATTCTCTGCAAAGGCTCTTAATTCTCATCACTTCTCCTCTCTTAATCATTTGACACACTGCAATTTTAATATCTAAACATCTATAGAGCTGATATTTGTTTCTTTCTTTTTCTTTTTAAATGAATCCTCAGCCAAAACCAAAACCATCCATTAGTTATCAACCTCTATTCGAAGTCTATGGGCGGCTAATATCATTGTGTCACTTTAGTAAAAGCCTTATAAGATATGTCATGGTTTTATGATTTAGATTTTAGATCTTTCTGCAATACATCAGCAGAGAACTCATGATATTTCACGTGTACAAAAATCAGTAAAAACCAAAAGCTCTAAAGCCAGAACATGAGACAGTACAGAGAACTGCACGTTTGGAAAATCACATTCACACCTCCTTACTTCCTGGGCAGAGCCAATAACCTTGCAGTAAAATGGCTGCCTGTGAGGTCTATATTACTGGCATGGCTTTTGGTTTTTTTTTTTTAAAGCAAAATCTGCAGACTCTGTATTGTCAGACTATGCGTTGAATTAAAGTAAAACCAGATAATAACAATATAGTGAAAGATTTATAGAAATTCTGCAAATCACAATTTTTAATGAAGATTTTTTTCTGAAGTTCTGGCAGTAGGAAACTTTATTATTCTGAACCCGAATGATATTACTTATGTTATGACATAGAATTCTTACTTTTATACATCTCTTTTGCACAGCCTCTTTCGAAGTTCAATAATAGATTAAGTTTTACCATCAAAATCATAGCAGGAAACAAAGAGAATTACTCTGACACAGAAGAAATTTCTATCCTACTTCATGCATTTAAGGCCAAATGCTGGAAAGTTCATCATAAGTTTAACTTTAAATGAGTTTATACCTCACCAGCAAGCACTTTCCACCTCTGCCTGTTCATTCACAAGCTAGAATTATTACTGGAAGCATTATTCTCTCCATTTTTCTAGTTTTCTAATATTTAATATAGAGTAGATTATGGAATAATCTCTGAAAAACTGTCCAAAGATCCACTGCTTCCCATATTTACAGGCTTCTGAAAATATAAGAAATGCATTAATCAAGAGTAAAGGATGAATACTTTGTTTATCTTGTATTCTAAATGGAAAAGAAATGAAATGTTGCCATATCTGTCATTAAAATATCAAACCTCTGTAGAAACCGAAGTCCAGCTATGGAATTTACTATACTGTACAACAAGGTAAAAATGTGCAAGTGGGAATTCTATCAGAGAAGACAAAGAGATACAATTATTCCGACTCACAGCTGATATGCTCCAAGGTATACATTTTCCAACAAACCACAATAAAAATGAATGTTTTAGAGGTTAATATGAAGATCAAATGTGGAATGCATTTGCTGAAAAGATTAATATCTTTTCATTAAAAATGAGAGTGCACTGTTGGTTCAGCATTTGCATTTAGATGGAGTAAGTAATAAGTATATTGACTGCTTAACACACATCTCCAAAATGGGAAATATGGATGAAGGGAGCGGTGTCCATCGGCAGAAGTGGACGAGGTTTCCCTGTTATCTGCTGCTCTCCCTTCAGAGAACTTACACTCTATCAACAAGAACACTGTGATTCACTTATCACAGCAGAACTGGGGGAATACTGTAAAAGAACAATTATGCAAGCATTCATTCCTTCATGCATAGCATGTTGGTGAATATGTATCAGCGGACTGCCGTTGACTTGAAAAGTTGCTTGCCAGTATACATTAACTCATCAATGTATGGACAGGAATGGGTATTTACTAGTTGCTACACACTTTTTTGTTGTTGCAATTGTTTTTAAATGTTAGAGGCATTCAGTTAATTGGAGGTCTCAGTCAACTAATACACGATTGCAAATAATCTGCTTAAGCATTAGCAGGAAGGACTGGAGTCACACCAGGTTTCTTGTTGTTTATGGCATAAGGTTATCACAGCTCCATGTTTTCAAGCAATAAAGGTATATATGATAAAAAACCCAATATCTTGATGCACCAAGATTGGTTCAGAAATAAAATATACAGGAGATGCTTACTGAATTGGTGGCATGGCTTCACACAGACATGCTGATTGCTAGTCTCACTGAAAGAATATGCCTTTTTATTTAACTGAATACAGCACAATGTTTCTAAGGATCAGAGAATACTTGAATTGGTTTTCTTGAGTTGTTTAACAACATGTCAGAATATAGTCCAGCATGTTGCAGATATTTTGAATTTTTTTCTTTTTTTTTTAGCCAGAATTAAGTGCAGCAGTTCCTATCAAAAGCAGAAGCCTATTACTCCTCAGACAGAAGAGTAAATATTTCCCTTAACTGTGGTGGCAGCTTTCTTGTAGTATTAGAGTCATGTAAAATGTATACAAATCACACAGCTATTTTTCTACTGAGCAGGCACCTGTAACACTGGCAAAACAACATTGTGGGTGAGCAGAAAAACTGATTACTGTTCCATAAAGGAAATTTGAGAGCTGATGCTAAAAGAATACAAGTGTTTTCTCCTCCTGTGTATAATCTTTACTTTTTATTTTTAACTGCAGAGAAGTGTCAGTTTGAAATGGACTGTCCACCCCTAAAATACAAAACAGGACATTTCCTCAAGATTCCTTTCATTTTTATTTATTTTTACTCTGTTGTGTTCTACTTAGGGTCATTTAGACCACACACTTTCATAAAGGGCATCCTTCTCTTCAATCTATGGATCAAATGTATTCTCCAATGGATATTTGGAGGTATAATTTGCTCTCTAGCACTCTTCAAGTCTTTATCTCTGACACATTCAAGGATGCTTAAATCCCACAAGAAAAAAGGCACACATTAATCTTCAAAAATGTGTCCTTACTTGCCTTCTGAAAATGAAAATGGATGGTTTTGATAACCTATCACAATTGCAAACCCTGAAAAATCATGCACCTTTGGAAACATTCTGAATCTGAAAAATTTATAAATGAAAATAAGCTAGAAAATTCAGACCATACAAATTGTGCGTGGCACTGAGCCTTTCTTAGGACACATGAAGCACTCTCAGCTTCCCTGAGCAGTTGCCATCAGGAATCAAAAGCACCCCGCAGCTTGGCGGATATAATGTGGGATGTCTACATACACACATACTCAGTTCAGCAAGTCATAGAACAACAGATTTTGAAGGCTTGTAGGAACTTAAAATTGTCTTCATTTTAAACCACTCCTGCATAGATGGAAGAACAAACAGATGCAGCCTGAGGCTTGCCAGAACCCAGTTCATCTTCTTCCCCTTTCTTTTGTTTTAAAAAGCATCTACTTAGAATTCATTTTTAATCCTAAAATATTACCAGAAAAAGCAATGTTTCATTTGATTTTTTGTCTCCTTATCATCAGCATAGATGTTTACTTATGCATGCTGTGATCCTCCCACATATATTTAATCAGATATAAAAACTAAGCTCTCTGGATGCCCAAACTTTGTTTTACTTCAGGGTAAAAGCCTTTTTATTCTTTCACTGAAATGAAAATTTCTGAAGCTATTTCATGGCAACTGCTCTGAAAATGCTGTAGTGTTAAAAGAATAATATGAACTGTACAGTACATTCAGAACTTGCCAGATGCCTGGCATCTCCAAACCTCAGTATCTCTTATTGGGCAACAAACCCCGTTTCCTGATTTCTTGGATACACAAACATGAAAGAAACTATATTTAAAAATCACATTATTACAAAACTACAAAAAAGCCTAACAATTTAAATGCTGTTGATTTGTCTTATCCAGCATTGAAAGTTGCCCAAAAGCATAAAAACCTATGGCTAAAATTATGAGAAGAGATGGAAAAAATGAGTAACTTCAATCAGTATCTTAACATACCATTAGCAGTTTATACCAACCTCTGGTGCATATACATATAATTAGTGCACAACAGCATTCTCCCTCCTCTATGTTCATTCTTGAGAAACTTCTACTGTAATTCATCTTCTCAGTCTAGGGCTAACATGGCTTTAGATAGTACACTTAGTAGGAATAACTGAAGATAATCCCCTTTTGACTGGTACTAGCTTTTATGATTCAAACAAAATAAATACAGCTAACAAAAGATGGAAATATCATAAGCAACTGACCCAAATTGAAGTAAAACCTAGGAGAAGTTGCTGTTTGAATTGGTAATCATGATTCATTAGATTAATAGAACTTCTCCTCCCCCCACCCTAGTTTCTGGAGGAGTGGAATTCTCCAGCAGAAATCTCCCCGCACAAAATCCATGCACATCTTCATGAGCTACACCGTGTTACCTAACTGTATTGCTGACCACAAACACAGTCATCAAAAAGGACCAGCTGTGTTGTCCACATTCAGTCACTTTCCCAAGGAGTTAATGGAAAACTCTAATGAACAACTTGTTGTTTTCTATCCATATATACTATAACGCATTATTTGCTGACATGCTGACAAAAGGTTAGGAGCTGAAGAGAATAGGCAAAACTGTTCCTCCCCACAGTTCACTAATTCTGTTTCATGGGAGCTTTGCTGATCTATCATTTAATTCCTCTATCTACATTTTTTGTACCCTGTTCTTATACCTACTGACAAGGTTTTCAGAGAAATGACCATTTCTTTTTCTCACCTTTCTATGATTCACTTCACAGAAGGTTCTGATAAATAGCCTTTAAGAACTACAAAGGTTCACCAGAGGAAATATAATAAGGCAGTAACATCAGCTGATATTCTACAGAGGAGTGGCAAACCAGCTTTCCAACACCCTGCAAATCATTCCTTTCCAAAGGTGGTGACATACACATACCTTTATCCCTAAGCAGTAGCTAGACAGAGATATTCTCTTCCAGATGCAACTCCTGTCTCTCTGTATCCAAGGCAGACAGTGCTTTCACAGTAATTCAATTTCATGAGCTATATACACACGAAACGCCTAAATCATCTATATATATATTTATATATATTTATGTTGGTACCCAGAACTGTTCAGAACAGGATCATTAGACCACTTGTACCCAAAACTACTTCTTACGATTGAAAATAGATGTTGAACATTTTTACACATGGATGGTTACAAGAAAGGATGCGTGACAACCAGTCCATGCACATGAAATACATAAGCAGGAAGTGAGAGAAGAAGCTGAACCCAGAAAGATGACAGGACACAACATGACATCGTGAGAAGAAACAGAAAACTCTTTATGAAGGCTTTCACTTGACAAGTCAGTAGTGGAATGGACTTCAACAGCAGATAATACTTGTTTTTACTGTTAAAATTTTACACTGCCCTATATTTTGGCTCAAAAAACCATTCAGCATTTGTAGCAACAATTAAAATTACTTCCCACTTTCAACAAGATTGCAGTTTGCCATGTCACCTTCTAAGTAAAAGTACTGAATTGACTACTATTAAAAATCACGAAGAATTCAGATCTTGATTTCTGGATCTACTACCCAGCTGCAATACCAGTTCAACTGAGGCTAGATTTCTTGTATGGAGATGGCATCATTATTTTGTGAATCACCAGTGACCTTTGGAGGATACTAGAAAAAGCAGGCACATTCATTCCCTTCCATTGATTTTCTAATTTTGAGTAAATTGGTTTAATGTGGGGAATGGTTATCTATTAGGAATAAAAATACCTAAAGAGACTTTAGAAAACAGAATGAAGCTTTTGAAGGGAAAAAAAATGAAGAAGGGAAACTTGAGGCAAAGAGGTGATTACATACTAAATTTTGGCATGGTTCTGAAGGCAGCCACACAAATATGAACAAAATGAAATCTCTCTGAACTTAAAAGAGAGATCTACAGGCCTAGAGCTCAGTTTTTCTGCAACTCGTGTCTGTAATATACATCTATTTTACCCAAGAACTGTCTCATTCTGGAAAAACTTGCAGAAAAATTACTCACCGAAAACATATGAGCATCATTTTCATAGAGTTAAAATAAGAAATAGCATGCTGAATATAAGGAACATTCAATAATCCTGTACCTAACCAACTTAAAAGACTAGTGCTGTAAATCAGCACATACACTCAAAATGCAACAATGTTGATGAGTAAAGAGTTCATGTCTTTGAATTTCCTTGGAGCAGACTGCAAGACTCCTGGTCACCTCCAAGACCTTCAGAGCACACAAGCCTATATAATTAAGGCAAGCACTGATTTACAGAGTAACTATTCAGGTCATAATTGTGTTGTTGTCCAGACCTCATACATCCTGATAACTACTAGTTCATTCTCCTCCCAACCTGAAATGATTATACCTACACTTTCTTTGCCATCGGTTCACACTCTTGTAATGTTAACGATCGGTAATCAACATCAATTTTGGCATTACACTGTTTCACCTTAAAACTACATGCAGATTGTCTGTCCCCTTATTATACCATCCTTGTACTCTCATGGTATACTAAGTATGGAGTGCTACATTAATTAATCCACTAAGACCTCTAAATACAAACTTCCAGAAGACTCTAAAGCACCAAACTGTAACAATCTCATGGCAAGCCATACACACAATTAAGCCTTTTATTTCTTCTGTTGTCAAACAATTGGTTTCTCAGGGTTGACCTTATATTTTCCGGGTCTTTGTTCTCATCAGCCAACACTAAATGTCTTGCCCAGCACTGAAGAACCACTAGATTTATAAATAGTGATCACAGCACGTAACTTCCTTCACCAAAATAAGACATGTAAAGAACACTATGAAAGACTCCTCACAGTTGAGCTTCCAAACTTCCACCCTCCCTCACAGTACTCTGACTATTCTGTCATTTCGCAAAAGGTTATGAGCACAAGCAATAAGATGCCATCATGTGATAGGAAACTTACCTCACGATCCAGCAGTACAGGTGACACCACTGTGACAATATCTCCCTTCTCTGGGTCAATGTAGAACATATTTGGGGAAGGCTTGGTAGGTGTCTGTTTGAGGATGTTATACCGCAGAAGAGCATTGTCTGTGCTAGCATCATCAGCATCAAACGCTGTCATCCGCATCACAGTTGTTCCTAAGGGAAAGGTGGACAGACAACAGAATGAAGTTACTAAGCACATTATACTACTTTCAAACTCAAAAACCAGACGAGTAGATAACAACTATCTCACCAGGACCATTAAGCAGTTTCATGTGATACTTCGTCATTGCATTTTTCCTATTTTTACTCGCTTCTGAGCTAACAACAAAAATTCATATTTCTGGTTTGCAGCAAGCAAATGACTCACTTAAATACCCCATATTTGAGTACTTTCTCGCTGCCCACATAAAGAACATCATCACTAAAGCATCTTTCATGCTTTAAATTCTTCAGGCATAAAGTCCACAGGATCTCCTGGTGAAGATGCCGAAGCAATGCTGAAATAACGGAAAGGATCTATTTGCAATTTGTGCAGTTTTGCACTGTTTCAAAATTGGTTGGACATTTTAAGCCTTCTGCCAACATGACAAATTTTATCATGACTAAAGCTCACAGAATTCTAATGTGAACATACTCCTGGGCTTACTGCATCACTCTGAACACTCTATTGCTCGGCTATCTTTAGAGCGCTGAAGTTGTTTTTATTACAAAAATCCTATAGCATGCAGTTCTGCTATAGGGAGCAACAGGGTGGATGCCACTGATTTCACAGGATCTTCAATGATTTAAAGAGAAAAATAAAACATTCTTCTACACCACGGTTAATACAGAGACAACTGAGAAGCTGCCAATGTTCTTGTTAACTAATGGAGCACATACTCCCATACCGCAAGATCAAATCTTATCCTCTCTCTTGCACAGGCACACCAGAGGAGACAGAGTTTTGTCAAAGCATCTTTTATTTGCTTTGTGTTGTGGGCAGCAAAGAAAGGAAGTAATTAGACAGCAGGGCTGAACCCTGCAATATTCACCCCTAGACCATCATAATTTTTCAATCAGTCAATCTATAGGTATAAACATAAGAGGTTTTTTGTTCGTTTTTAAATCTAACTAGAAGCAACGTATAATCACACCCAAACTGAAGTGTTTCTGGCAATATTGGCCTGAACAATAAAATCCTAATGAACAAAAAAGTCACGATGAAATCAGCAAACTAATTTCAGAAGTGAGTAAAGTAACATATCAATGCAAAAGACATTAGTAAACCATATACAAATAGGGAAGGCAAGGAAGTATTCACTCTTTTGCCTAAAAATCTCAACCAAAACAATTTAATCAAATTCCACCAACTACCCAATTTCCTTTTAAGTAGCTTAGCACTGAAAACGTATCATTTAACACATGAACCACAGTGACAAAGTTAATTATAATTCTTTGTTAGAGTTCAAGTCTTCTGTATTAGCTAACTCTCTTTTCCCCACTGGCTTTCAGTAGACAATTATATCTTAAAAATATCACGATGAAAACAACTTCAAATACAACATTTTCATTTCATACTGAATATGTAGGACTATTTGATCTATCCACAGTATCCACATAGTCTTTTGTGCCAAAATAACAACACTGGATTAAAACTTTCTAATACAGACAAGGCCTAAGTCATTACATTGCCTGCAGGACAGAAATATTATTCATTTAAGACGATAAGCAGTGAGTTTCTATTCTTTGTGAAGGTCCTCCAGCATAGCTTACTTAAAATCAAATGAAACGAAATACGGTGGTAAAGATACAAACAAAACAAAATAATTCATGAACTAAAACAACAATTTCCTCACTCAGTGTTAAACACAACTGTCATGTTTAGATACGTTTGTTTTTAGCTTTTTTAGGCGTGTGCTTCTTCGAGTACAAAGTGTTGGCTCTTGTAGTGACCTTGAGTATAAGCTCTCAAAGGTTTTGCTTCATTGCCACATCAGGCAGAGCTACCCCCTAGAGAAATAGAACAGATCTGACAGCATGTTGGTTTTATTCACCAGTGATTAAAGGTCAGACAGCTCAAAAAGAAGCTTGCCACTGGATGCCATGCCATGTTTTCCAATATTACAAGATGATTCTCACCCTGATATTTTCAACTACTTTGTTTGAGACTTCTTCAAAAGAAAAAAAAAAACATCTTTCTATTTTGAAGGAAGAGTATTCATCTCTTTTTACAAGAACGGGGGAACTTCTGACACAGAGATGTATTTTTTTTCAAGTGTATTTATTGCATTTGAAGATGATTATTTGTTTTCATGTTAGATAGCATTTTTCACAAAGGTCTCCTCAGTCACAAGACCTCACTGAAATAAATAAGAATTAAGACAAATCTTCAAGGGATGTAAAAGAGTGCTCAAATGTAAGTGAAATTCAATGATATTTGGCATGGCTCCTCAAAAAGCACTATTTAATGGGATGCTATGCTTTTCAAGTACATTAGATGATATTTTAAATAAATGTAAATTCCTACCATTATTAATCTACTGGATGAGATATTCAGCAGAGATTTAGAATGCGATTGAAATTACACACTCAGGTGGAAATCTTATTTACACAGTTGTTCTAGTCAGTTTTACTGAAATATTTCTAACGATAAGACTGCACATACAGATTTTAAAATCTGATGTAAATCCACAAATCTCCAGTTACTCTGGCATGAAACTGGCTTGATACAGTGGCTAAATACAATTCTGATTTGCCAGCTGAAGTTCTTTAACCTTTCTATTCACTGGACATTATCTTATTCTGTGTAGCCATTCCTTTGCTGCAGAGGGATAAAAAAATAAAGAATCCAGCAACTCAAAAAAACTGGCTTTTACATCATTTTGCATAGACATGCTAGTCCCAGTAGGAAAGTAGATAATTAGCTCCATTTGTTTCTATCTTGCCTCTAAGGTTCGGAGATATTAGTGTCTAGCTAACCATCAAGGTGGCAGATGTGCTTAAGCAAAAGTTATTCTATTCTCACAAGTTCACATAACAGATGTAAAAAATGCATATAAAGCTTCTTGTTAGATGCCATTATATATTATTACAGTCTGTATAAGATTGTATCTGTTTTTGGTTCATGAACATCAGCACAAAGAATTACAACTCTTTAAACATCGCTTATACGCCTTCATCACTCCAATAACCGAAGTCAAATCGTGCTGCTAAAAACAGAGAGGAAACCTTGCACTGAGCTGACAAATGGCACTCTGCTTCTACAGCCATGCTGAAATGGCTTGTACTCAGACACATCTCTCTTACAGCCTTGTTCTCATAAGCATGTTTGCAAACTAACCAGAATTCATTGTCGCCCATTTATTTCAAAGCATAGTGGTACATACTTTATTACACCAAAACAAAACTCTCACATACTCAAAAATTAGAATGGGTTGGCACCTCAAAAAGAAAAAATCACAACAGCTTTAAACCAGGAATTAAAACACATTCCAAAGACCTTGTGTAGAAATCCGACAACTGTATTTTCAGGTAGGAACTTTACTATACCTGTTAGGGTGTTCATGGAGAGTGCACTTGACCATATATTTTAGAATGGGCCACCACAAAGACTACGTTAAGAGATCTGATCCCTGAAAATGCAGCTGCACTAACTTTTATTTTAAAAGGCTCTACAACATATATCCGGTCCAAAAGTGTTTAAATCAAGATGCATGCTTCCTCAGTATTACTTCTTCATCATAAAGTTTTATTCTTCATAAAAGATTCATTTCCCCAGACCCATAAACTGACTACTTCTAATTCAGTGTCATTTTATAAATACTTCCATTCCTGGCATCAATCAAACGCAGCTGGCTTTCAAACCACAAAACAACAGCTTGCTACATTATCATGTTAAACAATATATATTAACTTATCAAGCTGAGGAACAAACGTCTGCAAAATCAGCAACTCTTGAGTTCTGCTGATGATGTGCAGATACTCACTGAGGCAGTCTCTCCCAGAAAAGGTACAGTTATCCCATGGCGTGTTTCAATATTCACGCTTTATTTGTCACACCCTCTTGGCACTTTAACTATTACCATAATCTCTCAAATCCTCTGCTTGCACCTCCGTGTTCCTCATCGATCCGGCACATACTGCACTAGACAAGTCATTGTTTCAAATACTGCAGCTATCAATCTGTTGATTGCACATTTGGCCTGTAAGTTGGCTTGGAAGTATTGGCAAAAACCTCCCCTTAGGCATTAAGACGTAAAGCAAAACGCTTGCACAATTTTGTAGTGATTGGAGCAGATGGCTGCTGTTGTTTTACTGCTTAACCTTTCTTTTTCTTTTCCTGTCCCTCCACCACCCCATTCTTTTCTTTTTTTGACTGTCAAGATGCCAAGAGAACAGTGGGAGCAGTTCAGTAAATGGATGAAACCACTTCTAAAAGCCTCACCCTTTCTTTTATTTTATTTAATATTTCGTTTTTATATTCAGCTGCCAGGCTGGCTGAGGACTTTGTGCTCAGTTCCTTTTGCGGTTTTTACACAGTGGGCAACTACATCCTATTCCCACTCAGCTGATGAAGCAGTAGGTTTTGTCATTCATAACTGAGTGTTATACCAATACACATTGTACTCAGAGCTATGGTTTTTGTGGGGTCTTACAGAGCAATACAGCCATTTTTACTTCCTTATTTCAACGTGACTTATTGAACATTTACTGAGGAGTTACTTTCAAAGGTCTTATCTGGCAAAACACAGGGATTTGTAACTTTTTCACTCTGTTCAGATGAATGTCTTCTGGTTATTTCTCTCACTGTGCTTAAGTGCAATTTACTGTGATTAAAAATAAAGAATTGACAGAAAGGACTGGAATATGCGGGCAAGTGTCTTAGAAGATGACTCGCAATACTAACCTTAAAATATTATCTAATTTAAGGACCTAAAGGTTTTATCAGAGTTACAGTGCTAAAAATCTTCGGACTGGAGAGTTAGGTTGTTTTTGTGTCTCACTGTACGTTTGGTTCGCTAAAAGTCTTATGCACGTACTACAGAAAGAAAAATGTCTGATTTCATAATGAACACGATCAGTTTGCTGAATTCTAAATACAACTTCTTAAAAAGTTCAGATGTGCCTCTGTATATCAAAAATAATCAGTTGCACAACAATATATTTTTAAGAAATAAAGCTATTTTAACCCAAGAAGGAGATCAGAGAACAAGAAATGAGAAGAAAAAGGAAGAAAACGAGAGGGTTCTTAGCATCTCTAAAGCACTTTACATCTATTGCTGTAGAAATAAACCCAACAACTTCCAGAACGTGAAGCAAAGGAGAAAAGCCTCCTGACTCCTACACCTATCGTAACTAATTATGTTTGACTGTCATTTTGTACTTTAAAGACAACAAGCCCCAGGGAAGCAAAACAAATATAAGAAAGGCCCATTATGTCTCCAATCAAGTGCATTTGAATTGCAACTACAGTTATTAACTTACACATGTTATTAAAAACTGGAAGGCTTTTCTCAATAGAGAAGACATTTGGTAAGAATTAATGACTTTGGTCTTTTAGCATACCTTAAATTTGCACGGGTCAATAATTTCCTGCTCCACAGCACTTTTTCACAACATCTACATCGATGCCTGGCAAACGCAGGATAAATTTTCTATCTAAGCTAGAGTTTAGATGGCATCGCTGATCAGCACACCATGCATGCCAACATGTTGCAGTCAGCAGAAGTGGAGAGATGGACTTGTTAAATCTCAGATGTGGAACAAATAAATTGCTGTTCATACAGAAAAGAAACTTCAGTGATGTTAAATAGAGATAAGAACTGTGAAGAATGGCTGCTATCTATAAAGAGCTAATGTGGCCAGAAAGCACGTAAATTGAGGAAGAAATAGCGGGAGATTCTTTGTTGAACATAAAATAGTAAAGATGTATGGGCAGAATGATCATTAGCAATACTAACAAAATTTTTCTCATGAATAATACAGCTGTTTTGGTAGAATAAATTACTCAGTGCTGGTGTGTGCTTTTTGAGAATGAGTTTTATCTAATATTGTCTCTAGATATACCATAGGGTAGAGAGTCACGTGACTGAAAACGATGTTAAGAGCTTTCAGGTATCTGCAACTCCAGGAGAGACAGTGACGTATATGAAGTGCCAGCAAGTGAATTTGCACTAGTTGAAGTTATGTGACATGGATGATACCATTTGCTAAGCCAGATGCATTTTTCCAAATAGGATTCTGCCTAAACTCTGTAACAGCAGCAAAAATGCAGCACTCCCATGTTTGCTTCTCTTTTGACCAGTAAAGTCTATTAAGAAAAGGCATGAATTACCTTTTGGATCAGGACCATAAGCTATAAAAAGTCCCACTGATCTAATATTCTAACTTCCAATTCATAACATAATCTTACGTGTCAGATAACATAACTCATAAAGCAATATAACACATTCTCTTGAAGTGAAAGGTTTAATGTAAAAGATGATATGCATTGAACATCACACAGCAGGTGAATATGACAGAGCAATGATTTATGTGCAAAAGAATAGCTATCCAGCACACAAAGAGGAGGATTCAGCCCTAGGCACACTCAGAGAAAACACAGAGGAGCTGCATTCTCTCTGGAGCTTAGCTAGCACAAAATATCAGTCAAAATCACAGGAAATAAAGAGCATATGAGACATTAAAATACCACAGAATTCAGCTCCCTAAAAACAATGCAGGACCATTCTTGAAAAGATACAGACTATTGGCTTCTTTAGCCTGAAAACCTCAAATGAAGAAATTTCCACAGTCCCTACGTGACTTATCATCATGATGAATGCATTTGGCAAACAGCTGCCAGAAAGCTAGCTCAAATCCTAAAATAGCCTAAAATAGCCAGCTACGCTGTAGCCTGTCACCACATGAGTGGAGATGGAGGATGCTTAGCTCTTTCCCCCGACTCTTATAAAACTTTCATAGGTAAAATGTCCAAAACCTGACAGCTCCTGCCTAGAGTGACCTTTGAATTTACTCAGGCCTGTGATCTGAATTGTTTGACAGCTGAAATGCTTTGTCAGAGTTGCTCACGACTCACCACGCTGGTTTCCCACTTCCATGCGAAATTGGAATTGCTTGCAATCATTCAAATTTGATTTCAGCTGTTTAAATGCAGATGCAAACTTTATAGTCTAGAATAGCTATACAGAGAGCTTACTAAAATATATTTATATTCTAGAAGGCTTTAGCTTATCACTGCTTTACAATCCAAATGTTTTCGTCTAGCTTTTCTCTAACTTCTCTTTATTAGTTTCCCATCCTTCTACTCTCTATTTATCTGGGTGGCACAGTTCTGGACAGAGCAGCTCAAATTGCTAATAGACAACAATTGTAAAGCTAATAAAAATACATAAAGCCTGATGTAAATTTCATATCCAGAAATACCCTTGAGAAATTACCTTTTGAATGTAGTAGAGTGCTTCCAGTAAACTTCAAGATAAAATAAAACAGGCAATATTAAATTAATCACTGAACTTTCCTTCCAGAAGAGAAGTTAATATCCAGTTTCTCCTAATCTATAAGCAAAGAGGAATTCTTAATCAAGATAAATGAAGAAAAGAAAATGGATATTTCAGAGGGTTAGTTCAGTAAAAAAAAGAACTGACAATTATTTGTCTTCTGAACTTCTGGGAAAGAAGCAGCCATCATTCAGTTAAAGCCATTTTCACATTTCTCTATTCAGACCTGCTTAGTTAGCATTTTGAATTTTTATAGGGATGTCAACAAGTATAGACTCTTCTCTTAGCCCTTACTAAACAAAACTTAACTGCTGAGAACCTTGTTCACTTCCAGCTATCCTCCATGCTATGAAAGCCTTTGAATTTGGAGAACTAGCAGCGCTCCCTAGTTCTTCAATCCTGGTAACCAGCCTCACCATATTATAGCCCAAGCTGCCCATCAGCCTTCCTCCAAAGCAGGGTCCTTTGGAAGGGAAATTTGGCTGCACTCATTGAGAGAAGAAAGCAGCAATGTGTGCAAACAGAACCATCCATATGGGCTGTAGATCATGGACAAAGAGGCATGGAATCATAGAATCCTTAGAGTTGGAAGGGACCTTTGAAGGTCATCTAGTTCAACTCCCTCACAACAAACAGGGACATGCACAGCTAGGTCAGGCTGCCCAGGGCCTGATCCAGCCTTGCCTTGAAAGTCTCCAGGGATAGGAAATGACAGTACAGCTAAGAAGATATCAGGGTAACCCTTCATACAGGTTACTCCTGCCTGTCAGGTAGGAGTAAAACAAACAAAAAAAAAGGATAAATAAAATTCCTGGGAATGAAAGAGGTTGGTGTCAAATGTAGGTTTTAAGTCAGTAGTAAATTAAAATCTAATCATACTTCTAAAAGGCAATGAGTTTTTTCATTCTATCAGCACGTGATTTCAAAGTGAAAGAAAACAATGCAATACACTGACAGTGTCTACTTTCTAAAACTCTGTAAAAATACAGCTTGTGTGGCACATGGAATAAGAAACCCACGCTACGTGGCTTCCCGGTGTACATGCTTTGTATTAAGCCTTGTACAAGAACAACAACAAAGGAGATTATTCTAAGAATTGAATATTTTCAGATTTCAATAGTCCTTTGATCAGGGCAACAATTTATAGATGGAAGACCTCATTCTTTCAATTTTGTACATTTGTAAAGGAATTTCCTGGCTCCTTCAAACTATCTTATGAGAAAGACAGCAATTATACCCCCCTGTCTCAGCGGGCTTTAATCAAAAATGTATCATTACTTTCAAAAACAAATTTAGACCATTCTTCTATGTCTAACTAAGGTATTCTGGTATCCTTCCTGACTAAAAGGTAGCAATATTACACTTTAATAAAATCTCTCAGTGCAAGGTCAGTTTTCCTTGATTGGAAGTGGTTTTTGAGTGGGCCGGAATTTCTGTCAATTTAAATCAGCCCAGCATCACTAAAGATTCATATTAAGTGAGGCTGTGGAATACAGGAACGTTTCACAAATCTAAGCATATTTGTAACAAGAATATGATCTGATGTGAGGCATATGTTTTCAGCAGAGGTCTTGATACTCCTTCTTGAATTAAGCAGTTAAGTCCCTAAGCACACCAAAATTGGGCTTGGTGCAATTCATTTCACTTATTTACAGACATTTTAGGGCTAGGTACTTAGCCTATGCTTTCTAATAGTCAGTGGAGAGGGATTTGTAATCTGGGATGAAATTCATTCCATTCTAAGCAGAATATTTAAGAAAGGTGAGATGAAGCATTTTTAGAAGTAATTACTAATTGTAGAGGAAATCTAACCTCAGTAAAGGTATCAAACTGCCACGTCCTTAAAATATGCGATACCAATCCTACTGATACTGTCTATCAATACAGACATAGAAAGAGACAGTTTAATGATTCTTCTGTACTTTTCTCCTAGCATCACATACCCAAAAAATCTTTTCTATCCCACTCCATGACTACTTATGTAAGAAAGGAAAACACGCTTGTATTAAGCATATTAGAATCCATGTCCCAGCATTATGCTGGACAGCACTGCAGTCTGCACTGATACTTGGCCCTCAAAAAGCAGAGGTCTGCAAGAATTAACAGCAGGCCATGATATCACTGTTCTTACTCCCTTAAAATTGATGCATTGTGTTAAGGAAAGGACTTCAAGCAACAAATCAAGTTATTTTAACTTTGCATGTAATTGATTTAGTATTGGAAGGGCTACATTATGTCCCTACAGAGAAAATATGGGTATGGAAAAGGCTCTGTATGTCATAAAACATCTAAATATTGACCGTGGAACTCCTTAATGTAAAATTAATAATTAAGCACTGAACAACTCACTATATATCACTGCCAGCAATATGACAGCTAAAGATGACAGAGTCAGTGGAGCTCTGGGCAAATACGGTACACCATTAAAGCTTGTTTAAATACAGCTGCATGAATGCACAGATCTATTCTCTTAGGCTCAAAGGAAAGAAGTTTGGAATGCAATTGGACAGAGCTGTAACTATCTGTGGGTATCCACACTGACAGTTTTTTTTTCCCTATGTAGACCTACTTGAATCCTAAACTATCAGAAGGCAGACCTATATACCGCTTTCTGATCTTAAGGCACTCAGCAATGGGCACAGTGTTATATGACCAAATGACAAAGCAGATCATTTTGTCCCAAAACAGGCATCTGATTTCTGTTGGAATGATTTATGCAGACAAAAGGCAGCAAATACTGGTAGGAAATATCACAGGTGAGTGCCTACTCCACTCACCTTCTTTCCCTATTAGAATTAACTGGACAAGCAACTGGGACATGGAAATAAACAGAAGTCACTCCGTTCCAGGATCCCTGTTGATTTAAACCCCAGTTTCCATTGTTAGAACAGTTAATAGCAGTATACAACCACATTTAAAAGTCATCTGTAAATACCATTTGTACAAATACATAAATAAACCTTTTTTTTCCCCAGCATTTTCGTTTATGCTTTAGAATGGAGTCCTACTGCAGTCTATGGAGTGCTGATAATTTCAGAAGATACCAACCCTCACAAACATTATCAGCAGGATGCATTAGATGCAAACTTTCCTGTTCAGGGAATTCCATGTTAGCATTTTATTTGAGTGTACATTAGAGAGAATAGTTTGCAATTTCATTCACTTGCTTGCTGCTTATGAAATAATCCACTGATACTAATCCCAGCAGCTTTGTTATGCATTGTGTGCTTTCTATAACAACCAGATCTGACAGCTATCTTCTTTTCACTGAGTGTGTTGACACGGTGTAACACAGTTAAACTGCGTGTTTTGCTAAAGAAAGTAAGAGCCATCATCTCATATAAAAGTTACCCAGTTACACTGTTAGATATGGAATACTAATTAAGTTTGTAAAGTAATAAAAATCTTGTCTGCTCATGCAACCACAGACTTTTAAATCAAAAACATCTGGTGACAATATGGTTATACTGTAAAAAGCACAGAAATGCAGGTCTCAGTACCCCACTGTTAGTGGAGTGTTAAGAATGTTATGCTCTCAAACATGCCAAGCTCTGAAGATATCAGACATTTGTTTCCTTTATACACTGAATTCTTCAGATTTTCCTGGTTAATAGCACGCCATTGCCTGCTCTTACTCTGGCCATAAATCAGCTCATTCATAGAATTAACAACTAGTAGAGAGTGCAGAAAAGCATCACTGAAAGTTTTTTCTAGTTTAGCACTCTTAGTAGTGATTCATAGTATCTTGCTGTTGCATCTCACTTGCAAAACAACCTGATGACTTTCAGAGGGACTTTATCACATCTGCTTGCAGAAGACAGAGTTGATAAATGTTCTGTTCTTATATCAGTTATGAAATCCACAGTGTGAGCACTTATACCACCTGATACAGGCATTTCTTCGAACAATAACTCTCCTGTGTGCACGCAGAAAGTTACATCATGGATGACTTCATGTAATTGAATGTACTGGTATGGTTTGTTTCAAAGATCTTTTTAAAGTACCGCTTTGTACATGCCAAGATCGGGGCACGAGAGCAAAACACCTCTGATATCCTATATGGGATATCACAAAGGCATTCCTTCATAAGGATTTGAAAGGAAAGAAGTAGTTAAGAACACTTTTCATTCTCTAATTGTGTGCATGTTTCTAAAGCAGTGAGATCCAAGTAGCTATTTTCAAATTAGATTATTACATCATAAATTAAGCACACCACAGATGTTTATAAGCTTTAATTAAAATCAACCTAGTGACCCTCAATTAAACATTTATGAAACATTTCTTCATAACTTGTTAGTCATTTATAAGGTGTTTATATGAGAACAGACATAAATGATGTCCTTCAATTTTACAGGCAAACTTTACAAAGTACTTTCATTTCATCTTCTCTCCTTAACACTGCATGTGGTGACACTGCAATACGGGATACGTGGTAATTCCTTGTCAGTCCTGACTTATCGATATCAGCCACAACGCTGTGAATAATAGTACAGGAACATTACAGCCTCATAAAGGCAAATGAATGCTTTAAGAACTGACAGTACATACATTCTTAAAACTGGAATTTAGATGTACTACTTTGAAGCAAATAGATAAATTGTATTATATGTAATTACAACTCGCTGTGTGTTTCATTGACATGATTTCATTTTGAAAAATACTATTTAAATAGGTAATGTAGATAATTTTACGTATTAGAGAGACATATATGAGGTATAAAACACATAATAAGATTTATAGATCTGGGAAAGTCATGAATAAATAGAGTAAAATGAAATTACTTTTAGTTTATCTCAGTGCAAATGATTTTCAAACTCACGTTCTTTTCACTGCCATTTTCACCTGCTGAGTTATCCACATGGATTTGGCTCGATTCAAATAATACAAAAAAAGAGATTACTCCCAAAATAAGAAGCTTAGCACCATTTCTTAACTCCCATATAACCAACGTCCTCCCCCAATGTCTTGCTTCTCATGTGTCTCTAAGACATCTGATCCAATAATCTCCCATGGTCCTACAGGAAAACGTACCCATTCACCCCAGCGCTCATTCTTCCTACAAATTGCAGTATGCAATTTACTTTTTTGTTTTGCCATGTTTCTATATCTACATTTTCAGGCACTCATCTAGTACTCTATTGTCAATAACAGAAAACATAACTTGTGTAGTAAAAGTGGAAGAAATTTTGCAGGTTAAAGGTAACACGGCAAGCTTTCCTTTCATGTTTCTTTTGATACATGCCCAAACACCTTGGACAGGTTGGAGTAAAGACATCGCCTGTAGCATACACAAATCCTTTACTACTCTGCTCAGTATCAATTAGAAATCACTTTTTCTTTCTGATACAGGTTTTGGGAACAAGACTGGGACCTCAAATTAATTTAATGTAGGCTACCAGTAAGGCATGCTTTTCCACTATTGACATGTTGATACAATTTTGCACCAGTGAGCATGAGGGTAGAAAACTACTGAATCCATCAAATATCTGAGAAATTCAGGTCTTTGATATTTTGTTTTTTTTAAATACTTTCTAAGGTATACACAGTATTATCTTAGCATTAAGTTACTGCAAGTTTATTTAAAACCTGAACTCTTACCTAATCAGCCAGCTATGCTGATTAAAGAAAACATGCTTTTTAAAAGTAATGAGTGAAAATACAGCATTCACATTGTTCCTGTTTTGCTGAGTGCACCAAAAGTAATCAGAATTAATGAAAAGCAATATGCTAAGGAAATGCACAGCAATTATTACACAGAAGGAATGGATCATCGTTTCTACTGCTCTGAAAGTACTTGCACTGAAATCACTGGAAATTGAAGTGTGACGTTGCAGTAAATAAATATATCCATTATTCCAAAAAGCAATACTTAGCAATTCTACTTCACAGAAGTGGCCATATTCTCTTTTTACAGGGCTCATTCAATTTGAATGTTTGAAAATAATATACAAAAAAGTAAAATACATCCACAAAAATACATATATGAAAACTTACGAATAAGTAAGGCAATCAGCCACAAATGACTGTGAGATACGGATATATATACACACACTTATATAAGATATTGACTTCTGTGTTCAAAGGCACCTTAGAAAATGTCGTAACTAAAACTTCCATTTAATGTTTCATTTCCTAACCATAGTAATGGAGAAGCAATTGCAGAAGACACTGGAATTTGAAAAGTGAGAAAAAACCATGTGATTTCCCCAGTTTGCTTCATGGAGGCAGGCAAATCCTGAGCAGTAGATTATAGATTCCATCTCCTTTCATAGAAAAACAGTTTCATCTGCACAACCTTCTGCACATCTAACTTTCCTTTTTGATACTTTGGAATGTTTTCCCAATTAGTGAATTCTCTACAGCCACAAAAATTATTCTATACTCAGTGATGAAGAACTTTCTTTTTTAAACCCAAAATTAAGTCATTTGCAATCTCTATTTTTCTTGTCCTTAATGGAACAAATAAAAGGACTTTGAGTGAAATAGAAGACAACAGTGGTCAATTAACTTGATCCTGAGCAGCAGTATATCTGAAACACAACCCAAGCAACTCTCTTCTCTAACTTGTGCTGCTATTACCCCCCTCACTGCAGAGGTAGATGTTTCCATTGTTGTGGCTTGGACAATTCACAAGGGAGCACAGTATCACACCCGGTCCTGGAAGAGAACTTAGAACTTGCTTGTCCCTCCCTCATCCATGTTAGACACTATCTACTTCCCAACAATGGGACACTTTGAAGGGTGAAATGGTCTTCACTTTCATGAAAAAGAAGTCAAAGCAGATGAAACAGCTGATATATTTTACAGGAGATTAGGGGAAAACTGCCCCTGTTACTGTTGTAACAGTAGATGCGAAGAACATTCCTTCTGCGTACTCAGACAGCTCTGGTATATCTTTCAGTGCCTACATTTATAATCCCATCCACTTTCTAGGGAACTTATGCTTAATAGAGCAATCATCATTCTCCTAGAGTTATGGTAGAAGCGACTGATCTTTAAGCCCATCAAGAATTCTTGTGATGGCAATAACACAAGAAAGGATAGTGAGGAGATGGAAAAAAGCTTGGATTTGGCAATGTTGCAGCTGTTGCCTACTCTTACAGAAAGGCTGCGAGCAAAGCAAATACAATAATACAATTCAGCACTAATCTAGCAGCAAGAAGTGCTCTTTGACCTATGCCCAAGACTTCCTTCATTAGAAGGAGATGGGGGTACTATGGGAATGTGTTCAGATGAAATAGAATGAGAATCTTAGCAGGGAAACTAAAGCAGACAACTTAGAAAACATAATAATGCTGTTGATACTGAAAGCAACAATTTTTTATTATCGCACAATTTTTAGAGGCTTTTTCATTGTGTAAAAAAGGAGTGCAAAGGAATGAAAAGCTGTTGATGGTGATCAGTCCAAAGAATGTGCAGCCGTAATGGTCAATGGTCTCTTAATGCACTGCTGGAGAGTTGCAGAATATGAGAAATGTTTATTTTGTTATGTACAACCCATGCAGAGCGTGCAGGCCAGAGTTATAAGAAGGAAAACCAGACCTCTTAAAATACATCAGCACAAGACTAACAGGTAATAAAACTGTCAGCATCTTCCCTGCCCCTGGATATACTGAAACCTCTATTGACAGGTTTCAACTGCTTTCAAATATTAAATAACCAAGAAATTTTAAGTTCCTAAATTTAAATCCGCATTAGCAAGCCAGTTGGTTTTCAAGTACTGTCCACATAAATACTTCCAAGATAGTGATGTTTCTCCTGCTATGTATATAATTTCTTTTCAGAACAGAACATGTGACTTCAGATCCAGCTCCTTGAAAAAAAAAAATGGAGCAATGAGCAGAATACTTTCTAACATGTTCCAGTGTTTATCTCACAACTGCACAAGCTTGAAAAGACTTCTTAAAATCAGTTGCAGAAACAAGAGAGAAAAAGCAATCGTACACTTCTTTTAAAAGTATTTCCAATATACTACTTTTGCCAGCCAGATATTTCTTTCCTTCTTTCCTCTCTTCTAGGGCAGGCTGCAGTGATCAATAGGCAGTGCACTTATGAAGTCTGAGACTCACCAGAAACGTGGCAGTCCCACAGTATAGATTATGCTTTATTCTCAGCTTCTGCTTCAAACCATAAGCAATGCTTCTTTTCCTCTATGCTTTTCTTGTTCAGATCAATGATGTTCCATTGTATTTTAATTACAAAACTGTAAAACAATGTATTCTTCTTCTGTGTATGTAATACAAGCTGCTGTAAGAAATATGTATGAGAAATCAGACTCATTCTGAGCCTTAATCGAACACATCATCTAAAAAGGCTGATTCAGCTTTTCTTCCAAACAGCACAGAAGAAATGGACAAGACTCTCAGCTGTACCTAGCTAATACTAACAGACTTTGAGGAAATGAGCACAGAGAGGAAGACGCAGTATGTGTTTTTGAATTCTCCTAGTAAAAAGAAAAGGAAGTTGCCTCCAAGCAACTAGGTGTCCCATTGGTTTCTCTTGTGGTATACTACTGTGTTACCTGCTTACACCATTCAAACACTCCTTGTACTGATAGTGACGGAGACAGCAATGCCAGAGGGGAATTTTCAGCAGTTAAATTCACTGAGCAGCTCTGAATCCTAGACCAGATATCTACCTGAAGAGGTCCTCTGTAGAATGCATAGGAGATGAAGTTACTATTGAATTCAAAATATAAATCAGTTTTCTTCTTAAAAAAACAGTACTGTTTTTATCTGATCCAATGCAAACCATTCTATGATTACTATATCATATACTATATGGAAGGAAACAAAAAAGCTTTTAGGCACAAAACTCTTCCTTCAAGGATACTTTCAAAACTGCTTGGTGCCCTGGTGCCCCAAAAGCAGTCTTCTATTTCTAGTTCTGTTGGACAAATTAAAAGTACAGTTCCCCCTAACAAATACATCTTATCACTCCCTTAGGCCACTACAGAGACAGACTTCACTATACAAAGAAGCTTATTCTGGGGTCTTTAGTCAAATATGTCATCCTTCAACTGTAAGTCAGGCACAACATATCCTCTGTGAGCATGCAGTCCTATGGTGGAATTTAGTGGTAAAATGATTTCTGAATGTTTCCAGTTCACATTAGATAATTGCAACCTTGTGTCACAGTGAAGATGGGCCCAGCAGCCCAAACCCAGACAGGCGCATTTGCTGGCGAGATCCTCCAAATCCAGCTTGCAATCCCGGGAGTTTTCAGCACATGAAGGGAGCTGCTCACACAGCCTACCAGCAGCCCACAACAAAGTGCTGACCTTTGGTTTCCTAATGCAGAGCAGATTTCTGGCACGCAAAGGAGCATTATGCTGCATAGAGTTCTATGGAGGTTCTGTGGCTAAAACCACTAAAACAAAATGTTGGTTTAAATATATAACATGAGCTGCAGGATATATTTGATCAACTGATGCTCTTTGCAATCCTCCCATTAGCTCTTTCATCAAGACTCATATAACTGCATCTGCAGTCTAAGGCAGGAATAAATATTTTACTAATCTGTCTCTTTTTGTTTATAAACTCACACAAGACAACCAGTACTGTGGGTTTCAGAGAAGAAATCTACATAATACCATATGTGATAAACCTCTGAAGATGAAAATTAACTGATGTTTTTGTTACATCTTCCTCTTTGTCCTTAGAAAACCTGTGTGAATAATAAAGCTATATATATATATTGTTTTCTAAGGCTGACTAGCTAGCTTGTTTCCAGTAAAATGACTTTCCCTTGAGATAAACATTAAGATTTCTCTAATGCAATCTTAATCCATTACCATTGATTACTGCTTCATTAAATATGAAAACTAGGATTAACTCTTTGCAACAGATATCACTTTCCATGTAACAGAGTAAACATTTTCCTCTGCATGCTTTGCTCTGAGAGGGAAGCATGAATAAATATTTTATTTATGTACTGTTTTGAATGAAGAAATTGCCTGTAGCAAAAACCTAAGCGCATCTCCTTGGCAAAATACTCAGTATTCAGATGAGGATGGAGCACCAATATTAAAGCCTGGGACAAAAACCACTTGCAACCCAGGCACCCTTTGTGGCACCGAGGAGTTAAGTGCAACTAAATATTCCCTAGTCAGATAAGCTGATGAATTACATCAATCCTTACTTGCACATGAATCAATACGTTTACAAAAAGACTGGTTGAAGACAAAGTTGTTTCAGCTGCAGTGTAAAGCTAACTGTCCAATCAGCTTGGAGTGCATCTCTGGCAGACGGAAGAGCTTGATCTAGACCATGCATGCAATAACCATAATTGAAAACAGCAGAGAAATTGTATATTAATGTGCTAACAGTGCTTGGGCAAAATAATTTTTTTTTAATGAACTTTCCTGTCAATTTTTTTTTCAAATGTCCAATTTAATTTTGTCTGAGAAAAAAAGGATTCTGAGAAACTTCTAGTACTGAGAAAACATCATAGGAACAGATATTACTCATTGTCATATTATAATTAATATATATTATTTATTACTACTCTAATTATTACAGATATTACTTACTCTACCCTGTTCCATAATCAATATTTAATACCTGAAGTTTTAAAATGTGAAGGTCCAGGTAGAAAGGCAACAGTTCTGCCTTGCTGCCTGGCACCAGGTCTTGCACCGGCTTCCTTAAACCAGTTCACTTCCATGATGTATTAAGGCATCTTGAAGATCACATTCAAACTCTCCCTCTACAGCTTTGCACATATTGTAAGTAGACAAATTCACCAAATACTCACAGTAAAGAGTATTCCCAGTTTCCACATTTATCAAGAAGATTTTTTAAAAGATTGATCTATAACCTGAGGGATCAATCTGGGCAAAAGCACATCAGATCAATAAAGTAAGGAAGAAAAAGCAAAGGAAGACAGGAAACCAAGAGAGATAGGAAGACATTTTTAACAGGCACTGCATACATCCCCTTGCAAACAAGAACTAATCTCCCAAGTAGGCAGTCTCACTCTTTACTTCCCTCTAAACCAGTAAAGAGCACATTTTTATTACTCATGCAACTTGTTATCTTCACATCTAAGTGCCAGGCACTGATTTCTCTCTTAGAGCTAAACACATTTCCATTGGCACGCATTCAGATTCTCTCAGCAGCTTATTATGGGGCAACAAACTAAAATAGATTAGAAAATATGCCTCTCTTTTGCAAGAATACTGCTTTACATGATGCAACACTGATTTAAAGAGCAGCATTTGAGCAAAGACACCCCATCTCTTTACTGCAAGGACTTGAGCCCTACCCTGTTTAGACCATTTCCTTAATGCTGTGATCAACCCCTACACAAAACCCATGAAAATACAAGAACTAGCTGGCTCACAGGAGGCAGTGATACCACATAGATTATTTTGTGCATCAGTCCACTGACACACATCTGTAATCACTATTTATGATTTTTCTGTAAGGGAGGTAAATTTAAGATATGATGCATACAGATGCTATAGGCAGTGCTGAGGTAGGCACTCCAGCAGTCACTCAAAGGTGATCCTGAGGGAGCCAGTTTAAAACAAGCATTTTATCTTGTAACATCACACATTTTGTCCAGGGATCTCTCTAGCATTTGCTAGCATAGTTAGAGGGCATTTCAGTTTGCCCCTAGCATAAGAAGTTAACGTTTTACCCTCACTATTCTCTGGGATAAAGAAACTATACAAATGTGAAAACATACAGGAAGAAGTTAATCTCTAAAAAATAAATGTTATCATTTCAATGTCATATAATAAACTGTGCTTGGAAGAAAGTGAAATCATTCTGTCAAAAAGAATACAGGTTGTCAGTCCGCAGCACGTCTTTGAAAACAGACTATAATAAGCATAGCAAAAAAGTGCCCCACTGGGAGGATTGTCTGTGATTAAGAATATTACAATGGTATCTTTGAAATTCCTCTAAAATCAGAAAAGAAGGGCCTTAGAGAACACTAAATACTGACATCAGAGGACAAAATTCAGTCACATTCTCAAAGTTTCTTACTTGACCAGCTCCTGTGTTTTCAAACAAGAGTGAAGAGAAAGTACCAAGCTCCAAAGAGCTAGCTGTAAAGTTTCAAGACATGATCACTGCAAGCCCTCCATGTACTATTCTACATAGGAACATTTCTCTTCCTCTTCATTAGCCATTTGACATCTAGAACACACTGATAGCCTCTGCTGTTTTTCCTGAAGTATTCCAATGAAAAGGTGAAAAACAAACAAAATTTATTGAGTGACTCTTTCTTGCAGTAGTTTTATACCCACAACAGTCTATGCTATGTAACTTTTGACTGGCACACAATTAGAACCAAATATCTAGGCATTAAAGACAACAGCCTATGACAGCATCTGCACTGGAGTGCAGTGCAGAGTATTCTTCACCACTATGAAGTTTACTATTCTTTGAACAGGACCTTAATGAAATAAAGTGTAACTTTAGAATGTGTTAGCTAAAACACTGAGTGAAAACAATAGAAGTCTCATCATAAAACTGAAATTCCAAATAATTTATCAATTTACTGAACTATACGAAGTTCTGCTTTTGATCACAGAAAACAGAAAGATACAGCGAGGGATGGATTTGTGTTCATGCATGCAATATTCTACTTCTCTTGAGGATTCACAAAAGCCAGCTTATTTGAATACAGCACCAACTTGGCAAAACAGTCTTAATTTATAACAGCTTTGGTGCATCACTGAAACACAGCTGCTTAAGTATTTATGATGCTTTTTAATACTTGTTTTTATTATCATCAGAGATATACTTTTACAACTTGTTCATACCTACCATGAATCTACCATGAACAATGATTAGCATGAAAAGCAATATATTTATCACACCAGTAGATTGGCTGTCTAAGGAAGATGCTAAGGGAAATAAGAACTTCATCCTTAAAAACAGAAAACATAAGATTTGAATATATTTATCCAAATATTTTTCTCCACAAAGGTATTTGTCTATGAAATTCTCTTTACAGCACCTGGAATACACCTTACTTGACAAAGGAAGGCATAATAAAAGTAAAAAGGATTGTCTTGAGCTAAGTATAGCACTGAAATGGGAACAAGGGGTCATGACAACTCTGTTAAAGACGTGGTACAATCCCAAGAAGCCCAACAATTAATCCTTTTCACTTGTTATAGATCCCTATTTGGGTAAAATGTGAATATCTTTAAAGGTTAACACAGATGGTGGGCTGTAAACCAATGTGAACAGCTAATTATGCATATTTGTAATACATAACAGTCTACTCGAAAGGTAAATAAATGAAAAATAACAAGAGAGCAATACTGACAAAAATGTTTGTATTACACATAATAGTTGAATTATTTCATTTATTTCTCTAATGAAATAGAAAGAAATCTGAAAGAGAAGGAAAAGGAAATTATGTCTTGATTTTCAAATTGATTCATTACTTGGGATACGCACTGAAAAAACTACAGAGCTCTGGATTTTTGCACCATACTGAAATTTTCCCTTAAAAGGCAGACTCTGCAGCACCTTGCATTGGGTCTCCCCAGTTTAGTTGAATATAAAGCAGTAGGTAGGATGACACAAGACTTTCACAAGTGATTTTAACCCGTTTCCTAAAGAATATGTATAGGATAATCAGAAAAATCTTGAAACCGCTTAGGTGTAATAAGCACATACTTAAAGTCTCAAGGTCTCTCTTCTAAACAGTTTGGGTCTTCACTTCTTTCTTTTTATGCCTCTTACCTGACCAAAGAATAGCTAACATGAACACTATGCTGATGGGAAGTCCACACCCTCTCTGAGCTTTAATTGGAGTCCACTAATGGAAATCTGTCATTCACTTTGACCTGTTATCTTTAATCCCCCACAATGAATGCTTTGCATTCAGTGCTGTGCTCCTGGGCACAAATACCCCACAACTGTTCCCAACTATCAGAAAAGAAACCTGCAGAAAGGAAAATGGCTTTATATTAAAGCAGCTCAAGAAGCAAATGGGAAAAAATGAGAAAGAGTTATTGGAATGACTAATAGCACAGTAGGTGTCATATTAAAAGAAATGTGTAGTATAAAATGAGATAATAAAAAAGAGGTTAGTAGAAATTCATCCCCGGTGAATCATAAGTTTTAAACATTTGCAGAAACAAACAAACGGATTACAATATAAAATCCCAATTATTTAGAATTGAGATGAGTAACCTCCTGCCTTATATATTTATGAAAGAACTATAGAGCTGCTGAAAAAGCCTTTAAAATATCAAATAATGAGAAAAACCATTTTCTCATAATAAAATCATTGTCAAACGAATTATTATTTCATAATAATAAAAAAAAAAGAACTATTAAAACTTCCTAACTGCTGAAACTACACGTAGATGCACTGAAAGAGGTGTAGGCAATCATGCTGTTGCTACAAGATTCCAGTTAGAAATTTAGGTAGAACAGAAAGCACGGGGAAAGCATTGACTTTGTGCTCTGTTCTTACTTGTTCTCATGCTCTCACATACTGGCTAACATTTGAACATATAGTTCCATGTCTCTTTTATCTTTAAGGGAAGCAAACATCTTGTGGCAGTTTCCTCAGTATCTCAAATGACTACAGGTATATATGGGGTACTGTTGAATTTTTATTTGGTTCCACACTGCTAGACAAGTTACATCTGGGAACAAAGCTGACTTAATTCTTTGGATTTACTGTTTGTTGCAGAAGACTGTGGCAGCAGGCAGTGACATTTCATTAATTGTGGTATAATAAGAAACAGAAAAAGCCTTTTTTCTTCCAGTATGAAATATCTGCGTTCCCCTCTCAAACACTGCAGATGTTTTTAGTGAAACCTGTCCTAGCATTCAAGGCTGTTGGCTGAGGAGGGAATAGCTGGGTAGCTCAAATCAGTAACAATTCCTACTGGCTTTGTGCATTCTTTTACTCTGCCATAACCAGCTCTCCTGCGTCTTCTTTAAAACAGTTATAAAGTGGTCAACATACAGTCAAAATCTCCAAGTGTGCCTCTATCCTCCATGGCCTCCTGCCATCAGCAATTAGTGCATTATTCTCTACAATGACACTTTCCAATCACATTCTATATAATCCATCTGATTGTCAGCTTGCAAACATGACAGTTTATTCTTGAATGCATCACATGCATGTAATCATTTACGTTACTGGCACACAAACTTTGTCATTGAAGAAATATACTAAATGGCGGGTGTGTGTGGCTGTAATTTATTTATTCTTTCTGTGGTTCAGCTGTCAAAATATCAATAAATGTTTACTGTTAAATACAAAAATACATATCCAATATGAGAGAATTACACTCCCTGCCCCCCGTTAATTTAAGTCTCAACATATTTTTGGAGTGACGAGAAAACCTCAGGAGAGCATGAAGTGTAACATCAGTGTCAGGATAATTATTTTATTCAGTGTACTGTGTATTTCAGTACTGATTCCGTATCACACTGCGTAACAGCTGCTGAATCAAAGAGGGACCTTAAGGATACACTGCTATTCCCCGAAGAAATATCCACTGAATTTTGCTGTTGCAGTCCTATAAGAGTAGAGCTCTTAGCTCATTTGATCAACACCGTAAAAATGAATTATTAAAGATCCCAGGAAAATGTCAAGAAGGAACGTCCCTTGGCAAAGCATCTAGCCTTCTCTCAACATAATCCTAACAGAGTAGTCTTGAAATGCCAGAGGAAAGTCTGGATGTAAACCCTTTTAGTCCCACGCCTTCAGTTTCGTACAGTGGTTATATTCCTGCTCAGAAACAACAGAATTAATCTAATCAAACCTGTAGCCATGGAAGAGTTAGACATGATGTCTAACTTAATAATTCATACTTTAGTTAAATTCAAGATGAGTACATCTGCTGCTCCAAAACCTTTTTGAGGATGAAATGAGCAGCCCTCAAAGCTGTTAGAATAACTCTGTTCTGAATCAGGTTTCCACCATTCACAAACCCTGGCAAGGACCTTCACACCACTCACCCTCACTTAATTCCATCCCTGTGCCTAGACCAACCATTCTTATCCCATCTAATCCCTCCCTCCATCCCCTCCATTTCTCACTTAACAATGAAATCAGTCTTGCGAGATGCAAGTCTTGCAAGATGCTCCTTTCTTTCCACAGAATAAATCAGATGCACTTCAACACCTTGAAGGATCTGAGCCTTCTGGGGAAAATGAGAAAATAAATTGTTGGGATTTGAGACTATAAAGCCTCCTCAATGTCAAAAACAATGAAAAGATGTCACTCAGCAGCAGGCAAGGCTTTAGACTTTGCTGATAACTTTGATAGCTGTGAACTTTGTTTACAGATCTTGAAAGAAACCTTCTAAATTCCACTAGCAATCTGGTAGGTAGTGCTTTAGTTTTGACTGAGTAAAAAGGAAAAGGGAAAGAAAAATATGAGCAACTTTTGAACTCACAAATCACAGTACTCCTCAATGAGTTTTGCATATAAACCCTTCCCGATGAACTATATAAAGGAAACTATTTCTTAAGGAAGGTGCAGGCCATAGCTGGATCTTCTAAACAGAATAAAAATACCTGCCCTGCAGTGTCCTTCAGCTGTGTCTGTCTTATTGTTTTGATATATCACAATTGCTTAGAAAGTTAGCAGTACCCGTGCCAAGGTAAAACAACACCTGTACAGGAAGCAGTGAAGGTGTCATGCCAAAATCCACAAAAACATCCAGCACACATAGAAAGCAAGTACAACTTTTACAGGAATCAGTCAGCTCTGGGTTCTGCAAGAACAGTCAGACGGGGAAATGAACACTTGGTTTCTGTTCAGGTGATAATGGTGAGTTCCAAGCTGCTTTGCAAATTGTGGTCTGGTTTGAAATGAAGCACCAGGAGCTAACAACATCAATACAACAGAAGTACGTAATGACATTTTAAGATAAAAACAGTTCTGTATTTATGTTTGCATATGCTACGTATTATATAAAAGTTACATATGCCTCATCTCCCACAAGACTTCATCCACTCTGATGGAAGCCCTAATTCCCAATTCTTAATAATTGGAGGAGGGCACCGCCATAATTTAGTGCCCTCAACTGTCTCTTTTAATGGGAGCTAAATGTGGATTTGTTCTTGAAAGTTTAACTTCAGAAGATCCCCCACAAGTTCTACCTTCACTGGAAGCACAGCGCATGAAAAGTCTGGACAAAGTTCATATAGTAAAATAGCTGCTATTTTACGTGAGGGGTTCAGAGCCCTGCCTAATATTCTCACCCAAAGGATAAAAAGACGTAAGATTCCCTAAAATCAATAAGAGATGCATCTCATACAGACATTTTGTATTGGCAATATTTTTATCACCATGCTCGATCTTTATTGCTTTGCTTAATAGATACATTGATACTAAAGATGTCCAATTAAAATTTGGTTCAGAGTGCAGCTCTCCCTGAATGCAACTCAATCAGGAAGCTACTGTCCGTAAGCATTTGTGAAGCCCAGAACTTTCAATACTATAGCTGCTGGAAATGTTTCAGCCAAGTTTTAACCAGCTTGCACGTAGATAATTATCGTGTGCTTCATTAAAATGTAAGTGAAGAGGAAGCCTGCCATCTCTTTGAGATGCCTTTTCAATTATTATACCATGCAACTAATTCCCCAAAGAACAGATAAGTTGTTCAGCCAAGGTTGCTGCTTCAACAGAAGCTAAGATTGTCCAAAGATGTACTGAGTCAATCACAGATATTTACTTGATCAACAGGTTAATATCTGGGATAAAACATAGCTTAGGCCACTCTAAGGACCCACCAAAATCCCCAGGTGAAGGATTTAACCAATTGACTTCAGATGAGAGCTGAAATACCACTGTTATAGCAGAAGTGTTTTTATCTGACTACACTAATACAGAACGGAGACAGAAAACGATCTATTAAAATAATGTTTATTATTTGACCACACTAATTTAAGGTACATTAAAAGCATGGATCAGGAAGAATGCTGTTATAGTAAAACTGAAATAGTTTAACGGTGATTTCAGCATTTCAAATCATGCATCCTAAGCAGACCGTGGAGAATTATTATTGTACTATTAAAAATAAAACACATCCTGAAGTAATTTGAGCACTATGGATGAAATGCAGCTTTTCAGAGAAGCACACATCCTGAAGAGATATCCTTAAATCTGACAGGCTATGAAAAGCTTTGACATTACCTTGTTATTAAAGGTGTTTCTCATGAGTCTACATGATTTTATGATTTGCCTTTATTTCCCTACTGCAGTTCCAGTTCAACCTACAATTTCATGCCAAACATTAAGTAATTATGAAACAATTACACCCTGCTGCTCCTGAATTTCTCTGTCCTTCAGATAACTGCTAATTTAGCACAGGAATGGCACATTAAAATGCTGGACCTAGTCGCTGTGGTCGTATCTTGATTTACAAAGTCTTGGAAGGGAAAGTATGGTGTGATGCTGTGATAGAGAAGTGCACGATGATTTACTGTGCTTACCTGCTCCTAACACTGAACAAAGAATATTTCAATAGGATCTGAAATAACTCCTAAAAGATTTTGCTGTTATGTTCCTTTCAAACAGCCCCTATGCATGCTTTCTGTCACAAATGGTATCCTATACTGTGTCTTGGCAATCACAGTATGGCTTGAGCTGTAGCTTTTTTCTTTAAGAAATATTGTTTTGGGGTCTGCTGATGGTGATAGGAGAAAGAGTGCTTAGAATACGTGCTCTCCTGAGCCTAACTGGGATACCTGTCCAGACAGGGGATGGACCTTAGTTCTCTGTCATTTCTGTCACAACTAGAGAACTGCTGGGTCTGACGTGCCGTTGCAGATGATGTAGACTCATACCATGGACTTGGAGGACACTACTGGCTTGAACATAATATGAGGCTGTTGTTTCCTGGACAGGATTTATCAGCACTCCTCTTAGTCCTCATTTTTTTCATACTTCTCTACAAATAGTTATCTTTGTTATACATTTAACTTCATATCTTTTCATCTTGTATTTAATTGCTTTTGACTTCCCTTTTTAATGTAATAGCAGCCAGCAAGTAATGATAGAAAAGCTGTGAATTTTCAAGGCATACTGATTTTTTTCCTCCTGTAAATCTATTCCTTATGATAAAAGAAACAGCATACTTTTGTTCTGCAATAGAGAACCTGTTAGCTTTTGGGGCTTCTATTAACTACAAGCTGTGCGACACTTTTTACAAATAGGATGGTTATTTGCAAGTGAAGTAGGGGACCTGCTGTATACACTTAGCCAGAGAGTTCCTTTGTAATTTGTTCAGTTGGATTCTAACTCTAAAAAGTCAAGAAGGGAAGGAAAAAAATGTGTATTTTAAGCACTTTGACAAAGACAAAAATCTTGCAAGAGTAATAGAAAAAAGACCAACATTTCCCTTTGAACGCATACTCTCCAAGAGCAACAAAAAAACCCAAAACAAACTATCAAGATTATGCCAATTATGATCAGTGTAGCAATGATGAGCTATCATTGCAGCAATCTGCCAAATTCCACTGGCAGCATATAGAGCTGTTAGCTGTCCAAGAGTACAACATTTCTGCTATTCTATGGGACACCTTAAGAACAGAGTTGATATTAGATTAAGAAACAAAGGACTCAGGATCCCTTGTAGAAATTAAAAGAATGTATTAGATTTAGACATATATGTAAAAAAACCAAAACAGCTACACAGTTTATGGTAAACTTCATTTGAATGTAATTTGTTAGCTGCCATTAAGAAAAAGAGTGTTAATGAGACTTAGGAATCAAGAAAAGGATATGTTTGTATAAGGGAAGCCTATAACCATAAATGTATCGATCTCCCTCTACTTTGCTGTTCTGTATTTGATTTCTAACCTAAAGTATAAATGAGACATAAAAGTGCACAGGAACTCACAATACTAGGGCTTTCGGTATATTTAGTAAACCGGAATGGTGTCACCTTCAGTAGCTCTTGAAAATCATTAGTAGGTGTCTCGCAGACTCTCTAGAGGTCTATTTCACAAGATGCTTTAATTATTCCTACACTACTCTTAATAGAAATTAGCACATCAAAGCAATGAGAAACCACTGAGAAGTAATTTTTCTTGTAGAAGTCCTCAGGTTCATGTTTTGTGCTTTTGTGAATATAAAAAGGTACAATTTCTATGTAAGTATTATATAAACAGGACACTGAGTAATGAAGTAGAATTTTTCCTCGTTCCTAACAATTCTATTAAAGATTTCTTCAGATTTTTCTTAATAGACTGTTACAATCTAGATTTTCGAAGTAGGCACTGGCTCAACACCAACATCAAACTGGCTTGTCAGCTTCATCGAGCTTCTCTTCAAATCAGTAGTTAAGCCCAAAATAATCTCAACTAGGACTGAAACCCAGAAAGTCCAAATTGGTTTTTCTCAGTGTCAATCTCTTACTTACATTAATAAGCCATAAATTAACAGATATTTAATGTTATCACAGTTCAATTCAGTCTTTAACAAGTGACCTGTCCATGCTACAGTGAAAGAACTTGGAACCCCAGTATTTTGATTTCAGAAAAAGTTCCAGGATGAGCTAACACATTAAAATCAAGAAATGAGAAACACTCAACTATAATCAACCACTTTATAATTCCACTCCATAAAACAGAGCTCCCAATAAGTCCCCTTATCCAGGGCCGTAGCTGAAAGCCTTGTTAACAGATCTCAAGGAAAAGAAGTTCCAGATCATTGGGCATTTTATGTCACTTTAATGTTTAGGGAGGCAGCTGAGGAAATATATTAGCTTATGCTTATGCTCTCATATTCATAGTAGACAGTTTATGGGCTAAATGAAAGATCAAGTTTATTTCTAAATGGATACCTGCAATTTTATTTCCGAGTGATGAAGTATAATTAAATTAAGTTCAAATATTAAATCCACTATGCATTTAAACTTCAGGTTGAATCAACTGTTGAGATGCATTTGCTGACTTGTTTTGCCAAGTTAACTCTCTGCAGGGAAGAAGATTAACAAGGAAGAGAGGCTGTGAAAAAAAATCATTCTTGGACTTGGGGATTTTAAGATTATATTGGCCATTTGATTTTATGCAAAACATGTAAACATGTGCAATTACATTTAAGAGAAAACTAAGTATGCATAAAAATGATTAATATGTCATACTAGTGTATGAAGATATCTAGTTGCATTTTTTCTTTAACTTGACACTCAGATTAGTCCATGATAAAAGCTGTCACTAATCATGTTGTCTGAACAAACTGAGATTAGCAGGGCTGATAAATGACATCTTTCTTACTCATTCTTTTGATGGAAAAACAAAGCGAAAAAAAGCAAAACAAAAAAAAACACAACCAAAAAGTTGACAAGCCATAATTTTTTTCCCCTCTCATGAGAAGAAATGCAAGTTTGATGCCTCATGCCTATTTAGCAGTCATCTTTGCTTTCGGGTCTGACATACACATTAAAGAAGGAAATTTGTGTTTTGTTTTACTTTTACTCCATGGCTAGATTGTGACAGATAGATAATAAGTTAGAGCAAAACAATATCTAACTCAAAGTTAAGCAATCTCATGGAAGATGACTGTATAAAGATCTAACTTTCCTGTGAGTGCAAACTGTCACAGCCCAGTGTGGCTGTGAAAAGTTGGGAAGAGTACCCACATGGCCTACCCAGGACAACATCTAGTGCAGCACACAGCACAGGGAGGGCTCCTAGAAGTGCACTTTCTCTTCAACAGTGGGGATAAAAAAATATAATCTATGCTACTCAATCTGTAAAGTTTTCACAATTTTTGCTAGTACAACAATAAATGAATTTAGAATAGCAATCAGAATCAGATTATCAAGTCCTATAATCATTGCAAAGCTACATTTAAAATACCATTTTGCGATGAAGAGTGTAACCTTCCACAGAATAATTTATAGTGAGGGCTCCTCAGAGAAGAAATGTCGTTTAAGTTTACTTCTATCCCATTTCCCATTACTCATTGCCAGAGTAGTAGAGCTTTTCTGTGTAAAGACCACCAATATTGCCTCCGAAGCCAGAGCTAAAAAGTCACAAGTCCTTCTCTTTATCCTGCTTCTCTCATGCTCAATACAGCCTTCCATCATGAGAAGACCAATGCAAGCACCCTGCTGGAGAGCCCTTTCATCTCCCTGGAACTGACCTTCCCTGGCCAAGGGCCACAAGAGGACCCCTCTACACTGTGTAAACAGAGAACAAGACTTGGTCAGGGCAATCTTTGTCAGACCTGGACTTCTGTAGCATCTAAAAGATGAGAGCCTTTGGAAAGTAAATTTGGGTGTACACACAGGGCTGATTAATTCACAACTGTTAATCACAGTTTTGAAGACAGGGCCAGTTCTGGAACAGTACAAAACAGCCCTTAGATTGCCAATATAGTTATAAAATGTTATCTCACTGGCAGTGGTAGTGCCAAGTTATCAAAGAATTGAGTTTAAGCCAGCTAGCTGCCAACACTCAAAACAACATTGTCTTTATTCTAAGATAGTACACCAGCACACAGTTTGCACAACAGCATATACAGCCCAGCGTCACTCTCTCTCTTCCACTTTCCAGTTACTACTGCATGTCTGAATCTACCCCAGTTACCCACTATCTATCAAACCCATACTTTGGCTCCTTCTTCAAACCCCCCTTCCCTCCCCCCCCTTCTTTCTTGCTTTTCTCTATACATAAAGGAATCTATTCAGAGAGTCTTGGTCCTACAAATTACACCTGAAATTAGGAAGCTATTACACTACACTGCTTTCAATATTCTGCCAGGTTACAGTTCCAGGTGAAAATGATTGAATGAATAGGTACTATGTTAACAGTTATTTGTGCTTTCTAGTAGACAGAAATGAGGCCAGATAATTTTATAGAACAGTTTGCCTTTTCCACAGAACTCCCAAATGACCAAGTATACAAGGAGAAGCTTGTTCCTTAATATACATTAATTATATTATCAACTTGGTTCTTACTGAGCGTTTTTATAACACCACCTCTAGAGAATTGTTATTTATAAAGAGGTATCGTAGATAGAGAAGACTTCTTTGAGTCTGTACTCAAATTACTTTTCCAGTCTGCTATTATCTCACCTGTGGTGAATAACACAAAAAAGTTTGTGAAAATAAAGACCTACCTAATTAACTTAAAGCAAGGAAATAACGTGTGCTGCTATCTTTGGTGTTTAATGGGTAAAGTTAAGCAGAAGAGTAATGCTAGGCAGGAAAAAACTGGAAGAAAAACAACCTGCTCCCAGCCCCTGGTCTTACTGACTGCACAGCCTCTTTCCCTTCTCACCGCAGCCTCTTGCAAAGGGAGGAATCCTATGGGGAACAGTTTGCAATGGTGTAAACCAAAAAAGAAATAAACATGCTCATGGATTGAATACAGCTAAATGCTCAGTAACTAACCTTCATTGTGGCACTTCCCAGCTTTTCTTCTGAACTGTGAAAATAAAATCTTTCAACACCTAATTCAGAATGGGTTTGTAAGATTAATTAATGTATGCAAAAGGAACTGAACAGACCCTAACCTTTCTAATTTCACGGTGTATAAAACAGAGGTAATGCAGATGATTATCTTACAAGAAGAAACTCAAGACCTGCTCTCCAGAAGCATTAGCAATTCCACAATATTTCTGCCAGAGAGACATTCCTCTTGAAGATTACAGCACCAAGATCAGAAAAATAGGAACTACATGCTCAACTGGAAGGTGGATCTCAATATAATTCTGCTTCTACTTTTATTCTATTTCCTTAAAACATGCTTAGCTGCCTTCTTTTATGATTCTTCTCCATGTAACAGGATGGTATAATGCCAAAAATTGTATCAAAAGAAGGGAGTAAACTCATCACTTCAGCTGTGTTGCATTCTACACACTGGGACAAAGGTATTTTATAGAAAAAAGCCTATTTATTTTTCATTGTAGAATTGGATGATTGTTTCAGTATGAATCTTCAGGCCTTTTTAAAAAGTTATTTTAAATAAAAGAATCTCTCTTAAAAACAAAAATAACCTGACAGGAAAAGCTTACAGTAACACTAAAAAGCACAAGTTTAAGTCAAAATCAACTCTGATCTGCTTAAATTAAAACTGACTGGTATCACTGCTAAGTCCACATGACTAGAAAATGGTTTTCACTGCCAAAGCAAAGAACTATTCAGAACAATAAGATCCATTCTGTTCATGAGCAAAACTTGGTTTTAAATATGTGAATAGAAATATTTACTGAAGTTGAACCAACACTTTTTCCAACTTTCCATATTTTTTTTTCAATTTCATGTTACATTTTAAGAACAAACTTGTCATTCAAAACATGCAGAAAAATACTTGCACTGATCTCTCTCCACTAAGCTTTTTAAGTTATTCCTTTCTTTAAAGAAGCGTGCAAAGCTTCAGCGAACCATAACTGCAAATGTGAGACCTTGCCTGTCTGTATGCTACATAGGTAGCAACTATGATTGACAAAGACTTCCAGAAATATCAGTGAAATATACAAATGAGTTAACCAGAGATTAATCAAGGGAACACTTGAATTTTAACTTTCCATTTCTTTATTTCCCTAGCCTTTTCTGTAGCAGAACATTAGCACTTCCAGGATTGGATATCTGTGACATACTATAGTCTGTATATCCAGCTAGTGTTTACCCTTGCTAAGCCTATATGACAGACATCTATGCAGCAAAGATGAATTTCAGGATAAATGTTGATTTGACTTCAGGAGCTTCCTGATTTTAGTCTGATGACATCCATCTCACAAGCATTTGGTTACCTAGGGTAACATTCAGTATATTGATGACAAGACATTTAATATATGAGCTTTCAAGGATCACTAGCTCATTAGAGGATTAATCACCCTTTACAAGCATCTATTTCTTCCCACTGACTCTAGAGGGAAGTAGAGGACCAAGCTACAATACATAACTCATTATTAGATCAATCCTCCTACTTCACACCTGTCTATTTCTCTGCTTTATTTTGAAGATAGTTACAGAAGTATATTGATGCGTGACCCTGGATCTTCCAACCTTTTAATTGTCTTTCATTTCTGGTAGTTATCCATTATGTTTGGAGTCTTTTCAACATTTTTACAATTGAACTTAGAAGTCTTGAGTTGTGATGACAAAGACCCCAATGCATCCACCAGAGCCAGTATTTCATCTTGAAAATAGAAAGGAATTTTTAAACAAAAACAAGTCCCCAGCTTCTCTGAACACCCTTTATGTCTCAACATAGCTACTATTCCAAAAATATTACGTTGCAACATCACCCTTTGGTTTTTGGTGACTATATTATAAAAGCAATAAACATTTGTCATTTTTACAATTGCATATAAATAATTATTTCCCCAATAATTACAGATAATTATAAATCCCTTGTATATTTTTGCAAAATCCTGCATATTCTATATATTAAAGTTACTAAGATAATATGAGGTTCAACATTATTTATCATTTAACAAATTTGCATACTGTAAATATTCATGCAGCCTTTAGCTATACAGAACTAAGGAGTCCTGAACACTAAGCATTTCATTACTTCTAATATCCAAGCTAGTTATTTATGTTATGACAGTAGGGAAGTTCCTGGAGGGCTTGATGATATACATTAACAAAATAAAATACAACAAACTTCCTTTTTAAATCTGAGAATGTTTTCCTAGAAAAGAGATAATTGAGGGATGCTTAAGTAGTTCTACTGACTCTTACTTTCATTGTTAAACAATTTGGGACCATTCTTCATTAGAGTTCTCTCAGTATATTTTGGTTTATGAATCCCAAGTATTCATTCCATCCACAGGCTAATATGATTGCTAGCGGAGAACCAATGCAACCTTTTTCTTCCTCTCTCTCTCTCTCTACAGAGCACTCCTTTTTGTCAAGATCGTAAAGTTACTCATTGCAGAAAACTATATTTGCAGCCAGTATGACGAACTGACTGCTCTTAGCTTTGAAATACACGATTTTGCAAAGAGTCTGTATACGTGCATAGGGGTCAGAAAGGAAAATGAGGTTGCAGTGCCAATCTCATTAGCTCCTACCATCCTACTGACATTTTCTGTTCCTAGTGCAGCCCTGAGGCGGCTTTTCTGAGGCTAGGTGGACCCTTGCTTTAAGACAGCTGACCATCCTGCCATTCAGCTGCATGTTGTGTGCACCAAGAGACAAACTGCAGTATCTAAGAAGTCTCACTCAGATTTTCCTGCATTTCCCTAATGAATATAAAGAAAGTTCTTAAGAAAGATCATGACTGAGCTTTACACACTACTAACTTTACCTACTATTTTCTTAGCATATGAAATCATAAGGCAGTGCTACTTGTCACATTTAGCTCTGAATATCTGGAGTTTGACCTCAAAACCAACGCATTAAAGTGAATTAATAAACAGAAGCATTGAACTCAATTTAATTATTTAATCTCTTGGACAAATTATGGTTACATTTGGAAGACTTTTGCTTCAGGTAACAAGTTGGGAAAGTTCATATTCTTATGTATACTCTTGCTTATAGAACTATAACTTTGAATAAAAACATGCAGTAACTTGCAGCTCTGCATTAGATCAGAAATTTAGGCTACATTATTCATTTGCAATAGCACACTGAAGCTCCAAGATGAGTAAGCATGAAATAACAAAAGATGAACAACACTCTGGAAAACAGTTTTCTTACAGCATGGGAAGGATATAATGGTTGCTTCACATCACCTCAAAGTAAGAAGTTAAATAAGCTCTGGAGTTCTTAAAAGAAAAGTGCTCCAGGAGCTTAGATAGAGCATGGGCTCTTTGCTGACCTGTGGCAAAAGAACAGATTTGTCTACGGAAAACATCTGCTTCCCTATTCCATGAACAGAAGCAAACTGGAACTGATTGAACAGGAACGGAACAGATCCTTCTGGCATCTGTGCAGCCATTTACTCCACCTAAATAAGCTATATTCCATTCAAAAACAATCTGCCTTTTAGAAACTTCTCAGGGAATGTAGTTCAACTTATTTCAGTTTCTGAAGGCCTCCTAAGGTCTTTCATATTACATGCCAGTCTTTACAAAGACATAAAGTTGACTCTGTTTTGAAAGAAGGAATGGACCACATAGCCTCCAGAGGTCCTTCCTCCTTTATTATTCTATGACTGTATGGAGTAAGCCATCGTTTACAGTTATTCATTCCAAGTGACAAATCAGAGCTTGACCTCACTTACAGACTCCTCCCTAAGAGCTCTTCCAATCTAAGAAAAAAGTGGTTAGCAAACATATAGCACTCCACCACACCAGCTGTGATACACACGAGGCTTTCTCCAGGCACTGTTCTGATTTTGCTATTTAAAAAAAGAAGCTAACTTGAATAGCAGCAACGATAAGGACATTATTTATAAGAATTTGAAATTTATAGCTATTTATTTAAATAATAAACTTATAACTAAAGGAGTTTATACTCATTAACAGAAAACATACTCCAGAGTCTGATGGGATTGTGTTTCCCTACCTGCTATCTATTAAATTTACAGCTGATACTCTTTTTCAACCATCTGTTAACATCCCAGATATTAAACAAATCCCCGTGACCTACAAAGAGTTAAAATGATTATGAAACACGGAAGTTAAAAACTCACTTAGATAATGCAGAGTTATTTGTCCACCTCCAAAGGGATCTCCAAAATTTGGAATGAGACATTTCTTTTAACTATAAAAACATTAAATCCCAACCACAATGAATTACTGTGTGTGTCCCTGTAGTGTGTATGTATATATACAACTAAATATTATAATTCACCTTTCAAAGCCTACAGAGAATATCTCCATAACAACTTGTAGCTGCCAACTGTCACAATCATTTCCAACCCCACACCAAAAAGAAAATCAATGGACTTTCTAGGAAAATACCTTGCAGAAGTTGCCACTCTCACTTCTGACATTTCATCTTATACCAGCGGTCTCCCAGGTTGGTCTGAAAAGCCCAAGTAAAGTGCTCAAATTAAAGATGTACGGCTGGAAGTGCTCATCATGCTTCAGAAAAATGTGGAACCACTATCTCAGACCAGTTTTCTTGGGACCCGTATCCAAGAGTGATTTACAAGAAAAGAAACTGCATAAGTGTATACATGAATTCAAAGAATGCCTCCTATCAACACAGAAATATGTATTACTTGGCAGCTTACAAGCAATGAATTCTTACCATCACATATCCCTGACAAGGTTACCATTCACATCAAAGCTGAGACTTTCAAGGCCACCTTAAATACTCAAGATTCTCACGTGACAAAATGCCTTGCATATTTAAAATCTTAGCGCAAATTTTTAACCTTTCAGAAATAAAGCAAAACTAAAGCTAAAATACAGGGTCTTGCATTTTAACACAAGGAAATACACAGGGAATGAGATGCAAAAGGAGATCAATAGAGCTACAAGGAAAAAAAATGTTTAAATTCCTGATTTATAAAGATTCAAGCCCGTGCCCTCAGAGCTCAAAGGCATTTGCCTCAAGAAGAACCATGACAGTAGCCAAGAAAGGTCAGAGAGACTGAGGAAACATGCTGCTCCAGTAGGTGTAAAATATTTCATGTTTCCTACAGCCAAAGGGAAAAAAGGATACTACACAGAGATCAGAGGCAAACTACAAAATGAAGTCTGCTCAGAGTAGTACAAAAACAGCATCCGTGAGAGGCCCATCAGTTCCTTCTCACAGGTATCAGTCATAACAAGTATATAAGTAATAGCCTCCCTACAGCTGGAGCAAACAGAGGAGAGAGGAGTGGTTTTTTTCTTCAGTTTTCACTTTTTTTTGAGCCCCAGGAAAATAAAACATCTGCAAAAATAATGAGACTTTTTCCCATCTTTTCTTAAGCAGCTCTTCTCTACTAGCAGAACTTCCCAGACACAATTCTTTCACCTTTGCATTAAGAAGCAATCACAGCCTTCAGAAAGACGTTAGAATTCTCAGCTACCGTATTACAGTGAATGTGAACTACAAGAACAGAAGTTGTATGAAGTCTGCAGGGGATCTGCAAATGCATCTACACATGAATCCTAAATGTGTATCCGCAGACCAGATCTTGCCATTTACTCAAATGACTGCTGATTTTCTCAGAAATTTGACAAAATTAGAATTTGGGAACATGCTGTGTGGAGTTGGGAAGCGAGCACAGGTCTCTCCTGGTACCTTACCTTCAGATTATGGCTGTCTTTGGCCTGAGATCATAAAGAACAAAAACAGCTAATGAATTTGTACGTATTCAAAACAGAAGTGGTGAGAAATCAGGATTTATTTTTTCCTGAACAGTTGTGTGCCCACTTTTTGCCATGCACTAATAAAACAGATGACTCTACACTGCAGATTGACATACCCACCAGGAAAACTGTCCAGGGGAGGAAATTCTAGGGACACACAATGGCAACTATGACAGCTACGTCTGACTATGCCAAGACTGCCCAAAGCAGTTACGTTCACTATTTCCTGTGCTCCAAAGACCTATCAGATAGGTGTAGGGTGAAGTGTGTTTCAGTACAGACTTCACAAAATAAGAAGATGTGAAAAGAAGCCACAACTTCACCAAGCACAAAAGCTGGATCGCAGATCCTCACTTCACAGCATCAAGCCATTAAAATTCTTGACAGCAACACATATTCATGGCTTGCCAATGGCCCAATTTCTCGCAGCCTATTTTTGCTTAGAAAAACTTCTGAAAATCCTGAATATTAAACCTTTCTTCAAGCTATAATGATCACGGAGATTAGCTCTGATCAGCAGTTTTAGGCCATATGTAAATTTGATATCCCTAGGCATTGTAGCACACCATGAAATACCCTTCTTTTTCCCTTTGGCTAGCAGTAATAAGGAGACTGCAGTACAGCCCCACACTGATATTGGTCCACACCATCTACTTAGCATTCAACAGGTCTTAACTCCTAGTTCATGTCAGGGATTAGCCCACAGCTAAGGTATACCAGATTTGCAAGAGAAAACAGTTTAATCACTAAAAGCAGCTACAAACAAAAACCTACCTCATTCTGGTTCTTTTAATTCATTTTTTTTTAATCTGTTTTCCAGTTCTTTGGCCACTGCAGTCCAAGTAAATCTATTACTGCCACATTTAGGGAAATGGCAAAGTACAGAAGTCAGGAAAGATATTTTTCCTCCACTCTAGCACATGCAATTTAAAACCCTCAAAGCAGCCTGAAGGAATACAGAAGTATACCAGTCATGACAAAGTATAACAACATCTTTCATGCAAAAACACATTTAATTGAGCCATGATAGGAATGACTGAACCCTTTCCTTTTACAGCCTATGTTTAGCACAGCCTCTCTCTCTCTGGAGAATGTCTGAGAAAATGATCACTGCTTTTATCAGAAAATTTTATTCTGATTCATTTAAGAAAAAAAATCATCAATATTCAGCAAATCACACAGAGCAAAGTTTTCTTGACAGTTTCCCAAACTACAGTGCATGGCTGGAGGTGGCACAGCCAGCAGCACTGAATGCCTCCGTGCAGGGACTCCTCCAAGAGAAGAAGCATATGCTGCTAATACTGTAACAGGCATTTGAATCTATAGCAACTGAGGAAGACATTCTAAAATTTTCTGTCCTTCCACTACACTTACCAGTTCCTTTGTAATGCAAGCGACAGTTAAATTGTAAGCTAGAAACTAGGAAGGGTGGAAAACTAACAGCTTTGTTTGCTTCCAGAAGGATTCTTCTGTTAGAGGGAAAAAAAACCCAAAACGTTAAAACTTGATTCAATAGCAATGAAGCCTGAAGCTGATAATTTCTACCTTCAGTTCCTGAATACAGCTGTAGTAATGAGAAAATAAGAGCCCAAAGGATGGATAAACTACATTATCTTAACTAGCAAAGGCAAACCTTCAAAAAATGAAATTGGAAAGGGAAAGCAATACTATTAACATTTTTTCCCTTGCTAAGAAAAAAAGACCCGTTTTTCAACTCTTTACTTATTTAGGAAGCCTGCAGCATATTCCAAACCTGCTGAAAGTGTAACCTCCTAAAATTAAACTGCCAAATATGCAAGATCATAAGCAGCCCAACAGGCACTTCTATCTCTTTGTCTTATAATGATTTTGATTTTTTTAACAGAAACTATGATAGAGTTCAGTTTAAAATCAAGAAGGAAAGGCTGTTTAAATTAAAAACCAGGAGTTCACAAAGTAATGTTTGCAAGCGTGTCCAAACAGTAATGTATGCAATTTCATGTTCCATTACACTGTCTGTTAAAAAATGCTGATGTGTCTCTATTACTTTTGTTTTCCATAGCCATGGTCTTTCCCTATTGCAATTGGACACTGAGTTCCTATACCAAATCCTGCCCCCAGATTTGGGGATCACTTATTCCATCTGTAAAAAAACGCTGACACAACAAAAACAGTTCTACCCATTATAACTCTTAACTCCATCAAACTTCATTTACACAACTAAAATTTGTTAAACTACCATTGTATAAGTTGCTCCAACACAACAACTTGTAACACAAAAGTCATTTATTCACAGTTACAGCACAGACACTTCATATCTCAGTATACCACGCCTTTGATCATACCTAATTAAATTCTGTCTTTTACAGTTATTCTTCAGTTTTCTTGTGTTACTCAAAGTCTGACCAAAAGTTATAGCAATTTGGAGGTATTCACTCTCCAATAGTATGAACAGTCCTCACAGAATTATTCATCTGATAATTTTAGGATTTGCCAGATGAAAATCTTGATTTTATTTAGTTGCTGCTACTACTGTTAGAGTGTGACAGAGATCCTGGCTACCAACAACTCCGATACCATTTTATCCCTCAGTTTAAAGACACAAACTCCTGTCTCTTCGTGGAAGAATCCTAAGCAAGTTTAATTCAAACTGAGCAGCACGTTGTTTGCCTGTCTTAGGCTCAGCCTGGCTTCATTCCAGGGCTCTCAAAAACAGTCCAATCCTGCAAACGTTTACAAAGCCTCTAAAGTACAGCACTTATACAGCCTGTGGGAGTAAGAACCTAATCTGGCATAGAGAAGAGAACTATATATTGTTTAATAGTTTTATTTGCTATTATATGCTACTGCATAAGTTTTATTTTAATATCACGCAACCGCTGTGATTGCACTTTTATAATTGGTGCTCTGCCCCAAAGGAGAACTTTTTGAAGAGTAAAAGTGCTACCTAGGTGCTGAATCAGAGAATTTACTGCAAGAGCTTCTGGTAGAAATACTTAGTTATGAAGTTTCCCAGCAAAGGTTCTGCAGATGCTAAACAATTGAAACTACAAGATCAATGACGTTAATTAATGATTCATGCAATGTAATATGAAATAAAAAGAATGTAGTGAATTGAATTTCAAAACAAAAGTCCTGGGCAGAATCCAACTCAGACACTGATGCCCTATTAATGGATCCAGGCTTACATTATCCCCAAAACACCAGATCTTATTGACAGAAAGAATTGTTGTTTGACAGAAAGACATAAAGAAACCTTTTATTAACGCTTCCTTTAACCTAAGTGTCTTCGTTGCATCCCGAACTTCTCAGATAAGCCACAGCAGCACAGCAATCATGGCAAGAAATGACAGATGGAGAGCATTCAAATGACATCTTCAAAACTAAAATGAACTTTAAAGAAAGAGAATGTTTCTTTAACTGCTGGGGTAAAGAAAATAAATTAATTTCAACAAACATTCTAAGTATCATGGAATTCACTCATTTCTAATGGTTTCAAAGCCCATAAGAGCTGTTTGCCACTATAGGTGATAAATTACAGCTTCACACAACAAATCAAGACAGCTTCATTTGAGACAAGTAGAACAGGTTTGACAAGCTGAATTTGCAGGGTTGGGTTTTTGTTTGTCAGCACACCTCTTACAAACACCTAACCCACCTGGGAAAAACATACCTCACCTCTACCTGCAATATCAAGTATTACCTACTCCATCAAGACCTTAAGCAGGGAGGCCAAGAAATATTATTTGCCCACGTACTTAATGAGATTAACTCCCTCAAATATGCTGGAAGAAAATATATAATCAACATTAATTGAAGAAGTAATCACATGACCCTACGGACAAACCCTGTGCTGTATAAATGAGTTCATTAACTAAAACAGCTTTGACTTCTACAGTGTCTCTCAGTTTCAAAATCATGTTAAAAATAGAGTTCCCTGCCAGAAATTCCTTTGATGATTTAAAAGAAAAGATATTAAAAGTAGAATTTGTTCTTTACTCTTAATACAACCAACATATTCTGATTCTCTTTTAGAGCTTCCACACAGGAAACTAATGGACAGATTTCACCCAGTAATGCCCATTTTGTTCCTTTGTGGTACTACAGGTACTGCCATGATGGAGAATGGATACACTGCAAGCAAAAGAAAAGAACATTCTTGTTCCTGTCGGAAAACTTAAGATCCTGGCTCCTCATTTTTTGCTGTCAAATATTTGCCTGTAAAAGTATGCAAGAAGGCAGGGCATTCATTTGTACTGCCCCCAGATTGAGATAATAAAGATTGTATTTGATAAGCAGCTAAGAAGGTTAGTGATAGGGGAGCATCTACAATCCACGAGATCACAGTTACATGGGAAAGGTGACATTATGAGTTATGCATTTTTTTTTTTTAATTTTACTACTTATCAAAAATTACTGACAAAAAGAATTTGGAAGTTGACTTGGTGTGATGTGGTAAAAGGGAGCAAACCCCTATTTCTGAAAGCCGTTTGGAAGGTATGTGCAAAGCCCTGGTGGCAAAGCAGAAAGTGAAATCAGATTACTATGGCAGTAATTACGTACCACATCTAAGTAATTTACCAGGATGGGGCACACACTCAGCCAACAAAGTCATGTATTTTTGACCAGTATGAGGGAATCAATCAGCAATTTCAGAACAAGATTCTAACTGAGGCAATCAACCAAAACCAGAGCTGGAATACTTCAAGAAGGAGCAGGTATATCCCAGTGTTGTCAGATAAGTTAGTGCAGTTGAAGCCTACACGAACTATTCTGTGGTTCTTACTTTTCTTACACAGTGATTTGAAGCGTTATAGAGACATAATAATAGTAAGAATCAAAACAAATGTTCTTTGCAGAAAAACGTGAAGAAAATTTCTTGGACCTATTATGATAATAAAATACATAGCTTTGTTGCAATTCTGTTGCAACTGAAACATTTTGAAAGGTTAGGTCAATTTCTCCAGGATTTTTATATGGAGAGAATCAGAAAAACAATTCAGAGCTTTAGAAGTCAACTATGTGAAATTGTTCCACTATGACATTTTCTTATCAATTGCTTTGAGATGACTTCAAAGTTGAATTAGTTTAGATTCATTGGCGCAATTCTCTTCAAGGGGAACTTGAGTACTTCTGCCTTTTCAGTAATTGAAAAACAAATTTCAAACTCCTCAAAGATTTTTTTCAAACAGACCTTCATCTGTTATCTCAGTCATTCGTAAGTAGAAAATAGACAAAAATAAATACATTGGCTTCAAACATGTCATTTCTGGCAACTGTTTTGATTACATATACACTTGATGTTCTGTAGTTGCTAAAAATAAAAGTAACAAATGTGGGGTTGGGTTTATTTTGTTTTGTTTTGGAGGGGAGCGGTAAGGGGAATTTGCTTCACATATAATAGCAAAATTATACTATGAATATTTCTTTGAATAACTTGTACTATGCAATCAACTACCTATCGTGACTTCTGCGTTCTCTTACTGCCCAGTCATTCTAAGGGTATTTTTCATATCTCACAACCAGCTGTACCAATATACAATTGCCCTTTGACATCTTGGGAATGCGTACTGCAATTTAAACCCCAAGGGAGGTGTGAAATACGGGGAGAAACATGAAAAGAAAAAAAAAGAAAAGATGAATTTTCAGTGTAAAAACAGAGTTTCTCCTCTCTCTCTCGTTTAAAGACATGAACCGATGGTATCTTTCAAATAATACTGGGAAAAATAATCAATTTAACCTGCAAGGCAATAAATAATCCTGCCATCCTACAATTGCATGTTTTCTATTCAGCTATGCATCTCTTTCACAATAAAAGTAGCATGGGTTTGTCTATTGGCTGACCCTGGCATTGTGTGCTAAGGCAGTCAAACCCTGCCTGCTCTGACAATTTACAGGGCTTTTTCTGTTCAGCACTTGGAATAGTGGCCACACCATAGCATTACTGTCAAAGGAAATGATGCCCCATTGTTATAAAACCTGGTAACACAATTCCAAGATTTACATCCAGCTGAGAGAGAGGACAAGAAAGTGGGGATAGTGCTTCAGCTGCTGCACCTACTGCCATCAGTCTCCAAATCATATAATAAATATATGGCACAGGATTGCAAGCTGCAAAGATTTAACACCTTTTTCACACACTTCAGAGGGTTTGAATGAAACACAGCTGGGTGGACACTGACAACCACTGCCTAAAAGCACAGCTTGCCACATAGCCTGCAGGGCTGCTGGCCTACAGATAGGCAATGGGAAGACAGCATCCAGAAGCAGTGATTCTGAATCAACACAAACCAAGTTTCTATACCACTAATGAAGCCTATCTAGAGAGCTGTGGCATCCTTCTCTCCAATCTTCCAATGAACTGATTTTATAGGTAAGGTCATCTCGTGTCTAAGCTACTCAAACCTTTTAAGCTCACCCTTCTCTGCTTACATAAGGGGTACATAAGCAGATGAAAAACACACTGGAAACTTTATTAATGCATGAATATTCATCTGCAAAGAATTACGCATTGTACACACACTGAGACCTAGTTTTTCAGGTAACCAGAAAGGATCCCAGCCCTTAGAAAATAAACAAAAAGCAATCCACATTTATTCTTCAATTAAGAAAGATTCTTATTTTTATTTAATTAACCTGGGCTATGTAAAAAGAGCCCAAAGAGCTTTGTTCTCTTTTTTCTGCTCCTTGCAGTACACTACAGTGAATACTCTATGTGTAATGTCCAGGATAAAGAGATCCTAACTTATTCATAACCTTCAGCATCAGGCATGAATGCTGATGTGGCCACAAGACTAATTATTGATAAACCATTGTGAGTAGAAGATAGAAGGGGAAAGCTTCTTTTAGCAGGAAGGACAGTGAGCAAACTAAACAGTTGTTCACTAAAGGGTTAGAAGAAATCCAAGTGAACTTTCTGCCTGGTGCTGAAGAAGGGGGGCAGCTCCCTATTTCTAGTCCTTGCAAACAGGCCAGCCATGGCAGCCTGTGCACCTGAGGTGATCTGGAGCCTTTTCTCAGTATTTCTGCAGGAAATCAAGAATAATTGAACCCTGGGGTGAAGTGCAGACTCCTGCTTACAGATGCTAATACCACATACTCATTTTGAGTGAACTGTTAATTACTACACCTGAGATTATTTAAATTTGCTCAGAATGTGCAAGTTGAACCACATTGGCATGGGCATGACAACCTGTGTGTGACCAGGTAATACTTCCATTCGTTCTTTACCTCAAATTCTTCTAAAAAACATTGGTGGATTACATTTGATGTATAACCTTGTCTGCTATAATACAGTGGCACATTATTTATAGATTCATAATGTAGGTTTTCACCATGAATACAGACAATAATTAGAAAATACCAAAACCAAGGGTCTACTAAAAGATCAAATAAGTGTTTGAGAGCTTATATATGCTGTCTCTGTAATATATACATATTCCATATATAAAAATACTTAGCATGTATACAAATATAGGAACACAAACCCATAGTAATTTAAAGACATATTTTACACCACACAAACATGGGAACAAATTCCTATTGTTATACATAAAATAGCTACGCATGATTAGCCATGTAGCTTCTGTTTAGAAATTAAAAGGTTAGCATTACAGTTCATGTCCACTATACTTACAGGCTAGATTATGAAAAAGCTTTGAAGTACAGTTTTGTTGAAATGCAGATGACCTGTCCTAAGTAAGATTGCTAAAAGACTGCGTTAACAAGTTTTAAAAGTATGCATGAACCTACCTACATTTGTATGTGGATCATACAAGTGGCCATGCTGGGTTACACCAAAGCATTCCATCTCCCTCAGTAGATGATCAGGGAAAAGGCATTTGAGAAAGGCCTGAATTGCCAAAGTCAGACCTCTCTGTATCCTCATATTCCCTTTAACTTGGAGGCTTCCTAGGCCAGAGTCTCATTAAATACTACCATGCTGAATAACTAAGCCATTTATGAAGTTTTTCTCCATAGATTTATACAATTCTTTGAAACAATTTATACTTCTGTTTTCCACAACGGCTCGCAGTGATGTTGCATAATTAAATTGACATTTGAGCCTTCAAACCTCTGCTAAAAATGTAAGTACTGCTGCAAGAGACATTGTTCTGCAACAAGAAAGCACAAGTTCAAGTATTAACTTGGAGGTAGTTTAGAGGTGGATTTGCTGAGACATTGCAGCTTCACAGCTCAGACCTGTCTATGGTTTTAAGTTCTCTACTGCTGATTTTAGAAAAATTATGAATATTTTAGTATGAAATACAAACTCAGTCCTTGTATCCCTTTAGCAGCTAAATGGTAGAAACTGAAAATTAAATAATAGATGTTCAAAAAACAGCTCGAGCACCACCTAGAAGAGAGACCCTAAAGTATACTCACAATCACAGAAATTCTGTTAGTCAAAGGTAAGGCCAAAGTGGTTCAAGGCTGAAAATCTTTCCCAGAATATGCATCGAGTTATTTTTGAGCTCTGCGTTATATGTGGGATCTAAAACTAAATTATATCTATACAAGCTTTCCTCCTTTCCTTCCTGCCTTCCCTTTTAATAAATAAAATTAAATGAATAAAAAACAGGTCAAAAAGTTCTTTTTTGCTTGGAAGAAGTAAAAAGTAATCTGGATCAAGCTAGTATAATAAACGATAAGCATAGAATGAGATACATACTTCCTCCAGAGTTAGCAGACCATGCCCACCCAGTTGGGAACAAGACAGGGCTTTGTAAGCAAGCTATTAAGTATTTAGTTTCAGGTATGATGAGCCTCCTATAATTAAAATTCACACCAAATACATTAAAATACTTTCTAGTGCCCAAATATGTCAATATTCCTGTGTCATACAAAGTAATTCTGCAATGCACAGCAGGGAAGCTGGGTTTTTTTTTTAGCAGCGTACTCCAAAGAGTTGATCATAATTCCTGATATTAAAAGAAATATAAAACATAGCATTTATATTTGATTTTTCTTTTTTATACGTTGTAAGCACAAAGCCATTTTTTGTGATTGTCTTCCATTTCTTTTTTCCACTGTTTTAAGATCATCACTGATGTCAGCAGTACTTCAAGTACATGCTTTACTTAGAAGTATGATAGGATCTATCAAAACGTGCATCTGTATTTTATTCTGATTATGGCCATGAATTCAATCTTCGTTGAAACTGCTTTTGAAGTACTTTCCCCTGCATACTGTGCTGTACAAACAATTTTATTTCGTGAAATAATTTTGCTCTGTTTTCATTCCTCCAACTCAGCCACAGATTTTCTGTGTGGAACACTGGAAATCATCCCGTCATACTTTGATTAAAATTCAGCAAAGCACAAATAATAAGCACAATACGTTTATATAACCTGCATTCCTCTTCAGACTCACACCATCAAACCATTCTTAGTTCTTGTGCTAAAAAGGTGCGAATGTTGACAGCATTTTTTTTTAATGCTGTTTGGGTTTTGATACCCTGTACTGCCTCTTCCAGTTTACCTCCTAGGAGTATCTTTGTTTTCCAAATGTGTGCACTATATGAAAAAAACTGCACAAGGACACACATATGGTAACTTTTGTGACAAAAAGAGATTGAAGCATGGAGAAGTACCATCTTAACACTGATGCAGACAGAATCAGAGGGCACTGGGAAGCTTCAGATGTTACTTTTACCTTGGATAAAAAGGTACTTACGCTTTATTATTCTCTTCTGATGGCTCTTTGTGAAAGCTCCTAAAAGCACCCCTGTAGTTTCTCCCATATTATTGGAATTATAGGTCTCAAGAAAGAAGTAGGTCTGGGGAGTTCACCAGGTTCAATACAATATTAATCGTTTTAAAACTTTAGTGACCTTAACTCACAGATCAGAAAGCATTTCAAGGAATGAAAAACCACAGTCCAGAAAACTCCAGCATAATATTTGAAATGCATCAAGGACGGCAACTGGTGCATATGAAATCAAGATGTCTTACTTATCTTTGCCATTTTACCGGCCAGCCTTCCTGTAGCTCAACTTTCCAGGTATCTTTTGATTATCATCTATCATATCCAACCTCATTTATATTCATTTACATACTAAACTTCTTGCTGTTAGATTAAGTATTAAAAAAAATAATCCTGTCAGGTTGCTCCCAATAAGAAGCTGCCAGCTTCATAACCAGTTTTCATTTATCTGAATCATAGCCATGCACAAAATTCACAGCTATCAATAATATTTACTCAGTGCACCAGTCCTTACCCCATACTTTAACAATCTAAACAATTTATGATACTGAACTTTCCTCTAGGCTACCATTCTTAATTCCTTCTGTTTGCTTCTAAGGTCTTTAAATGTCCCCACACTTCCAGCAATTATTTATAGACATCTATCAGTCCTGGTCTGCAATGCAGTGTGCTCAGGCTATTGTGCATCATGGAAAGCAAGTGGGTCTTCTTGTCTGTTTTTTTCTCATGCAGTTCTTGAGCAATTCTTTCCCCCCAGCTAAGCTTCTACTCTACTGGGCTTGCAGCATATTGTTATAAGTAACATAGCATCAAATATGTTTAAAATAATTCCTTCTAAATGCTTACAGCAATTGAATTGAGTGCCACATTCATTTAACCAGCCTTCACTTTCCAATCTTTAGTGAAACATATCCAAGTTTTTGCCTGCTTATGTAATCAATAAGATGAGTCACACATGAACTTACTGAGGTAAGTCTGCAGTAGGGCATGGAGCCTACACCCAAGAAACGGCAGATTGATAGATCAGAGATCAATGAGAAATAAACTGGGTCATAACTTAGAAAACAGAAAGGTGAGAAATTATCAGTACAATTAATACAAAACCCATTACAGACAATAAAAAAGCCATAGGTGTCACTGAATCAGGCTTAACTATTATTTTCCTGTTGTAATAATGCATGTTGAATTCAATCTCTTACAAGAGATGAGAGACTTCAGTACTCAACAGGAAAAAAATAGGATAAAAAAGCCTATTTTTCAAATGCTTTTTTTTTTGTTTATATATATAGCCATCAACTTTGCAGCTTATCAGATAAGACCTTGCATTCAGTCATGGATAGGGAGACTGATAGGTAGTGCACAATTCTACTCTCTGCAGAATGTAGGGAACTAGAAATTCCCATTAAGGTTTGTGGAGTGACATGGATTTCTTGCACTAAGATCAAGATTATATTATAGTGTGATTATAAAATTAGTGCTTACAAACACAACAGAGATACCTCTGGAGTGGAACACAACAGCTGCTTAACAACTGACAGAACTGCGCAACAGCTGAAGACAAAGCAGAAGAGAACTAATTCAGCTTACGTCTGCAGGAAGAGTTTAGCTAGGATGGTCATTTGTGCTCAAATTGACATCTGGAACAATAACTTATTTGATGATGAAATTCAGTAAAAGTGAGTTTAATCGGAACATTTTCATTACTGACTTTAATTGTCAAAGCATGCTTTTACTTTGTTGCAAGCATTCTATCAAACACTGAAGTATGCCGCTGTGGAACCCTCACTACAATACTAACATTTCACGAAACTCTTTCCATTTATTCCTATTATTTACCTTGCCTTGTACTATATAAACAAGTAAAACTGGTCCTGCTTATAACTAAACAGAAGAAAAAGGTAGAATTCCCACTCTGAACAGCAAATTCTATGTGCAATTTGATTTGAATTGTAATCACATCCAAGAGGTTGTCTTCATTGATTCCAGATACGAATCACAAATCTAAACCACAGCTGTCATTCCAAACTACACCATGTTAATTTTGCTTTTTTTTTTTTGCTGGAGAGACTTCAAAAAGAAAAAAAAAAAATAATTATCTATTTTCCCAAACAAGTTGCTCTTACCTTCTTAATGAGAAGAATTTAACGAGTCATAAAATCAGCAAAGAAGATCGCACAGCATAGAAATAATGCATTTATCAACACACAATTTCTCAAGGCTTATTTATAGAAATCAGCATGGACTTACCTGTAGGGGATCCCTCCATGACGTGACCAACATAGGGTCCTTCTTTGAACATCGGCCTGTTATCGTTTTGATCAATAACAGAAATATCTAGGCGTTCTGGGCCATCGATGATTTTCCCACTTAAATCCGTTACTTCAACTTGCAGCTGTATAAACAAAAAGGAGAGGGGGAGGAACAAGTTATTAATTCCGTATCACACTGAAGAGTAAGAGAAAAATAGTTCCCATCAGTGGTGTGGTTACCAGATCCCACTAGGTATAGCACTTGCAGCCTATTATTTTGGACTGGACTCAGAGCAGATATTAAACCTAAGCAAAAGTGAAAGATAAATGTACATTCACATCAAGACACCCTCAAGTAGCTTGAAAATAGCTTATTCTCTGAAGATATATATCAATCCACTCACAATGGAAGAAACACAAGTTACTAAAACTTAGTAATTAGGGTAAAACCATACTAAAACTTCTCACACACTATAACAGAAAAGGTCAATTTCGATTGCAGCAGCACTGTATATCTGCAATTCTCTCCTCACCATGACATCAGTAAAAACAGTAATAAACATATCAGAGAGACAGCTATCATCTTCACCTACTCTACCCATCTCTAGATTCAACTCTTTAATGTAGTTAAGCCAGCCAGAAAGTGAACCTTGGCATGGATGTTAAAACAGCCTTTTTCCAGTCTTTCCCTGAGACAGCGGTAGCAGCAGAGGCTGGAAGTCTCTGAGCATTTTTTATTCTATTAATTTATTCTTCATTGCCATGTCTTACACCTGTAAGTTATTTATAAGTTAGTGATAAATTGTGCTCGGAAAGAATTAGGTCAGAATTCTAATTCCTTACTAAAATGGGTGGTTATTATATCATATACCCATATATGTTATACTCATAATTACATCCCACATTCATAGTTAAATTTGTGGGGCATGAGTAGGAGTTTTCATGTTATGAGTAAGCTATCTAATCATAGACACTATTTGTAAATAGTGTCACAGTCCATTTTAGCATCTACTCACTCTGCTCATTCTCACTTATCCTAGAAATTATTCTTGGAAGATTTTCTCAAGTGTTTTTTGTTGGGTTTTTTTTGGCTGTATATAGATCTTAACAGCTTTAAAGCTAAGATGTCCTCTAAATGAAGACAACTTCCATGATTCACATGGCATTGGCACAGCTCAAGCTTTAGAGGGCACATGCCCCTTCACTTTCCTGGGTTTGTTTGACCCTGGACACTGAAGTCAATGTAATAATCGCAGGACTACATAAGATTTGGTGGGGATTAGGAAGGAAAACGCAGTGTTGTTTTTGACCTACATTAAATCTAGATACAGTTTCAGATACAGTTAGGAATTGCTGACAAAAAGATTTATCTTAGTAAATGTTGATTCATCAGAACTATGTTAATTGCTTTGGGGAATGAAAGAATAGCAAGATTTTTCTGTGAAATTTGAATAAATTCACTTTCTAATTCAAGGTAACACACTCTTAATCTCTCTCAAAATTAAGTAGCTATACTGCTCACTGGAAAGAACAAAGGCGCTCCTAAGTTTAAACTATCAGCTTTCACAGAAACTGCTATTGATCTAAAGCAAAGGCTGATCTAACACTTGTTGATTTGTCTTCCACAGGTTAAAGAAGAGAATAGGAGATCTTTCCTAATAACCAAAACTGACCTACTTTGCCATGGGAAACTCTATTAAGTCCCACTGGCCAAAAAGATTCTGATAACAGGTCTGTGGGAACTGTTACACAGTCTGCTTCTTTTTGTTAATACGACAGAAGATTTTATTAGTCTCTTTAAAATAACTTGTAGAACCTAAGCATTATGTAAAAAGAGCTAAAAGCCCACAGCACCTAATTAGGACCATCTTTCTTCACCTGACTGCTGTACAGAAGAAGCTTGTCTAGATCTTGATCTTGCCTCCCCCTCTCCCACCTTCTTCCCATATCCAACATCAGAACACCACCAAAGAAAAGCAGAAAGTACACCTTAACATTAAATCCAAACACACGCAAAGGAAAGAAGTGTTTAAGAAAAAGATACTACTGGCAAACAGATTACTTTAAACAGGCTGTAAATAAAACCACATGGAAAATTACATTGCATCTAACTATCAGAAGAATGATACATCAGTCCTTTAGTAAAGAAGAAAAGCCCATCCAGTTTTAATGTAAAACTTGACTGATATGCCAGAGCTACTGCACTCCTTTGATAGCAACAGACTGTAACTGAACATTCAGAAAGTGTCTAAGCTCCCACCCGATTCCAACAGCATAACTAAGGAGAAATAGTAAGCAAAGATTTGGGCAAACTGACAAAAAAGGAAAATCAGTAGATATTATTAAGTAAGATCAACTATACTTCTCATGTTTCAACTTTAAAGTTATGGAATTTCATAAAGATAAAGTTACATCCATATGCATGTAGGAGCCATATTTTCAGGTACACTGAAGACTAAACCTCAATTTCATTTCTGACAAAAGAATACCTGCAAACTACAAAAGCTGGTCAGGGGTTTACAAGAACACCACATTTCTCACAACACACATCACTACACCAGGATACAAAGCAGACTTTGACCACTGCAATTCAGAGAGCTGAGAAACACAGACAAAATTAAGCACACCAATAAGACAAGGTGAAGCAATGTTAACTCTGATAACTAGAGGCAGTAACAGATCCCAGCCTATTTCTCTCCATCAACTCCTCAGTTCTCTTCCCTTCTCAAAAGGGTCTTCCTGACATTTTGCACTATTGTCTTCCTCATATATGCTGTGAGGTGATTTCTCATCACCTCAAAAGTGAGAGTTTTATCTGAAATTTAGTAAAGTTACTTTAAGCAGCACAAACCTGTTTGAAACACTCTCCTGTATCATACAGAAGTTTGCCTCCTTCCCACTCCTGCACTCAGCAATAACATTACAAGAAAAGATAACCAGCACCATCCTTACCATTACTTCAAGCAGTTTCCAAGGTTTCTCTTCACAGTATGGCTGCTTCCCTTCATGTATTGCTTTTGGTAAAGTGATTCTGGATAGCCCCATTCCTCCTCTGCGTATAAATGTCTGCTTTTCCTCTGCAGCCAGCCAGTCAATGGCCCACGCCAAATTACACCATGAATCTAAAGCTTTTCATAACTAAACCTGGAATATCTTTGCTCGATTATCTTCAAAGTCTAATACGGGTTCTTTAGTCACTAACCGCTTTCCAATTTGAAATTTCCCGTTTGCAGCTGGTGAGATTTTCTCCAGGACTTCTTCCAGTTTGATTAACAGATGGATTTCCTGCGTGTTCCTCACGCCCATCTTCACACAAAAACACCAAAAAACATCCTAAAATTCAGTTGTTTTCACTGGTGAAAACAGCATCTTCCCAGAATGGTACCATCCACAAGACAGCCAGGCTGCTGTGTGAGGAGAGGCCATGCTGCTTCCCGCCGAGCACTGCGTTCCCAGATGCTTCCAGAAAGCTCTGCAGCAGCTCTGCAATCAGATCCAGCTGAGCCCCTCAGGGAGGCAGGTGTGGGTGTATTAAAGCAAAGGAGCACAAAGTGTTCTCAGGTGTTTTGAATTTACCTCAGCCAATCAGTTTTTGTGCCCTCATCCCAGAGCTGCTGGAGAGGGGAATCAAGTGCAGCTGGGTGAGGTACAGAATAGGTAGGAAAGGGTTTGTTTTTTTTAATGCTGAAAAGTTGTTTTGAAGATTGGCTGCAGTTATCTTAGAAAACTCAGAGAGGCAATAATTTAGACACAGAAATAAATTGCAATTAAATTTCCTGCTTTTAAGGATATGAATAAAATATTAGCTGATTATTACATGGCACAGAGGAGAGAGAAAAGATTTAAAAACAAAATGACGCTTCTAATAGGTACAAATAATTGTATCTCAAGCTGCTCAAGGACAGGGTATTGATTTCCTCCAAAAGGTTGTACAGGTGTTGCCAAAAAGCACAGTATAGAATTTGGTCTCATATTCAGAATTAGATCCTAGGTGCAAAGGGATTAATTAGCCAGTCCCAGCATAAACAGCCTGCCCTATTACACAAAAATGCTTAAGTTCCTCACACAGAAAATACAGATTTCATCTCATAACTTTCATGCTTATCTCAACATGACTCTCTATATAATGTCTTTGAAGAATTCCAGGGCTGGAGATTTCACTAGGAAAACTAATTAAAACAGCAACAGAGCCTTCTGTGATTGCTTACATTTTTCTGTGTAAACAGCAGTAAGTTGAGCAATGTATAGACTGCAACCACATACAGTCTACACATTGAAAATGATATTGTAGGAATTTACAGTGGGAAAAGCTTCCAGAGCAGTAATTCACATAATTTCTATCTTTCTACTCCTTTTTCTTTTTTTTATAAAACCTCAGTTAACAAAGGAAGATTAAAGACCAAGTGCATTATGCCAAAAAAGCCTTTTCTTTCAGAACAACTATGGAAATGTTTCTGAGTATGCAATATGAGATTTTTCCAGATTGGTATTTCAAGAATCAGATAATTTTATGTTAGCACCATTATTCAATTCTACTCAGCAAAACTGAAGTCCAAGTGAAGAATGCAAAACAAATTCTGTAAATAAGATGGTTCATATAAAGTAGGACATCTCCCAGACTACCTCTAAGTAGTATTCCCCTAGATCCCCTAGATCACACCATAACCTTTGCAATGACATAAAGTGTAACAGTGAGTTCAGTTCTGAAGCCTCCAAATGATGTGAAGGATTTAACAATCTTTACAAAGCCCTTGGTAACAGTTTGCACTGACCTAAGATTGCCTGAAAGTTATTTCACATTTTCTATTCCCTTAGAAATATCATTAATTATGTGTATTAATAAACAAAAATTTCTACAGAACAACTTTTGCCTCCGAAAAGAATGACAAAGGATGTATTCTTCATGAGATAAGAGTTGCTTCATCTTCTTTGACCATATCAGATACAAGGCTTTGCAGATACATTAATACAAGATTTGTGAAAAGGAAGAGGAATTTAATATTATAAACAGCCAGAGATTGACTTCTCACCCTTGTTTTAAAGGTAGTGGTCTTAATATTTTGAATCCTCATAAGGAGACTGAAAGTTCAATGTCATACTATTCTGGTTTGTTAAGTGAAATATAGCAAGTAATTCCAAGCAATGAAACAAGTACTGAATTTGCATTCTTTATGATATTTAAGTTTTCTGAATTTCCCAGAACTTAAATTTCATTAAGAATAACAAAACAAAATTGCAGAAACAGTAGGTAGATGTATATACTTATGCTGCTAGACGGGGAAAAAAGGGCAGGTTAGTTTACTTCCTCCTGCCTGTCAGAGCTATTCTTTGCAGAAATAAGAGCAAAACAAACTGGAATCAATAGAGGAGAAAGATACAGCATGTTTAATGTAATTATTCATGTGATGTGTGTAGGATGTTTAATGTCATTTGACAGCAAAACTGCTTTTTGTAGGAAGGGGAGGTGCATCCAGGATTGGAGAAATAAGCCCTAAGAGCAAAGTTATAAGAAAGATAACGTGAGGAAAGAAAAATTGATGAAGAATACCACTAACCTTTCCTAGAAAGCCTTATCTAAGCTGACTTCCAAAAGCCCATTCCATGTGAACTTCTTTTGCCTTACAACAACATCAGAAATCCTCCATCTCTTTGAAAAAACTGCCATTAGCCATCCTGAAAAGCCACTGCATCTTGGCAGACAGATCTTCCTCAGTGTCAGCGTGAAGACAAATCTCAAGTCATTAAGCTAGTTATAAGAGCTCTTTGAATTTTCCAGACTCTTTATTCCACACCAGCAGTACCACCACCTGCCTTCTAGCACCAGCAACCCTCTTGATTTGCAGTTCACTTCACAGAATGTGCCTAGAAAATGCCATCACTGAAATATGCCCACTGATGCAAAAATGAAGATAAAATACTATACATTTTAGATTTTATATGTATATATNAAAGCAGTGAGATCCCTACAGATTCTCTCAAATGTAAAGTAGGCCAAGAAAAAATATTAGAGGCTCTGTGTTTGTACCACTTTATGTCAAAGGAAATGAAAACTAAAGGAAACATCTTTGCAAGGTGGTTGGTGCCCCAAGCCTGTCAGTGTTCAAGAGGCATTTAGATAATGCCCTTAATAAAATATTTTAACATTTGGTTAGCCCTGAGGTGGTCAAGCACTTAGGCTCTTTGATCTCTGTAGGTCCCATCTAGTTGAACTATACTCTTAAAATCTCCAGAAGGCTGTTAATTTTTTATGTAAAATATTTTATAATCATGGTTGTGTTTCACCCTCTTTCAAATTCAGAACGAAGGCTGCATCATGACAATTAGCTGGCACTGTATGCTTTTCTACAAGTACCTTACATGCCATTAAATGGGGGCAGTTGAGGGAGAGATGAGTGGACTGAGTTTAGTCACCTGCCCTAATTTTACCATAGATACTGCTTAAAGAGTATTACTTTTTATCAGAAGATAAATGGGCTTCACACTAAGTAATTAAAAGAAAGTGGGAACATTAACCACAGAAAACATGCCAAAAAGAAATGCATTTTAAGTAATCAGACCTTCATTTCTCTCATAAAAGGTCAGCAAGGAACCAATACGGTACAACAGCAACATTCTTCTGCAGAAAAAAACGGACATTCAGAGAAGGATGCACTGCCTGTGTAGTAGAAGGCTGTGACAAAAAAATCTTATAAAAATGCATACTACTAACCACAATATTCATAGCTCATCAAACCCTGACATGTTCTGGAATATGCTAGTGCCAAACTGTATCACTTCAGCTGAGTTTGACAGCAGGTAAATTACACTGTGCAGGAGTTTAACTAAAATGAAGTTGCTCAACAAAACTTTCTTGATCTAAATAGGATTTTCAATCTTAGAAAAATATTCTATTATTAATGAAGTAAAAGGGAAAGAATAAACAACCTGACATTAAGTTTATTCTTTTGCTTTATATTCTGGTTGCGCTAGCAGAAGGTCATTCATAGCAGAATCAAATAAAACCATGGAAACCGATTTATTTTTTTATATATTTTTTCTTTCCTCTCTGAACAGCTACATTCAGAACTACATTCATCATTTAAAATTATCCATCAAGAACTGTAATTGAACAACTTTCAGACCTTAGGTTTTGAATACGTCTTTGTATAACCATGCTGACTGATCACTGCAGTCATGTGGCATTACTGGTACATTCTGACTTGACCTTCCTACTAAATATTTAAAGGACTGGAATAAGTCATTTCCAGATCAAATCTTCCTGAATGTACATGGTAGTATGACTGTCTGTCCAATAGCATGACTATCATTTTCATCCGTAAACACTCTTATTAATACCAAGTTTCTTAAGCTCATATTACTAGAAAACAACTGCAGGAACAGCCAGTACTGTCACCACAGTAAACCCTGTGTTTGCTGTACAAATACATGTCTGACGTGCTACTTTTCAAGATACACATCATACAGCAAGCTGGAGTACTCAATACTCATGTAATATTTAGTCNAAAAATGAAATTGATAACTTCACCTGATGTTTTAACAACATATTCCTGAGGATTTTTAAGTACTAAAGGCAAATCTGGTCATCAAGCAGTAAATGATGTTTTCTACTGCTTGTATTAGTTTGGAGTAAATAAGATTTATTCATGTGAGTTCTGGTAACCATCATCTTAAGATTTCATATTTTTAATACGTAAATATTTGTAAGAAGTATTTCTTTATGAATGCCAGGTTTCTTCTTATGCTCATGGCATATTTAGTTTTACGTATAAGATCAAGCAATAGTAAGTCCACCTCTCGTAAAATCCAATGGCTGTGGTGAATGTCACTGCCTAGGGACACTACACTTCCAACAGTCAGATTGCACAGGAGAAGGCTGGCTTTAACTGGTTAGTTTTGCAAAAGTGACAGCAAACAAAGGAACTGAGAGTAGAGAAGACAGTGGTATTATCACAAGTCTCTCCTCTTTTTTTGCAGGAAACCCTGAACACACCATGCAGTGCAGCAGACTGAGATGACCGTGCCAGCAGACCTTGGCCATGACTCTGGTAAACCCTGCTGCAACTGGGGACCAGCAAAATGCAGTCAATATAAGGACTTCCAAAAAGTCTCAGAATTGCCATTGCCATTTCACGGGTGGACATAAATGAGATATGAAGTGTTTAAACTGATTGTAAGTATCCTGATTCATTATGATAAAACTGATGGGACCAACTGATGCTATACAGCAGAGCATTTCAAAAGAAAATCAAAGAAATAAGATAGGAAAAGATGGGAGAGGAAAGATGAAATGACTTCACGAAAGCTACACACCAGACAAAATTTGAATCAAGCTTGAGTCCAGGCTTTTTGATCTCCAAACACGAGACTGATAGCTGGATTCTATCTCTTGCTGAGCAAGTGATGTAAAATTAGATTTGCAAAGGTTATTAAGCTACCAACAGGTATCTTAATAAAGCTTAATAAAGCTTTCAAAGTGCCTTACAAGACTGGGTAATATATCCTATTAACATCAAAACACCTTTAAAAGAGCTTTGAAAACCTGATTGTCTTGTTAGGGTCTCATTTTTCCCCCATTAAGCACTTTTCTGCAGCTGCATAGACACAAAACAACTGAAAATAATTTTCTATGTCTTTGCATAACAATGCTGCAAATTTGTAAGGGTTCTTCATATAGCTACCAACACAGAATTAAAATGACTTCTGAAATATATTTTTTGTTATATGTTGTACAAATTATGAAACTGGAATGTCCACTCCAAAAATAACCTCAGTGAATAAATGAGAAGGACATCCCTCAAATCTGTGGAGCAATACAGCACTTCAAATGAAAGCATGTGTACTTCACATAAAGCAAAAGTATTATGAATGATCATATAAAGCTAATTAAAATCTTCCCATATCACAAGAGAACACATGTTGAGCCCCTCAAAAAGAGGGGGGTGGGAAGAGGGGGATAGAGAGAGAAAGATATCAGGATTCACCAAAGCAATTGAGTCTAATCACCACAAAAATAATAAATTAAAAAAAATCAAAAAGAGAGGAAGTAGGACTGAAATAAAGGATTAAAGCATAAGCTCTGCCAGAATTTTTTAGGCTCTGTGCTGCACCACAAAAACAACAGAGACATGTATGTAAGAAAAGATGAAAAATGGCTTTGTACTTTTAAATAGCTCCTAGCAGTATTCAAGCTCTGCTCACTGTCCTTAATGCTTGAAAATCACTCTAAACAGCATGTAGGAAGTGGCAAAAGTGGAGCAAATTTCATCTCTCAGAAAGACTCAAGAAGCAACAGGGTCAGAGAAAGATCATAACTAATCAGACCAACAAAAATCCAACATCTAAAATGCAGCAGTGTCAAGAAAAATATGACTTATTTAGGCATACCCAGTAAATGTCAGCTATAAATTACACTTATATTTTACTTTGTTATTACTGCTAAACATATCTATTCCTACAAATGAGTAGGAAAAGGTCTTAGAAATCAAGGATCACTCAACTTATACCCATCTCATGTATACAGAACTAAGATTCTCTAGTTGAAAGCAATGAACAGGGAGTTACAAGAGCACTTGTGCAGGTTAGACAGGATGGCATGTAGCAAGCTGCTGCCCAACTTGCTGGCTCTGCCAGACATCTCATCTCTTCACACCATCAGATTTGAAGTGACGAGATGCAGCCAGGAGTCTTTCAAAGCCCTGCCTAAAGATGGAGTAAGCCTGCTTGGCCTCTAAGTGTCAGTAAAGAGAAAATGTTGGCAATTTGGAAACAAGATCTTCCTAGTGGATGTTTTCCTTTTGAGAAATTTTCTTACTGTGAAAAAAAAAAGTGTTTCCTCTCTTCAAATCTGAAACAGTACCAGTGTATTTTATATACTGTATTTGCCATACGCGTGTAAGATACTTTTTTGTTTTAATTTCATCTTTTTAAAGGTTAGTCTATAAAAATTAGATAAAGAGAAATGGATGAAATTTCTGTGTGATAAGATTTACATGACTGTACTGCAAAGCATAAGGGTCACGTGTTACGAAACCCTTTCAAACTGCTTATCTACAAAAACCCCATCACTGAGAGTTGCTGTGAAACACTGTGCTATGGTGCAAGACATTTGCCATTCCCTTTTTCCAGCACACCAAATGCAATGGTAATGAACTCTGAAGTGTTTTACGTCTGAAAATATACAGCTTTTGTTTATTAGTATTATAAATCTCCTAATTCTCATTCCAACTTCTCTCTCAATCTCTGGAAACCACTCAGATATCCAATGACCTGCATTACCAACCAGAGCCTGACTGTTTGACCACAAAGCTCAATTACTTCCATAGGGGACAAACTTCCTTCCTCACTGTACTCTTCACTAGCAAGTGCTGTACGCTCTGCTGACTCTTTTTTGCTGTGCTGAAGATAGTATAATGCCAATGATAAAAGTTTTAGGTGTTGGAAATGCCAACTGCATGATTTGTTCTCTACTGTATGTTTGGTTACATAAATCATGAAAAAGCAAGTTTATTGAAATTCTTCAAAACCATGAGGTTGTAAACTCTCTTACATTACAGAGGTTGGGTATTATCATCTGATTGGCTAAGCATACCAGAGAAGGACTCACAGTTAGCACTCTGCTTTCATTTCCCTCTTGCATTCTCTGCCTGGACTTAGCTGTTACAAGCACTGAAGTTAACAATACACTGTTTATCTTTTCCTGTTATTCTGAACTAAATGAGTTTTTGCTGATTTTGTCTAAAGTCAGCTTTATTGAATTTCACAGCATGCCTGGTTGTTGGGTTTCTTTTCCGATAAGATGTTTATGGCAGATACTTTTATAATTCAGACAGCTGATCTTCCTGCTAGCATCTAAATGGATTAGCACATCCCATATGACAAATGCTTAGCAGCTTCTCTGTTTCAGTAAAACAATGTAGTTGTTGCTTCTACTGTGCCAAAAATGGCAAGCTA
>JACDJE010000160.1:3886370-3930107 GCA_016647715.1 Pavo muticus | reverse complement strand
TTCCTTGTCATACTGAAACTTCTATGTCTATAAGAGATCAAGAGGCCAACTAACAGCCTAAAATCGTAATTAAAGCGTGACAGTGATATGGGAATTTTCCATTAGCCAAGGTGGTGAAAAATACAATAACCGAATAAATATTTCTCTAATTTTCACTCAACATTCATGTCATTCGTTCTGTGATTTCCAAGAAATTTTACATTCCCTTACCAGCGAAGTTCCTCTACACTCCTGTTCCCTCAAGTAAATTTTACTCCAAATCTGTATACAGTGATCTGTATTATTTTGTAGACTTATTTCTCATTCCTTTCACCAACAACCACAAAGCTCATTTACGTTATGCAGAATATAATTAGTAGGTATCGTATTTATTTGACAGCTTTCTCATTTTCTCAATTCTATGCAATTTGACAGCGACCGCTGCAGATCCGTAACTAGTCTTTCAGAATGACTTTCACAAGGTTAGCTCACTTATTAATTGACCCTTGGTAATGGTAATTTAAGAAGCATATTAATCTCATCTGTCAGTTCTAACACATACTAGATATATAAAATAATTTGTCTTTTGCAAGGAGTCTTGCAACAGAAATGAAGTGTCTAAATTTTTAATTAATGTGCATTTTCCTTCAACAAATGGCTTTTGGAGCAAAAGGACACTTCTTTTCAGTGGTTTTCTTTATTCTACTTTAAAGCTCCTTCATTTTGTTATGAAGAAAAAGCACTATTTCACCAGTCAATAAAACTTATGATCTAGATAATCTTTGACAAAGGACACTCTGTTATTCTTAAAACAGATCCCTGAGACTTAAAAATACATGAACAAAGCACTCAGTACTTCAACAGCAGTGTTATTTATTATTGCTTATACTGATTAAAGGTTTCTTGCGTTCAAGGAGATTTAATTCACTAAGAATATTAAAAAAAGATTGTTATTCAGAAATTGAAAAGCTTCAATCGGTATCAGATGCTGGAAGTTGTAATCTTTTTAGATTTCATTTTCAAATGCATCATATGTTGAGCAGAGCTTTTGGTTTAGCTCTAAGAAATGGTTATATAAAATAGGTAATCCAAAGTACCAGTAAGGGCCATGGGTAAGTTCTCCTTTATTTCCTTCATTAGGTAAATAATGGGAGTGGTTAACAGCAAGGGGAAGGGAGGAAAGGAAAAAACACAGTTGTGCCATTACCATGTGATCATCTGCACTTTGTTTCACATGGATGAAATGCAGCTTTTTGCATAACCACTCCAAAAGGGCATAGGAATTTTTTTTTTTATTGTTTTTTTTTTTTTTTATGTTTTTTTTAGGTTTGAGGTGGAACAGAAATCCTATGGTTTTCATTTAAAAGCAGAGAAGTCATGAAAGTACAAGGTGAAAGGTGAGTTATACTTCCATCCCTCTTCTATTTCTTCTTTTGTGTCCAAAGAATGAAGAGACTTTCTGAAGGGAAACTTCACAAAGAACAGACCCTCGCAGCTATGTTTTACTTCATACGGACAGCATACTTCTACTGTTACCATACAGCAGCTATGAAAGATTCTATCAGCTCTATGGGCTATAAAGCTCTTACTAGCATCAGAGAATTTACTATTTTGACACCTGGCAAAATTCATCATGTAGGACAGGCTATAACAGCCAGTGTGGTCTACAACACACTCACAGAGGGTCTTCAGAAAGAAAGAAAAGCTGAAGATTGCTGGAGGTGGGGACTTGCCCTGGGTAGCTGCACAAAGGACCTCTGGATGGAGGTGGAGAACCCAGCACTATGGAAACCCACTTTCCCTGTGCTTTTTTCTAGAGCAGGAATGTGAAGCAGATGTAGCTGACACTATACCAATTTCCTCTATGACTGTATGTATGACTTATTCCCCACTAAAGAAGACTATTTGTTATTATGATTAATTCAGCTTCAAAGTGGAGTAACAGATACAAGACCAAACTTTTACCAAACATATTGACAAATGCTACTGTACTTAAACTCCCATTGGTTCCACATGAACTGAGATCAGAACAACAATCATTTGTATGTTCAGAAAATGAAGCAAATATATAAATGTGTTATAGAAGATATAAACAATAATACTATGACACTCAGTTTGCTTAAGCTTATCCCAGTGGAATATAAGCCATCAATAATTTTGATGATAACAATCTAGAGGCAGCTATATCAAAAGCATGGCTCAGTCTTTATAGAATTTTACAGGTATATGAGTATCTATTTCCTCACAGACATCATGCTGGATTTGGATGGCATGTGTTTCAGGCACTTAAAAAAATGCTAACCATTTTTTATTGGCTATATCGTCACAATGTCTCCCCCGCTGTTACAGTCTACTGCATAAACAGGTATTCAAGCAATTTTTAGCAAAAACAAATTACACAGTTGACAGACTACAGTGTCTCCTTCAGAATCATTAGTGTCAATCATCTGAGTACAAGTTTTTAGTGCTATTGAAATGCATGCTACTTAAACAAGGGATCATCATATGGAACCACTTCAATCTTAATACAACCATAAGCTTATACAGCATCAGCCACTGAGCTACTAACATAGCATCTGTATTTTTAACAATACAGTAAGAGCTTACTGCAAAAACAATGCCTATTTACTCACTTATAATTAACAGAAGCAACTCATTGTCTTCATTTTTAACTTTTAAAGTTGGTAAGCTATGATTTTTTATGAAGTCCACTAATCTTAGTGTACACAAACAATGCTCCTTCAAGAAAGGGAGGACTGTGTACACAGATATAGAAGTCAGGAGAACAACACCAGACTGTCAAACTGGTAATAAAAGCGCTTTACCTTACCGCCAGCAGGTCTTAGAATTCAGTGACATCAGCTGACCCGCACTGATTTTTGCCAGCTGAACATTTGCATCTCCTTTGAAGATCTGAGTCTAAAATGCTTCTGAAGACTTTAGTTAGTGTCACAGAACTGGCTGCTGAGTGAGTGAGCTTTCCACTCCATAGCAGTGTGTGCTGGTAGGAGCATATAAACATCAGCAAAGATTAGAGATGATCTCATCCATGTATTACACTTCACCCCTGTTAAAAGACTGGCAAAGTACGCTATAATCAACAACACTTCTGCTGCTGAAAGAGTTATTGACAGCTAAAGAACCCTGCCTGCTTCTCACCATTTTCAAAAGTAAGTGGATAAACTAACCAAGTCATCAAACCAAATCCATTCTTATCATCACATAACTTCTAAAGCCCTCACATCCGTCCAGTGTCCTCAGCTGAGTTACTCCAGATCAATGCCTGTAACAAAGAAATGAAAAACTGACAAATTGAAGGAACGGACTACTGGACCTCCAGCAAAATCAAGTTTCACACATAGAAAGATTTCTATGAGTAACAAAAGCATACTTTGCTGTCTGATCTTTTCTTTTATATATATATATATATATTCTGTTGTGGTTATTGTTATTTTTGAATGATTATTTTGACAGGAAACCCATATGCCCAAACTACTTTCTTCACTTTGTATTAAGGAGTGTAATGCAGAGAGATTACAGAAAGAGAAGCAGCAAACATATCCACACAAACTCCATAAATGGTTAATTTAATTAAACAATGTTTAGTACTAATTAATGTCTAATTTCTGGTTTGGATAAAGTATGAACTTCTGAAGAAAAATCTCTCTCTTGAAGAAAGGCTGCTTCTGTGACTCAGAAAGCAAGTCCTATTTGCTTCCCCAACCCCAGAACTGATGTGCTGCGGGGGTACCATGGTGGTTCTTTCATAACTGTAGGAAAGCTTTATATTCGGTTTTGAAGGCATAAGGGGACTGTATTGAGCTTTATGGAAACCTTCACTAATAGGAAAGGAATCCGTATCTGCAAACTCATACATGTCTTTACTAAGGTAAATCATTATTCTCAATAGTATGATCCTAATGAAGATTTCAATAGCAGTTTTATCTTTCATTGAAATATGGAAGTCCATGCATGGATGCCAAGGTTAAAATGAATAGGGCAGAAAATGGGATGAAGCAGGGAAAAGTCAGAGATACGTAAAACAAAACAAATTAAAACAAACACACACACAAAACTACCACAACTGTGTAAGAAGCAAAGCCGGCTTTGTAAACTAACATTTAAAATGTAAGTTGCACTTGTTCCTTCAGTAAACTGTCAGCACAGGATTTAAAAATGTAAAAGACAACATTTCTAAAGACTGCTGATTAAAATTCTATGCTATTTTCACATTATTTCACCTTATTACTGCGTATTATTTCTATTAAGGGAATAACAAGAATAAATTGGGATACTTACTGGGATGAGCAGCACATAAACTAAACTACATGATTAGAGACAGGCCCACTTCAATAAGCTCAAAATGTGAATTTAAGATACCTTTGTGACTATGAGGAAGACATCACAGTGATATTTTTTAGATTAAAATACAATATCTCTGCCACATTTTGCAGTGATGTGTCAGAGCAAGGCTATGCTGTACTTGCCTGGATGCTGCGCCATGACTTAAGCTGAGAAGAATGAATGTTAAAAATTTTAATACTATCAACTAAGTCCTATGGATGGCTTTTCTTAGGTCTTGATCAATCTTTACATAAGTGTTTCATCATCAACATGGGAAACACTAAAGGCAAGTTAGCAAAAAGTGAACCACGCACAAAGCATGAATCAATTAATGACTGAAAGAGCAAAGAGAACTTGGAATTAGCATTACTCTACCACGGCTTCAGAAATCCAAAACTAGTGCTACCCTCAAAATCTAAGGATTACCTCATGTAAAAAAAATTCTATGAGATTAGCTACAAAGCCAGCTGTGGCTACACAACAGGAAGGAGACAACCTGAGGCATAGGATTGTGGAATCACAGGAACAAATAAAAATAAAGTGAACACAAATACATGTACATTGGACATACAAGGAAGTTTTCCATCAGAGCAATGAGAGTCTGAATCAGCTTTTCAGCAGGAACTCGACTGTACAAAAATCAGAGTGAGGATGGAGCTGGATCAATCATTATATAGGAGATCCCCTTCAGTTCATTTTCTAAGGCCTGGATCTTCCTGGTGTTCATCTCACTGTCCCTGTACTTCTTCTTCCCTCTGGCAGAGACATTTAAAAACACAGGGACAATGCAACAGGAGACCATGCTCCTTCTTATTACTAAAAATGTGATGTTTTTATTGCTGTTACATTTAAAGAAGAAAACCATCATTCAAGACATTCTGGCCACCGTCATGGTCAGCAGCTATGATTGAAGACTTTGCTCTAGCCACCACTTTTTCCACTGTCAGTCTTTGAATTCCATCTCTACTGCTGTGAACTGCTGTGTTTTACAGATGCATAAAATCTGTAAAAAGTAATAACGGTACTCAAGACACAAACACAGTAAGCCTTCCCAAAATTAAGGGAAAGAAACAGCTAAGGGCACAAACAGACCTCTGTAATCACTGAAAACAGTAACAAAGCTGGCTTACAGTGTAGTAAATCAGGATTTAACCTCGTGTATCCAATCTGAAAATACTGTTTACTATACCTTGCTTGTACCGTATGAAATATTAATATAAAAACTTCACTCCTACTGCAGAGCAATCAGCCTTGACTACAAGCACACCTAACAGCTTTGCACAAACAGATGGCAAGTTTCTTAATATTTCACGGCACTGCCCTTCATAATTATGGCTTTTGCTCAAATAAGCAAATCACACGTTACACAGCACTTCCAATTTTGAAATAAAATAAAGAAGTAAACACACTTTTAGTAGACAGAGAAGCAGAAGTAAGTTTTTTTGTTATATTTTTTAATAGACAAAATACCATGGCAGCCTGCATAAATTCAGTTACTTTTCCTTACATATAAAGCCTTTGGAGAATGTGATTTTCACATCGTGAATGTATCGGTGAATGATAATTACTACATTAATAACTATAATATCTAATGCACTATTTGTTAACACTTGGTAATTGGCCTATTTGATTGTATAATGCTCTAACTTCACAAGGGTTATTTAATTACAAATGGAATCTATTATTTAGCATTAACGAGCACATCAAGTATCATTATCTGATTAGTGAAGAGCAATTATTTACAAAAAAAAATTAGATATTATTTCAATGGACAAGATAAATATTTAAGGCATATATGTATGTTCTGCAAACTAAACTTCAGCAAAGCCAAAAGTCTAACCAAATAGGCACAGATAATTGGACAGTGTAATAGCAAATCCTGTACTAATTCTGATAACATTTCCCTTTCAGTTGACTTGGAAGAAATTAGACAATTTTCCAATGAAAAGCCGATTTCCTTTATATTTAAGATTTTGATATGAAGTGAAGAAATGAAAATCAAGATGAAGAACCACATTTCTCTCTCTCAGCTATGAATTACATGTTTAGAATATAATTCAAAGACCATAAAACCCAAGGAAGTCTCTCTTGCCTCTTTTGTATTATTTTGCTACAATATTTACTAAGCCAAATCCCATTGAAAACATTGAAATCTCTCTAATGACACAATGAATTTTTTATATTGCCTTGCTGCATCAAAACAAGGAGCCACAGGAATCAGACAAGGTTCCTGAGGTACAAATTGGAGATTTTTTTGTCATTGCCATTCGGACGTGGAAAAGTCAATTAATCTAAATAGGCATTCTTCATCATCTCATATATTTCTGTTCTATAGAGAAGTCACATAGAAAGACTCTTTGCAGGACTTTTGTTTAATTTCCTCTTCACATAGGTTCGGTACACTCTGACCTGTGATGAATGTCACTGCTTTTAAAAGTTTCTAATTAACCCCTAAGAAACACTACAGAAGGAGCAAGAGAAATAAAATCTGGGTCCAGGATGGACAATTTTAGATAGAGAAAGCTATAACACTGGGGTATCTAACATGTTCAGTGTTGCTCTCCTCTCTCTTCCATTTCTACATTACAAATCACAGAGTAAAAATAGGAGTGTATGAAAATGCCTCTTACCAGAAAGTGCTCAACTATCTTTAAAGTTCTTCAGCATCAGTAGCACTCAAAGCCATTGTTACAGTATGACACATAAACGCATTTTCTTTTCAGATTGCAAGAAAGTAGGTCTTCCTAAAACAAGCTGTGAGTAATTACTTCTTGAGGTCCTATTCATGAAAAAACATCTGTTTTATAGTCAGGTCACATTTATTCCACATATGTTTTTGTGTGCAATTCCAGATGATTTATTCTATTCACAAAGTGGGAAAAGATTATTCTTTTCCTAGTAAAGACCAGCACGTTGCCGAGGTCAGATGAATGCTCTTTTACTCTGCTAGCACAAGGTAACCAAAATTACAGGGCGAAATTTAGTATCAGAATACCTTTGTTTCCTCTGTGAGCTACCTGCTAATTGAAGCACCATGGTTCATGAGCACATGAGCACATTTCACTCCCCTATTCAATGGCGCATCTCAGGATCACCAGCTACTGAGTTCTTGTTGCTAAGAAACAGTACTTGGTTATATTTGAAATATATATTATGAAAAGGTGCTGCTTTTCGTTGTGAAATGAATATGTTGCCAGATTGACAGTCATGGAAACAGACTGAGCAGTATGAATTGTTTCTTTCAGCGTTTCACAATGCAGCCAACCATGCTACCCGATTAACCTGTTTAAAAATGTGAAATGCCTGTTCAGCTGTTGTCTATGTGCTAAGGTATCTACGTAGATTGCTCTGAAAGTAATGCCTCCTATTTATTTCCATGGAAACCACAACAGCTACAAAGAGCACATGAACACAACAGAGCAAATTCTCAGCTACAAAAGATTTTTTTTTCAGCACAGTCACCATCATTAGCTGATTCATGCAGATGAGCCAACCCAGACACTCTTCATTTTGTGATATGACAGCTGTGCATGGCCATCAGAATGTAGCTTGTCTTTCACGTCGCTGTTGCTAAGGAAAAATGCACCACCCACCGCCTCACTGTGCTCTCATCCACTGTTTGGTCTCCATAAATGTTCAGCAAGGCCAATGGGGGCAATTTTTTTCCACATGAAGGAATTCAATTCCATACCTTTGCTTCATATGCACTTCCATGTCAGATGCCATTCTGTCAGACTGCCCCTCTGCTGCCATCTGTCACATGGTAACAACATGGAATGGAAGATTGGTGGGAAGGTTCAACTTTTTTACTGCCATATCATCAATACCTGCCTCTGACATTGTGGGCCATCATGATAAAACAGGAGACAGCAGCCTTCATAAAAAGTGTACTTCACCAATTAATTAGATTTATCCTGTACTATAAAGATAGTCATTCACATTAATCTAAAAACTGAAACTCAGAATCCTTGACACCTAAGAAAATACAAAACTGAAGTATTCAAACATGCAATAGTAATAAGATATGCTACCGGTGTTCTGGAGCAGACATACTTGTGACTCTGTCCTCACTGAAGAAAATTATTTCAGCAGGGCTATGTCATTGCTCCCAAAGACAAAGAATTAAGATGCTGCAGTCACACCCTCCTCTCCCCTCAAGGAAGCCTCTGTAACCTTTATCCACAAATAAGAAATGCATAACTCCAGATGAATATTAAAATAAAAGCATGGTCTGTTGAAAGACATCATTTCTCCTATATGTAAATAAGTAAATCAATAAATGCATAAATTCATAGTCTCATAAAATTTTGTCCTGACTCTAAGATCGCAAGACATCATTGCATTTCCTGCTATGAGACTACTTTTTGCCAGTACTTTAATAATATTCATTGCCAGTATTTATATAATATTCATAACACACTAATTAGAAATTGTTAATTATTTTTAGAAAAAATAAACACAAAATGAAACTTTTTAACAGTGTGTTAGAATACTACTCATTGAAATACAGCTGAAAAAATTAGACTACCCCCTTTTTAGGTCCACTGAATCCTAAAATTCTTCTTTTTGAAATGTATTTTTGTCCTCTTTCTTGTGGATTATCAAATTTCTTGCCTTTCAGTTGCAACAAAAGTTGTTAGGTCAACAACTATAATTCAGCAAATTGTAGTAGATTGTAAGGTATAGGCATTTATAAGAAGCCTTTTCCAATGGAAAGTTATTCAGTATATTATGTATTTAAATAATAATTAGGTCAGAATTGCCACCCTCATGTCTAGCAATGTCTTTAGTAATTCAGAAGATATGATAAACTTCAAGACCCTAATAAGCTGAATGTTACTATGGTACCTGTATACCTCAAGTGTGTTATATTCAATTTTCTTTTCATAGACGTCGGCTTCTTATTATGTAATGGCAGAGCAATAAGGTCTGTCAAAGAGGTGCATATATTTAGGTATTTAAGTCAGTAACATCCACTAGCATTGTATGATATAACACTTTCTGTGATACTCTTCAAATAACGGGAGTTTGAACAAAGTGAATGTTCTGAAGAATAATGGTACCAGTAAATGGAGTAAGGATTTGGTGTCGTAAGCAAATTTTAACATAACTGAGATAAATTTTCAGTTGATGCAGAGAGTCATTCTAACTTCCTCAGTCATCTACTGAAACTGTGGTTCTGCTTCTGTGATGTATCAATGACCCTTTACAGTAGTTTCACAACGTGAAAGAACATAAGATTGGCCATGAAAATAATTTAGATTTAAGTTAAGAATACTTGACGCTATCCTGTAAAATGAAGTGGCTTCCTTTTAAACTATGATGTATCTCAAATTCCATGCTGATATGATACGAGGCCGTAAAAAAAGTCTACATTGCACACTTCCATTCTAAAACATGTATATATTCTTATAAAAATACATGCATCTGTAAGTACAAAGAATTGCATAAAAAAAAGAAAACATATTGCATCAAAAGCCATAATCTATTCTGAAATCACTTAAACTATTCTTAGATGAAGAACGCTCTGGCACAAAATGACAGCCTGTTCATTTCAAGGCGTGTCAGGAGGATACCATCATTTGGAGGAAAAAAATATTATAGCGTCAGTGAACACACCAAAGTTTGCTGAGTACCAAAGGTATTCTGCCAACCATACCTTGACATGCAATGCACAAAAGAACCTTGAAATTATACTCTTTCTTCTCCTTGCAACTTAAAATTTTCTTTTTTCTATCAAATATTTCAGCACTTCATGCTCCAGTAACAAACTTACGGAAGGTAGAAAAGATTGACCTATACAATTTTATAGGTAAATTTCATTTCAGTGTTACCAATTCTTGGAATTAAGATCTTCTCAATTCAGGCCCATGGGATGCTTGTTCTTTTGGTTTGCATTCTGCTCAAACCCTTGGAACAATATTAGCACGTGTATATTAGCAGAACTGACCCTATGTTCTGTAAATATGTAGTTTCAGGTAGACAAAATTTGAAATGAAGACATTCCTTTAAAAATAAAATATAATTTTGAGCTTTCAAATGCATTTCAAATAAATACTCCACTTGAAATGTCAACTTTGCAAAATAGTACTTGAATCTCAAGATTGCACTTTTGAAAAAAGTAAGAATACCGTTTCCCACAGAAGATGTCTATTTTGGGTGCCAGTCTTAAAGTACCAGATTAATCCCCCTAATCTCGGCTGAGCTTTCCCTCGTCCATGAGATAAACTGTTGTTTCTGGGGAAATTATTGATATGTAAAACTAAATGTTATTGCCAACAATCTTGCTTGTGACCTAAATCACGATAGCTGTTGATAGCTGAAGCAGAGTTGGATGAATCGAGTCAGAAAAGAATAATCAACTTCAAACGATTCCACAACGAACCACTACAGTCACTCAGTGCGAATCACTGACACAGATTCCAAATAAGTTCGTCCTGCTAAAAAAGCAATACTTGCTTCAAGGTTGAACCTCTATTCTAAGTATTTCACTTAATCAAATGTTGTTGCAGAAATAGTTATGTTCAGCCTGAAAAAAGAATCTTATTCTGTCTATTGGGTTAACTTTAATGCCCCTGTCTTCTTGCCCATACACATTGTAGGATATGCTTGTTCATCACATTCTCCCATTTCAGTTATTCATAATACCTCATGTGACCAGAAGCATATAGATAATTATAGCCATTTTCTCCTCCATAAAGTAAGAAATAATGCATGAAAACCTGAAATCTTCTAAATCAGTCAGGTTTGTAAGATTTGGAAAGACTCAGATCAAAAACTCTCATGGGTATTAATAACAACATAATAAATAGAAGAGGGACAAACTAGCTTGTTTTGTGCAGATGATATTGATTAAGAAGAGATACAAAGTCCCCAGATTTAAACCTGGGGAGTTTTTTCAGTTAATCTAAAATGGCATTAAATGAATAGGTAAATAAATGTAAGTTAAATGCTCTCAAATGGTGGCACATTTTTTCTTTAAATAAGACAGACATCACAAAGCTGAAATTTCATCTGTGTTCTGGCATGTTAGAATTAGGTCACATAGTTGTCCCTCCTATATGGATGTCTTCCTTCAAATTAATGATAAATCTGATTTAACACAACAGGTATAAACCTCAAGGAAAATGATGACTTGTCATTGATGAAATGGCAGTGTAATGGGAAGGATCTTAATTACGGCATGAATATAATGAAGAAACAACAAAAGACAAATGCCATATTTTTCGCACTGCCTTCCCAAAGCAAGTTTGGATACAATCACTTCAATGATTAAAAAAAAAAGTAGACACTGTACTTCCTGGGACAATTTTTCAGTTAACAGGAACCATTCTGCTCTTCTTTTTTATGACTCGACTGCTCATCGACCTATCTACGTGGTTTCTAACACCATTGGAATTGACTTCCTGCAGTGCTAACAGCTCATTCAAACTGTTCTGCCCTCAAGATTATTCCCAACATAGAGGTGTGATGGAAGAGCAAAAGATTAGGTTGCTTGCAAAACGTCTAATAGAAAAATAGAAACACAACTAAGAACACAAAACACATAGCATTACAGTTTATCATAGTGACAAAATAAACACTCATCCTTCTAATATAGTGCATTGTACATAGATACATACGATTTGGGAAATACAGATTTGTACTGTGATCTTAAAGAACTATTATAAACTCCTTGTCCTAATTTCCTCTTTCTATCCAATTTATAGGGACAGACTGTTTTCTTGTGCCAACCACTTAATCCATACTTTTAAATTTTACTCCCCTCCTTCCTTTCTTCTTCATAAGTACAACCAAGCTTCCTAAAACACATCAACTGAAGTTTCTTTAATCACTCTATATTTATGTTTGAACCAAATTCCCTTCTAATAAAAGATATCCACTGTGCAGCTTCAACGAAAGCACAGCATGTTAATGAGGTTACCTAATGAGCTTAGAATGGCTAAGTTTGGTACAAAGGATAAGCCTTGCTTGATATATCTCAGCACATGTATAACAAACAAAAATGATTTCATACTGCAGTATGTTGGTTATTTTTTCAATATAAAAAAAATATATACATTTAGACAGAAAGAGAGCTCACCAGGACTTCAAACCAAGGACACAATAAAAATATGTATACTCCCAAGCTGAAATAATAAATGATTACTGTCATAGTCTATGCTCTTACAAGTTACAAAGTAATAACCTGAGATTTCAACAGCGTATGCAACGCTGGGACTTCAATTCCCAACTGCTTTTGAGGCTGCAAGCAAAACACGTGAGTCATTAATATGAAACTTGTTATTGTAATATTCTCTTACAAAGATAAGGGAGAAATATGCAGGTGCAATAGATATAGGTGATAAAAACCAAACAGTGCAAAGATGGTTCTCTTATGCAGAAGAATTGGGATATTTCGATGTATAATTTTTTTTTTCCTTGATGGGAAATGGAAAACAAGGCCAAATTTCAATTCCATGGAAGAAATTATTGAAGTATGCTTATCTGTGATGAGGTAGTGGAACTATATGATCTCTAAGGCTTCTTCCAACCTAAACGGTCTTATGATTCTATAAAATTATATAGATTACCATAGGTTGTCAGTAGTTGAATTTTGGAATTTTGGAAGTAGGAGCTGAGCTGTATCTTTGGAGACTTAATCCTTATCTCCAACACATCAAATGAGGATGAACTCTTGTTCTGAAATTATCAACCTATGTGAATTTTCTAAACAGGTTCATATTTCAGAGAGTGATTCGCAGAAAATTCTATAAGTTTGGATTTTTCTTTAAACTTGGCCTTAAGAATGAGCTAAACACACTTTCTCTGACCAAAATTACACTTTCAAAGAGTTTCTGATCTCCTGAAAGCAATATTGCAAAACTGACATGGATTTACAGCAATATTTTTGTTCAGCAGTATTGTGAGGTGTAATCTTCAAAAAACATCCCAATTCATTTTCCCTTGATGCCTTCTATTACTGCTATAGTATTAACTCAGTGGTAAAGTTGTAGGCCATGACAATCAGAAAATATTGATAGAAGCTACCTGCTACTTTCAAGAGATAAATGCATTTCAGTCCTCCAGTGTCATTAAAATATAATGCAATCATGCCCTTTTAATTTATGGAAGGTTTTCCCATACTAAAAAGAACTATATACTAAAGTGCACCTCATCAAATCTATAGATAATATCATTCCAGTAGAATTCAGAGGAAAACCAATGGCAATCATCACCACATTTGACATGACTTCAAAAACCATGTAACGTATGTTCTTAAAAAATATGCTCTAATCTCTCCTTCATTGCTTCTCATCTGGGACTTGATGAGAGAGACTGTGGACAAACAAAGCATTAAAATTCAGCTCAACTTGTATAACTATTAGCGCTTGTATCATTAGAGATGTTTATAAGGGACTTGGATGGAGTAGAACAAAAATATAAAAATAAGATTCTTCCACATCATAATTTCCAAAAGATAATTTCATTTTCATGTTGCTGTAATATTTCTTTTGAGTGAATTATAATGCACAAGGAGAGGCTTGCTGTAGCTGGGGCTACAATTAAACGAGAATACAAAAAGCAGAGAAATAGGAGCAAAAAGACAATTTCCCAAGTCCTGGGATCCCAATGGTTGGCTGTCACAGCAGGAATCACTCTGCGTTACTAAAACAGACTATTAGTCTCTCACGATCTGAGACATAAATGATCCATGAGAGAATTTATTGCATTTTTATCCAATTAACAAACAAACACACAAACAAACCCATATTATTACAACAAAGGAACAAAACTAAACCCAAATCTAAATTGAAGATGTCTGAAACTTTTTCCATTAAAGTTTCTGAGAAAGGAAGGGTGAGCTAGGGGAGCTGGAAAGCATCAGGAGTCCCAAAGTATGGTGAAAGGGTGGAAGCAGATGGTAAAAAAAAATAAATAAAAAGTAACTTCTTAAGAACTGTTTCTTATACTTCATTGCTTCATCAAATGTGAGCCAAGCAATTGGCTCATTTTCTTGAAGTTCACTGAAGAGCTTTCCATAAGGGATTTATTGACAGCTTGGATATTACTTCAAGATTTTTGTAAACCACCTGGTCTAATCTTAAATTCAAAGAGTTTAATTTGTGAAACTTTTAAAAGTTCTTTCGAGTCCATAGCAGCTAAGTATATTTCACATCCCATCTGCTTTCTTTCTTTTTTCCTCCTCACAAGAAACTATTCTGGTAACAATCACACTTGGCAGAAGCTGAAGCTTGGAAATGTAATAAATGAATATTCTGGAGAATCCAGAATTTAGGAGGACGGTCATATCTATCTCACTGCAAGAGCCTGAGAGGATTACACTCATGACTGTGCCATGCCAACATCAGTGGTATGGTTTACTAGAATGCAAACTACATCAACAGTTAGAATTCTTCTGTTATCAACATCACTTTCCTTAGATCTCTCACAAGCTTCATAATGTGATCACGATACTTTAATTTTAGTGATCTCTACTGGGTTCCACAACTGCTTCTCTACTGCTAGCAAAAGGTATTTTCAGCATTACTGCCACTGCTTCTATCGCAGCATGGCTGCATATACTGGTCCTAATCCACCCATATATGCCTTATTAGTTTAGAAGGATTTTCTTTTCTTTTCTTTTCTTTTCTTCTCTTTTCTTTTCTTCTCTTTTCTCTTTTCTTTTCAGACTGTTTTATTCACTGGCTGCCCCTTCAGATTACACTATAATCCAGAAGAAAGCCTGGAGCCAGTAGAGATGGCTTATGTGCTGGGACCTCTAGAAATCAGTCATTTCACGTACACACAAAACACAATTTTAAATACATAAAGAGTCACAGAGCATAATTAGAATGGGCTGTAATCAAAGCCTAGTGCAGATGTAATGAAACTGAACACCTGACCTTCAAATGAAGATTTAAAAATGTATTACCACAGATACCAGCTCAGCCTACAGAAGAGATCAGTTGTTTCATTGTCCCACATACTGGTTACTGAATCAGCCAGAGTTGAAGTAAAACTGCCCTACTTTTTCATTAAATTGAGCTCACAGAAGATACTCTAAGAATCTGACAAGGACAAAAGCTATCTTTTATTAGAATGCATCTATGGCCCAGTAAAATTCATCACTTTAAATAAAAAAAAAGAAAACCAGATCTGCTGCTTGAGATCATTTAAAAAGATTTGGGTACAAACCTACTCTCTGCATACCATGCCCAGTGTTAATACTCATTGACTCTTTTAAGCTATGACAGCTTTTTCTCACATTGTTTCTTCACTCGCTTCTTTGGGTCAGTTTTTAGTGTTAAGCAAAATCATATCATGAAAGCCCTTCTCAGCGTTAGGGAAATCCGCAAGTATATTTGTTATCACGTTTTTTTGTACTAGATTATCGCCCTGCTGTGTGATAGAACCTAAAGAAACACTCACTCGTGTTTTCTGAAAATGAAAATTTCTGATACCACAGTAATTAATTTCCATGGGGAAAACAGTTTACTTCAGCAAAAAGAGATTAATGAAAAATATTGCGGAACACAAAATTATGCTAGGCAGCTGCTATGCCACATTTCCTCTCATTGGAATTGTTTTAAATCACTATTCTAGCTGTTAATGAAACATTCTGCTTCTTTTTTTTTTTTTTTTTCCAGGCTGTTTAGCTTTAAAAAAAAAATACAGGATTCAGGAAACTGCTGGACTGCAATACATAAAGATAAGGGGGAAAAAAAAACATTAACCTACCTAGAAGTGATGAAAAGCAGTCAGTAATTCTACTACATCACTTCCTGAGCATAAGGAGCTTTTCCAAATGAAGCATTATTTGTGCATCTATGTAATTAGAATAACATTTATCTGTCCTGCATTTATCTGGTCATATAAAAAGGTTTGGTTAGCACATGGAACCGTGTTCTTGAGAACAAGTCTTTTCTATCATTGCATTCACTGTATTTGCACAGTTCTAAACAAGTCGTATGAAGGAAATCAAGAAATGAGCAAAGAAAACCCTACACAGCCCTCTTACACTCCAGCATTTCTACGTAACCACTTCACCATGTAGAAATGAAATATTTGGAAACTTCCGGGACAGAGAAAAGAGTACAATTCCTATTATCATTCATGTAAACTTCTTTACACATTTTAAGGTGGAATTATTTATATTTAGAATGAGAAATTATGTTAGACCTTCCTTCTAACAATATGAAATCTTTCACTGCAAAGTAAGAAAGACTACTTGCCCCTTTATTCCTTGAGAAACTATCTCATTGCTTTCCCACTGACTGCTCAGTTATAATGCATTTACCACAAACAGATGTTCTTGGGCCCATGGATTTATTAAAATGTTGATGCTAAAGCTCAGACTTGTCCTTTGCCAAAGGATCACGGGTAAAAATAAATAAATAAATAAATAAATAAGGGTAAATTAAGGGAGTGGTTACATTTTACATCAGTCAAGCAAATATATGCCAGGAACTTCGGTAACTGTTAACATGCTTTGTAGATAAGTGGAATTTTAAACTGATTTCTCAAACTAACACTTAATAAGAAGAACAGAAATGTTTCATTTTTAAAAGGTACTGCACCACTTGTGTATATGCCTCCTGATCTGTTAACTAACATCAGCAGCTCAGCCTGAGGTCAACACCATTCATCTCTCTGTGGATACGCATCATTCTTGTTAATGTCAGGGAGAGTTTGGGCATGATTTGGGAGATTTTGGGTGATGGCTGCGAGTAAGTAACCACAGAACTGGATTTAAGAGCGACCTCAGTTCAGGTATCATGGCATTCTACCTGCTGTAGTCAATCAGGTTTAAAGGTCTTAGAATGTAGTATCAATGAAAAACGAAGGTGTGCAACAGATAGAAAAACACAGGAGGATTCATTGACTTAGCTACTGAGCATACAGGTTCTTGAGGGTTTCATACTTCATAATAATGCACTAGGCAACAAAGAAGAAAACTGAGTTCATGTGACCATCTGGGACAAGGCTGACCTCATCCTTTCTGCATTATGGACAAATCGTGAGCAAATATTTATTCGTCCTCTCACTTGAAGCTACCTGTAACATCCCATTTATAGTGCTAGAATAACAAAATCACAGCACAAGTCCTTGAAAATATTTTGATGTAATCTTTCTCACTCAGTAGGATAAAGTGCTTATATTGTTCTGATATGAAATGGAGCAAGCAGAAAAGATGAGATTCTACCAGCTAGATTGGCAGGAGGGTGGTTGTGTTGTGTTGTTTGTGTTGACATAGAAGAGGGAAGATGCAATGATTATTTCTGAATCGTCAGTAATATACCCAGAAAGGCATGTCAGAAAAAGGTTAGGATATAGGATTGCATCAGAAGAGAGGTCAGCATAGAGATGGAACTGTCAGTCTATGCATAATTGGAAGGCACATGAGCAGTCAAGAGGTGCAGAGAGAGAAGAAAGTAAAGACAACTTAGGGAAAATCCCCCAGAAAGGAGATTCATCAGAAGAGATGTTGACAGAAAAGCCAGAGATAAGACAAATCAGAAAAAGACAGATTCCTGAAAAAATGGGAAGACTGAGATTTCCAGACCAAAGTATGATTGACAATGTCAAAAACAGTATCCTTCTTGTAAGCTAAACTAAAACTTCCCTCTTCTATTCTACTAGCAGTCTGGCGAAGTCAACCCTGTTCTCAGCAAGGTGGCTGGAACCATCACATGTGATGTTTACTTTGAGATATAATGAACAAGTCTAAACTTTGTGAAGATTTTTAAAACAAACACACTTCCAGGTGTCTACTCAAAACACTTTCAGTGATGTGAAGACATTTACAATGCCAAAGTGCCAATACGAGGCACAGAAATTGAAAGCACAATTTAAATAACAATAATATGGATATGAAACATGTATCCCTAGTTTATAACAACATGATGTGATCTATACCATTAACTTTTAATTAACTCCAATTTTGCCACAATTAAACTCAATTAGAGCAGAATGTCTGACACTGCAATTAGCTGTATGTAAACACCCCGGTTGGTGTCACATTGAATTAATGTCTCCTGATGGTGGGTTCTCCTTCCAAGTATAATGGATTTACCACCATCAAACTGTTAATTGGACCTGGCACTTCATGTGTTGTATGTATTTCAGACACAACACCAGAACTTTGTATCCTGCACAACTGTGGTTGTCAGATCTACACGGATTCCAAACTCAAGTAGCCAAATGCTTTCCTGCATTGTGCATTTTGTAATGTCTCACATAGAAAAACTCTAAAAAATTTAATATCCCTCCATTTTACACTCGCTTTTCTACTCATCCAGCAACAATAAAAATTATCATACAGCTTGCAGGATGGAAAAAAATACCATAATGAATAAAGAATAAAAAAACCATATCTATTATTAAGGACCACATTTAGCACAATAAATCATTGCTTGTTAGCAAAGCTTATTTTGAACCATCTATTTTGTTTACCCTTGTACATATTACAATCTCAATTTTATCTCATGAACAGTAACACCAAGATTATTGGGTTTTGTCTTAATATATGAGTCTTAATAGGAAACAGCCAATAATTAGTCTTGGCTCAATATTAGACTGTTACTGTTTGAGCAGCATCAGGAAGTACAAAGGATCCTTCAAGGTAGGTGCAGCTTTACTACTGTTAGTAGTGTTGGTATATCAAGAGTAGCACCTACTAAATCTCTAAATCTACCTCTTTGGGGGTTAGAATGTGCACTGGATACTTGCAGGCTGAGGTGATTAAACTGCGTGTTTTGCAAGAACCACTGAGATGAAAAGTTGATGTTCTGTTGTCACTTCCAATAACACTGAACAATCATATATATGGACTAAAAAGGACAAACGATAATGATGAAAATGGAGTAAGTGATGAAAATGTATTCAGAATGACACTAGCGGATATTCAAATAAAGCTCAGAAGGAAACATAATGAAGGAAAACCTCATAACAGGGTAGCAAAACACTGTCAGCATTAGGAATGAACATGCTTATGAAATTCTTGGCATTGCCCTGAGACTGCTACAGCAAAGCATACATCAGTGCCCAGTAAATACTAATTGCAATTGTATATGCAATGTTTACACAGTCATTTTAAATGCTTTTAGCTGAGTCTATTGTAAAAAAATCCTTATGTGCTCCTGATGGTACTTATTTGTAATTGTTTTCATAGAAACAATCTTCAGTATGTTCAAAAATCAATGGAATTTCCCTTGTGAGCTGAAAAACCACAACAAATATATCTTTTTTGCTTACTAATTGCTATTATTGTAACAATTTGATTTACAAGTAGGAAAAAGATATAAAAAAAATGTCTTTCTTAACAAAACAAACCCATGTCAAAAGCCTACAGTTTGACGGCCATACTTTGGGGAAATTTTTTGGAACATAAGGGATGCAATTTTGCCTTTAATTGTAATTTTCATTTGGAATTCAACTAATCAATGCACTAATTCCACTCACAAGATTTAGGAGACAGCTTGCTTTTATATTTCAGTCTGGTTGTGTCGGTCAGAATTTACTAGGGAAATGATTTATACACTTGCATCTACAAGTTCAAAGTGATAGAGTTAGTAAGTAAAGTATTGATCAAAGCTACCAATAAAGAAATGAAGTGAAATTAAATGCACATTCTGAAACACGTCAATTCTTTTAAAGTATTTTCTTTAATAAAGATATTGCCAATATCAATTCTAAATAGCCTTAATAGGAACAGAATACAAATATAATTAGGTGTCTTGTTGCCTTAAAAGTAATACTGAATATTAATTTTGCAATTTCAAACCTGACAAAATGCAGTATATTTTTCAAGTTGATGTACTGTTCATATATCAAAGGTTACAAACGCAGTTATGCTCTCCTGCTACTCTACAGTCACAACTGTGTTCAGCAAAGCTGAATGACAGGAAAATTACATGTTTGGAGAATCAGCCTGCTGGCTCTTACAGCCCCAAAACACAGCAGATTGTTCTTTAATTTACTGGTTTCATGTACAGTAGACCCATTACTTAATAAGGTCATTGTCATTACATATACTCTGCGGAGCATAGCAAACAGTACAAGTTTTCATATGCCAAGATCTGAACTTTAGGCCTGACAAGTACCAAAACTTCTACGTTTTCCTGAAGTCTCCTTCAGATGCTCTAGATTTCTGACTGAGACCAAGACTGCATCCCTGGCTGAGGAAAAGCTGCAATTGCTGGGAATAAGGCCCTTGGACCTGTTAACCCTAAGATTGTTGAATAAAATTCAGTCCCTCTGTATACAGCGGGCACAGCTGTCCCATTGATCATTGGGAATCCAGAAGCTCATATAAAATGACTTCCCAGGAGGGCGTTCTTTCATATCAAATATTTTCTGTCCTTTTCGAAGGGAAAATGTAAAATACAGTAAGGGTTCCATAGCATCTTTGGAATCTAATATTTTTAGAACAATTTCTTTTACTTCTTTTTGTCTTCTCCTCCAGTTCCCCAGTAGCAAGGGGGAAAAAAAAAAATCAAGTTCTTTTCAAACTGTTTTAGAAAACAAGAAAAATTAGTAGTTTAGAACTGTCAAGATTTTACTCCCTCTTAACAATCTGAAAGTAGCGTATCATAATCCTGTTATTTATATCCATTAAATCTGGTATAACTAACAGAAATATAACAGTAGCACATTGCTTTTTTTTATTCACATCTACAAATAAATCTGTGACCTGTATTCATATCACCTGTGTATATATAATACATTTAAGAAATAAATATATAATGACAGAGCCATAAATAGATAATAGGCATTTTCAATGCATTGCATTCAGATATCTGAATTACCATTATGAAAAGTAAATACTAAGAATAATGTTAGAGCAGAGGCTGGGAAGAATTCCGCAAAGATGAACTCTCTATTTTGCAAATAAAAACCACAAACACAACTGCAGGGTAGCACGATACAAGAACAAAAACTAGAAAAAAATTGCAGTTAATATTACTCCAAGATCCTCAGTCATATAACACTTTCAAACAGAGCTCTTTTGGCTTCGTATCACCTTTGCAATATTTTATCCACGTGTTTTCCCACTCAGAAGTCTTAAGTCCTAACTGGACAATGTTTATGAGCATTTCTACTGCACTGCTGGGCTTCAAGCAGTGGTGAGCTGTTCAAGCAGGACATCTACCAGCCCCTATTCCTGCTGCAAGCAATCTAACAAGTTTAGATTAAATATGCTCAATACGATAGGAAAGCTCTCACAAGCACTGTCCTTTTGGATGCGTGGTTTAAACTTGAAGCAACTATCATGGAAATAGCATAGAAATATCCAAGAATGAAGTCTTTCAACTCTTCACAAACCATCAACTCCTTTGCATATTTACACACAAAAGAATTTTCTAAAGAAAATTAGGAAATCCCCTCAAAGCAGAAAGATCCATCATTCGAGTCTAAATGTAGTATTTTATGTGTACTGATATAAACAACAAATTATCTGTTAAAAACTTTTAAACCAACGCGACTTCTCATTAATGAGCTGCTGGAAAACAAAAAAAAAAATAAAACATTTGTCTAAATATAGCTTGGATTTTAGGAGTGTGCATAATTAAGAAATAATTAGTAATGACCTGAGAAAATGGGGACAAATACAGCAAGACTTTTATCATCTACATGTTAACAAAATGATGCCAACTAAAATTTCCATAATGGTACAGTCATTCAGTGCTCTCTATTTATAGCTGCAGTTTGCTACAACTCTTTTTGTTCATTTGCTGTTATGCATTGAGAAAGATCTAAAGGAGCTAAAATAGGAATGTAGAAGAACGTCTTCTTTTTCCATGAGTGTTTTCACCATGGAAGAGTAATAAGGTTGAAATGGAGATTCATAAAGCGTAGCTTGCAACAGGTAGAGTTGCCAGCTCTTAAATTTTGAGTTTCATTACGCTTGGTGGCTTTCTCAAAGCTCCACCTATCAAGTCCTGTCACATTTCCAATTCAAAGAGACAAATGTGCAACTGCCAAAGAGAACTTGGAAAGTTCAGATGCTGTGGACCAAAAGAAAAGCCCCAAAGCCATAGTAGAAGATCTCGGTGCATCAGTATAAAATTTTTAGGCAAGCTTTGGGGATCTGACTTGCATATTTTAAATTCTTGGGACAAGCAATGGCTCAGAAGGTGAAAGTAGAATGCCTAAGGCTCAGAGTTAATAACTCTCCACGGATAACTGAGAAATGCTGTAATTAAGAAATTGTAGACTAGGTAATTGCCATCAATGCGGTAACAGAGACACAGCTGATATATTTGCCCAAGAATTATAAAATAAAATAAAAAATAATTAAAAAATTTATTAGGTACTTAGATTCTGATTATAACCATCTTCTCTTATTAGATCTATTTTTACAACCCACAGATATTTTTCCATGATTTCAATAACGGAGCTTTCATGGCCCATACTACTACTTTTCCTCAAAGTCTCTTGCAGACATAGGAAAAATATGTAACAATGACTATGCTTTGGTAGAGGCCCTATGACATACCTACAATGTATTAGGACTCCTACATGTTGATGAAAGGAAAAGCAGGAGCTGAAAGATCGAAGATAGCCTACCTATACATATTTTAATATCTCATAAACTAAATGCTAGACTTTTCCAGGCATTCATGTACTCCTTAATATGTTTATTTTGACTGAAGAGATATATGATCTAAAAAGTCTTAGAGAGTAAATAAAACTCCCTTTTCCATCAAATTTCTTATCACATATCAACTAAGTAGGCTGTTTCATCAGATTGAATAAAAGGCAGGTTTGTGTAGCAAGTAATCCAAAGTCCAGGGTTTCCAAAACATGGGATTCGAAAGGAATTTCTTTCTGAATACATCTGATTAGAATGAGTAATGTGGAACTGCTTCTGCAAAGACATGGGATGGTTCTGCACAATAACAAAACAAACTGATGCTTAGATGATGTTATGCACGCCCCTAGTAACACAGTTTGTAGAAGGGTCAGTATGTCTGAATAAGGAAATGCAGAGGGTGTAGAAAAAGTGTAAGTGGATGAAATGAAAAGCCAAGACAGATGGTGAGTAGAAAGGTTACGGAATGAAGTTAAAAGTGCAAGGGGAAAAAAAGATCTAAAGGGGTGGAAAATGGAAAGAAGACTGCAAAAAATGTTTAAGAGAAGTAATATGATTTTCTTCAGGTACATTAAGAACAAGAGGTCAGAAGGGAGACAGAAGGTCCTCTAGCTGCAGAGAAGAAATTATTGACATAAAAATATAATGAATTAATTGCCTTAGTTAAAAAAGAAGTAAGGGAAAGAAGTAAATGAGGGAAATAAAAGAGCTAAACAAGGAGTAAGTTGTTACAGATCATGCTTCAGTTTTATTAATAATGACAATAATGGTTAAAAAAAGCTAGAGATGGTTACAGACCTACATTTCCAAGCTGATGAGGCAGAAATAGAAATCAGGGTCTGTTCTGATTTTTGACCAAAAAAGCTCATTTGGGAAATGCTCAGATTCTGCAGCTTAAGGAAACATTTTATAGCAACATTATTTATTGACACAAAGTACAACACTGAAGGACATTTTATCAAAACCAAGTCCTAAAACCAGATAGGTTTGATCAGATGGCGAAAAAAGGCAGATCAGTGAGAACATGCTTGGCTTCATGCAGTATGTATGCATGCTTAGCAATGGATGAAGAACTGCAAGGAGCTCACCTACTGCTTCATCCCTGCGTTCAGTGCTGACATTCCCTGCCCAGATGCACGACACATCAGTAATCTCTGCATAACTGCTGCCCTATCCACCACTGTGTAAGGCTGGGGACAATAATCTGTGCTTGCAAAGCAAGACACACTGCTTCCCTTCACTGCAGGAAAGCATAATGTCTGGGAAAAGGGTAGCATTGTCTTTCCAGGTATTTACACCACACCTAGAACGTTCAGTCTTCAGCAAGAAATATTGAAGTTTGCTATAATACAGACAGGTAAAGAAAAGAAATAAACAGAACATCCTAAAGTGAGAAGCAGCCTCGTGACAACATTTCAATGCTTTGAAATGCAATTAATTAAAAAAGTAAAAGTAGTTCCACAGACTATTAATATTAAGTGACAAAAGTGCTATTAGTCTCTTCTTGTTTTACTGAACACATCATTATTCTTTTCAGGAGCAGCGTTCTTGTTGCAATACTAATAAAAACAAAGAAACAAAACCAAACACAAAACCAAATTTTGCCTCATTTATTACTGTCTCATTAAACTCGACTCTTTATTTTTTTCTCACTGCTGTGCATTCCCACTTCACGCTCCTCAATAAAAAATGTTAATTTTGCCCAGTGTTTGGAATTTGAGTTATTTTTAGCATGGAAACCCAAGAACCTCTTAGTATGTATAGGTTATAAACAAACCTCTGCTGATTCTTCCCTTTAATGAAACTTCTTTCCATTCTTGACATAACAGTTGAACAGGAGGAATGTCCAAGCCATGTGAGTTATGTCTAAGAACAAAGCATACGCCCTCTAACAAAACCAAGTGTTGACTACTGTATGCTTTCCACATAAATGAGATGAGGATGCCACTGGTCTCTGAAATGGATCATAGTGCCCTGCTGATATCTCTTAACGTTAAGATCTACAGTATAAACTGAATAGACAATTTATATTTAGAAAAATGAAGATATGGTAAATTAGAGATTTTATACAAAATAGATATCTTGTTCCCCTAAGACAAAATGGGAAAATATACATAAAAAACCACATGAATTTTAACTTGATTTTCTGTCAGATTTTCATTTTATTCCATGTAAAAGTCTTGGAAAAAATGAAGAGAGATTCCCAGGAGCTTGACATCCTATCTAAATCCCAGCTGTGCAAACAACTATTTTAATCTTTGTTTTAAGAAGTGTGATTCTATGAAAAATTCATGTGCTCAAATATTTATGTACACAGCTACGGTGACCACCTTGTTTTTCACCTCCATGAAGAACAAATGTTAAAAGTCTCCCATGAATTCATGAGTCTGCCCACACAGATCCCATTGAACTATCCGGACCTTTGCCTCTGTTGGGTTTGTTTGTACTGCTGCTTTCAGCTTCAATGAGACATCTGCTAATGCTTAATCTTGCCTTTTTATAATCTCTTTGGAAAAAAAAGATTAAATAAGGTACCTGTTTTTCTCCGATTTAGGGCATCATCTTTACATGTCTTCTGTCTCTAAATCCACTTGTTACACAGGATCAGGAAGCAATTTTTTTTTTTAATTAATCCATCACTCATTTTTTAGATGAAGATAACTTTTTATGTTGACAGATTCATTTATTTCACCCTTTTCCCATACAAGCAAAAGCAGTGTTTAGTTCAGACAGTCATGTCAGAAACAGAGATCAGTACTAAGGCAGTACTGTCAGAATGAAGAACAAGTTTCCCTAAGATTCACAGCATCCTCTCTATTATAGTACCATTCTGTAGGCTGAGTACTTCATCAGAGATTACAGAGACCAACAGCAGCTCTTTAATCTCTCGAGGGAGATTCAAATCAAGCACCACAAATCCACGGAGCTTTGCCAGCTGCATGACAACCAATACAACACCAACCTAACATGCCACCACCAATGGTGAAACTTTGCTGCTGTGAAACCTGGGGCTGCAGTGAACACTTCAGAAAGGAACACAGCAGTAGGGTAATACTTCGCCCAGAGCAAACCCTCAACTCCTCCCATTTTGCATCTTCAAGTAGAAGGGAAAAAAGCTTGCTTGCTGATAAGCCCATGTAGGGACAGCTAAGCTTCAAGTAGTGCTGCCTGGGAAGAACCTAATGGCACCTTCTCAGTCAGCGTTAATTTCTCTCTCTGTAGCCAAAACACGAAATTAATTCAAAACAATCACCTCTAGATTTACCCAGTGCCCACAACACGTGTTTTACTGCTTATACGTAATCATATTCTAAATATAGATTTTTTTCTTTATGTTGACATTTCATGCAATCTCTACATACATATAATGTGAGAGAACTTTCTCATTTCCAGAATTTTCAATTGTATGTCAGTTGATCTAAATACAACTCATCTATATAAAGAAGTTTCTCACTTACTAATAATCATATCCATTAGCTACACAAGCAATACTCTTTTTTTTTCCCCCATTAAACTTCCTTTCCCTTCGTACTGATAAAACATCAAGATTGCTCCTGGACAAGTCTGTAGCCTGCCACGAATCCAAGCTTTTTTGATATAACACATGCAGTTTGAGAGCATTGAAAGGTCTTCCCAATGTATCATTTATGTTTTAATTGAGTCAAACACAGTTTACAGAAACTTATGCCTCCAGAAGACCAAAACTCTCCCTCTCATTGGTTCACAGAATCACAGAATGGCCTGGGTTGGAAGGGACCTCGAGGATCACGAATCTCCAACCCCCCTGCCAGGCAGGACCACCAACCTCCACATTTAATATCAGACCAGGCTGCCCAGGGCCCCATCCAGCCTGTCCTGGAACACCTCCAGGGACGGGGCATCCACAGCCTCTCTGGGCAGCTGTTCCAGCACCTCACCACTCTCATAGTAAAGAAGTTGCTGAGTGCCTTCTCTTATTCAGGAAATTGGTGGGAAATGAAAGAGGTCTGACCTTTCCCAGTAATAACTGGTTTCAGCTCGAGACAGAGCAGATCACTTATATTTCATAGAATTCTACCAGTGCAGATAACTAAGATAAAAATACGGTGTAGACCAGTCTCAAAATTAGAAGCAAATCCTTTTCTTTTCAAAAAGGGGGGAGACATGCTTACCATCTCCATGCTGCATATTGCAGAGATTCGGTATCAAAGTACAAAGTTATTCTGAAGAAGATGTGGCTGCAATAAACTGGATTTACATAGAAGACAAATTCATTTTTCTGTACCAGATGATTTACAGCTGTTTATGTCTAGGCATTTACACTACTGTATCACTGTTTTTGTCTGCAAAAATACTTGAACATCTTGGTCACAGGATACTCCTAGGCACATAGCCATGTCAGTTTTCTTCACGCCTGTGCTGAGTCTCCATATTTTGTTCTCAGTTAAGCTCAGAAAGAGAGCCCAGGACTGCAAGCATGTAAGCATCTGCTCATTCACAGAATAGGAGTCTAATGGAACCTGAACTCATGCAGTTCACACATTAAAGATTTGGTTGCTGTTCAGTGGACTGAATTCTTTAGTCTGCTCTCAGTCTACTTATCCAACACAGAGAAACAGTAACACATAGAGAATAGTCCTCATCTCCTTTTCAGTACTGTTAGCGTAACTCTTCTGATTATCTCAGTCTATCAGTCACAAGGCAACCTCTCACAGAAGTGTGATGGCACTTAAAAAAAGGTTAAAAAGTTGAAAGCTGATTTCACACCTCTGATTGTTAAGTATTTTCGAAAGCAAATAAAGCTTCTCAATTTAGAACAAAAATAAATGAGACTAACTCTTCATTAACAGTTCAAATTGCCCAGGTACATTTAGTCACAGCTCTCATTTTCATATTGTTGTTGAATGGTTTTATCAAAATTCATTTCTGATTATTTCTCTCACACAGATTGCAGCTATGAAGAAGCCCTTCGGTGACGACATCTTGGCACCTGACTGAAAGGCAGCCATTGGCTGGCTGGCACTTTGTCACTGATGCTCAGAAGATGAATATAGATGAATAAAGAACAAAATGTAGTTCTTTTTAACTTAACAATTTTGGTCATCTCAATCTTGGAAACGTACATATTCAACTCTGTCTGCTTTTACTTAGCATAATTTCATATAAATGAGATAAAAATTATTACTGGCTCATTTGAATGCAGCGGCTTTTGAACTCTCATGTAACTTCCTCTGGCACACCTTCATTTCCTTAACAGGAACCAACACATTTTGAAATGTACAAGTGGTTATTTCATATTCACTGCAACAATTAATCTCCCTTGTGTTAATTTTTGGTTGTATTTTTCACATACTAGTCCATTTTTGAACAGTTTAACTCATTTCATAAAAAACAGCTGATAAATCAATCAAATAAGTCAGCTGCGACAAGAGGCCTGGTTGTGAGGGCCACTTCATTAACACAGCTGCCTTACGTTCCTCTTTCCTGCTTCAGTTTCTCTTGCTATTAAACAAAAAGTTAACTAACATGGAAGCATAACTGCCATGCACCTGGGCTGCATATACACTTTGTTAGGCCCTGAATCTCTAATTTTCTCACTCCCATTTGGAAATGTTTTCTATTCCTTACTGAAAATAAAATAATTAAAACAAACAGTGGAAAGTGGCAATTAACTCAGACAATCAATGGTTTCTGAGTGGGATTCAGTTGTCCTCTAATTTAATCATTTTTCTCTTGTAATGAATATCATAAGGAGAAGTCCTACATGCTTTTCAATATTCCTCCAGGATAAACAGGGCAGGAAAAAGCATTTGTGAACATTCAGTGATACAAAGAACAACACATTCTTATAATAGATTAAATAGCCTTAGCTAATGTAAAATGTTGCCAGGCACATGGATGGTAAAAGCTGCAAAATTTGATGAAATACTATGAACACAAAGCTCTATTTTGTGTCCTATTAGCATACGCTTTAATTCTCATCCTTTGAGTACATATACACTAAGAATAAGAAATAAATCAGCGCTAATGCACTGCAGCCTACTGTGTAGCTGGAATGATTCAAATGAATTTCATTTTGTTATCCCTGCCCTATCACTAATTGTATATTTGATGGTAAGATGGCTTGCAAAGAACGTATAATGTTTTTCCTGCAGATCTGTTCTTTCCTTGTTTGCCCTTTGCTTTGAACTTAATCTGTAAGGACATCAATACTGTGGAGGAGGGAGAAGTTGGGAGGGAAAATTAGAAAAAGGTTCAAAAAAATTTTAAACCAAAATCTAAGAATCTTTCCAGTAATTCATCTGTCAGCACATCAAGGAAATCAAGGAAAAATCCCGCTGCCTTCCTGACACCATGATGCATCTTCATTGGAAAAAAATGGGCTGGATTCAAAGACAGACTAAATGGAGTTGAGGGTTCCCCTTCCAAAGAGCTTCTCAACTACGTTTTGCACAACAGGATGCCAGTGAGCACGCTGAGCAGAGCGTGATATAATAGGTTAGGAAGCACTGCAGCCTATTAGGATAGACATTTGCATTGCTCTGGATGATCTACTACACTGCACTATTTGTATATAATTTGCATTGCTTCAAAAAGACTCCTCTAGGGAAATGTTTTTGTCTTAATTTAAGAGTGTGCTTTGCCAGATCAGATAGGAGGGCCATTTGTGGTTTGATGCATTAGGTTGAAAAGACTACTATGATTTTCCAGTAAAAAAATATATTATTCGAGGTTTATACGGAATACATTAAGGTAGAAAGCCAGTATGGATAAAATAAGAAACAGCTGGAAAATGAAGACAAGAAACAGTATTATAAAGAGAAACTGCAATGTTTCTCTTTTAAGAAGGACAGCAGCAACTGCCATAAATCCTATGCTAGTGGTTAACATACATTTCACTGTAAGCCCAGATGAGAATTAGACGTTAAAGTGTCAAAAACCAACATAAGGTAAATTTTTGCAGTGCTTTTTGAGCAAGCACAACTGGTCGTCTAACATGAATGTTCTTCCAGAAGAGGAGAGGAAACAGCACTGAAAGTGTAAGTGCTACACAGCAGAAGACGCAACGAGGCGGCTGGGACAGCACTCAGAACTGTTACTGACTCCATGCCTGCACGGCTGGAGCATCACACTGCACTCTGCACAAGGACACAGAGGTCAGACCCACCACGCTGGGGCAGAAAGATCCTAGCACGACCCTCACAAATCTCAGCCATTTTGATGCCAGCTGCTCACCCATACCCAAGTGTCAAGAGGCAATTTAGCTGAGGGCACATTTCCAGAGCTAGGGAGAAAACGTGAATTTACAGATCCTCTGTGCATTTCAAGACATCATGAAGTTATTTCATAGATATCCAAGACCAGTTCTATGATTCTGTGATTTTATGACCATTTGTTCAGTGGGGAGAAACGTAGCATTTATTGACGAGGACAGGAATCCTTTGTATAGTCTTCGTTCAAGATATATATTTGGCAGTGATGGATCTGCTAACATTCTCATACCAACAGAACCCTCTGTAGATGAATTAAAAGATATCCATTACAGCAAAATGGAGATGAATAGCATATGCTATTGACAACTTGACAATTTAAAAAAGGAAGAATAACCACACAGTGCCTTAGAGGCAACTTACCCCAAATACCTCCTTTTGTCTGAGCATAATTTTGTATTCACAAATCAAATGCATACATGATTTTCAGACAGTACTTCTACTAACGATAAATGACATGCAGAAAGTAGAGCAGAGTTCCAATTGCGTGTGAAAATACACACATTTACAATTTCCAAAGGATAACTGGTTCTTCTAGAAATTTTACAGGACAGTGGCTCGTAATTTAGCCTTCAGCAACTGCAGTCCTTTCAAAAGCTAATACACACACATTCAAAAGTATACATTACCAACACAGAGCAGAGATTCAATTGCGCTGAGCACTCACCTCATAATTGGCTATTGCTTCTCTATCCAGGGGTCGGGTCACAGAGACTTCCCCACTGATCTCATTGATTCTAAAAATTCCTTTCGGGTCTTGATCTACTCCCTTACCAGAGAGTCGGAACTTTCCTCCCTCTGTCCCTCCACTGCTGATGACCTGCGTGGCAGAAAACAAGAACTTAGAGGCCATGTTATAAATGCTTTTAAACCCACATAAGCAACTTCAATTTTTACCCTAACATTGAGATACATTCCCTGTCAGTAATACAAAAACACAAAATATGGTTTCAACCATTTGGAAAACACTCTGCAATTCTTTTGTTAAGCCATGCAAAAGCTAATCAAGTCCTTAGCCAGTTGCTGTCTTATCTTTACTGTCTTTTATTTCACAACTTAAAGTTTCTGTTCTTCCATGCTACTGCATTCACTCCATGACTAACATGTGACATTTTATTCCTTTTCTATTTTCAGTTTTATTAATAAAACAGCTGCAAAGAAATCCTACAAGAAAAAAAGAAAAGAAAGTTTAAAAAGAAAACTGAGACATTCCCCCAAGTGACATAAGGAATACGTATTTCACAACCACCTTTATGTTGTTTTCCAATTAATCATCCCTTTTTATTAGCAATCCTCATCATCACAGCAGCTGATGTGGATTTTGGGGATGCTTTTCTTTCAATGATTCCCTTCTACACTCTTCCTTTCCCAGGATTTTAAGCTGAGGAAAAACCTCACAAAAATTTCTGGACATCCTGCCCAGAACTCTGCTCAGTCACACAGGTGGAGTTCCTCCACTTTCTAAACTTTTGGATACCCAAATATACACGGTGAGCGCACGGAAACCCCTGGTTACTATCACTACCTTGTTTCCCAATGAGAAAAAAATCCCTAAAAATCCAATTTCAAGGCTGTCTTACATTACTGACAGTAGCATATGTAAACTTGCAGAGCTACACGATGTATCTTATAAACTACATGCTTTGCAAATTTGTATTTGCACACCAGAATCTAGGAGGATTATAAACTAATCTTGCCCTTTAAGGCTGACAATCTTGCCAAGCCATTCTTTCCCACTGCTGTTTCATGTTCTTTTGTTTCTAGCTATTTTATATCCTTAATGTTACTGCAGAAATCTTAAGTCAAATATTTATATGCTATTCTGAATTGTGGCTCAGGAACAGAAAGGAGCAAGCAGCATTAGGAATCTGGACCTGTTCCCATTTTGAGATAACAAATATGCAGAGTGTTTAATAACGTCCCTGAGGAAATACATGTTTGTTGCCCTACTGCTGTGGGTTCAGCAGTGCTGGTTGGCATATTATTGGGCAGCGAGATTTTGACTAAACTCTATAATCATTCCTTCACTTTAATTGAGAAAAAATAGCCACAAGTTATGAAATAAGAAATCAGCATTTCCAGAGATAAAGTTTTAATTCTTAAATCCTTTGGGATAGGAAGAAAGTTCACAGTAAAAACCTGTTTCACCTTCTTTTCTCCTTCCTCCTCTCAGTCAGAAACGCTAATGATGAAGTTTTCTTCCCGTGTATTTCTGAGTGTGCCATGACAAAACACAGAGGCAGGCGACAGAAGGGCAAACGAATGTTGTGCTTCAGGTTTTGTGATGAAACTTAAATTTAATGGCTGCTACCAAAAAGCTACCGGCTGTTCAATTCCTGCTTTGACCAGTCTCTGTTGTTTGTTTGTTACATCAAGCTTAAAAAGACATTTTCCTTTTTCTTTAACAAATCAGTGCCATGACCATTGCTCACCTTTGTAGGGAAAAGAATTGCTCGTCCCCTGTCCTGATTTTTGAGCCTTATTGCAAGAAGACAAGTGCTCCTTCCCATGCTATATAAGAGTGATTTGAAAGGCACCAGCACAGCCACAGGCCAGCACACAAATCTAATTTGGAGTTGTCTGCACAACAGTCCTATCCACCACATATGTCAAACATTTCCTAACTGTTTATAACACATTGAAGACATAGTGTAGGCAAGAGGGCTCAGTTACAACAAACCACAGAAAGGAAGCAGAACAAATCATGGGCTTTATTTATATGCTGCAAGGGAATTTATTAAACAAATTCCTGGTAATCACATACAGATCCTTCTTCATAGTAGAAAGTGATAATAACAGTAGTAAGAAGATACCCTGCAAACATGACTGCAGGAAAAAATATTGTTTTGACTCCGAATCTGACAAAGATTTAACCTTGAATTTGATGGCACAGCATCCCCTGTTCGGTACCTGAACTGCTTGTTTGGAGATGCAATGAAGCCCAACTTCAACCATAACCATCCTTCAGTATATTATGTACAAGAACAGTTGAGTTAGCAGAAGGTAGAAAAAGTAGAGGTGTTTTCTTCTTTTAAATGACTGTATGTGCCTGCTGAGCCCTCTCAAAGCCTTGGGAAGCGGGCACATTCACGGAGCAGGTACGTGCAGACACTTCTCTCCTACCTACTTAGCCATTTAGGCTATTATTGCACAGCAACTCATGCTTGATGTAGCAGTAAGAAATTCAGGTTAGAGTTGCTTCATATACCACTGCATCATTTGTTCAAGAGCACTGGTGGCAATACAGAAAGTAATCTTGAGGAAGTATGATTTTTTACAAATGCATAATGAGCCACAAGAGGGAGCTACATACTCCCAGGAACGTAAAGAAGAATCTTAACATCTTCTAATTAAGAAGCTTCTATATAATGGTTGCATAGTTCAAAGAAAGTGTGTTTCCCAGTTCACAACAGTGCAGTACAATGAAGAGTTTAATAAAAATCTGGTTTAATTTGCCATATGGTTTGCTGCTTCCACAAGAGCAAAGAGGAAAGAACAAGAGGGTTGCCTGACATCTCTGACAAGGCTGCTTTTCTGAACATTGTCCAAAACACTGCACTGTTAATATGAGACTTTCCTAGGTTACAGTGTATTGTACACAACAATGCTGTTCCAATTTACAAGCTGAAGAAACAAACAAACAAACAAGGCCAGATTATTTCAACTGGAATGTTTGCTTTGGGACATTGCTTTTCAACTTCTCCAGTTGCTGCTACCTACAGTCCAGACAGAAACACTTATTTCCCAAAATTGTTCACAGCTTTAGGAACTCTGGAGCAGGTCCTAATACTGGAAACGTCTGCACCATATGACAGTGACTATCTGCTGTGTACAAAGCCGCTTCATTCAAGGTTGGTGAGATGCCCCACTATTAGAAACACTCAGAGTCAGCCCAGGTGGGGCTTTGAGCAGCTCACTCTAGACACAGAGGTCTCTGCCCACAACAAGGGCTAGGGGCAAGCTGGTCTTCAAAGCTCCCTTCCAACCCAACCCAACACGGGCAGATGGAACATGCACAACTGATGCTGGTTGAGCATCCCACAGCAATACAGACTTATGAAGGCTATTTCCTCCCCCAGGACTCATAGGACAGTGTAGATGCAAACATGATTCACATCCCCAACTCAACAGGAATTACCAGCATCTTCCCGCGCCCAAGAGAACAAACACATTGGAAATGGGAGGTATCGATGTCAGAACCACATAGATAGCACCCAAGACAAAACAGCATTCACTTCCTATTATTAATAATACTATTTCCAAAAAGGCAAAGAGTGTAGGCTTCTGCTAATGGAAGAGGCACTTTGAAGAAAACAGAAGGGTGCTCAGCTGACAGGATCTGCTTTTCGCTGAACCGTAGCTGTAACATATTTACCAAGTGCTGTTTTTCTGCTGACATTATGTATCCCCTCCAGCTAAACTCATTCCAACATTGTGAACTCTCTTTTGTTACAGGTTTACCACAAAAGTAAACCTGTGTTCTCAAGAGAAGAAGAGAAATAGAAGCAGGAAAAAGCACACTACCCCCAGAGAGAGACTTTGCCGTCCTGCAGCCATAATAAACCTGTGCTTAACAGCATCATCCATGTTCAGCAGTCTCACTGCTTGCTGCAGTCACTTCTGTGATGTCTTTGTGCTTGGCACTATCCAGATCAAGATAAATGCAAAATACTCTTGTCCTTATTCAAAAGCCCAAACCAGCACCCAGTTCTTCATTGCCGTAAGACAAACATACAGCACTTGTGGTTATAAAGTAATTCATTTAAATTTGCTGGGTTCAATCATTTTAATAAGTCTGTCAGTTCTCAGTACATCAGTCTTCATTAATTAAGGATTAGATCAATTATTTAATCATGGGAACTTAGTTCTGCTCTTTGACAGGAGCAGACACATCTCTCCAGTCTCACCTACATGTCTGACCTGGGCTTAAATCAGAATTTGTTCAATATAAGGGTGATGCTCAGGAACTTCTGGGTGATTTATTGAAAAAATATAGGGAACAGGAGCTCTAAATTCTTCTACATGACTGTGTCCTTTGTTCATGGTAACCAGGTATAAAACAAATGAACTATATATGACATTGTGTGCTTTATGCAATTTTTTCTTCCTATTCAGAAAGAAAGCCTTGCTGTTAGGTCCATTAAAGCTTCCTTTCATAATCACCAACCTCATAAAATAATTATTAGCTTAAACGCATCTGCACAAATGCTCCTTCAATATGTTCTCCAAAACGCAGGCAAAATCGATACAGTCGGAATAATATTTGCAAAACTCAAACATACAACAGAAAAGTCATCAGCAATTAAAGACGCTCATGTAATAAAGTAACAGAGGCAGCATCACAGTCCTGAATTTGAAAGTAGTTCCAGATCAGTTATCAAACCCCATTCTACGTACAAGGAAAGATTTTCAAAGCTGTATAAATCTCCTAGACCACGTGCTGTAACCCCAGTGTTTAAATGCTTATCAGTCAGTTATTCATTGCTTGTTGACAGTCCTAATTAGAATGTATATATTGCCCAGAGAACACAAAAGGTATACGCATAGAAGATGAAAGACTTGATTTAACTCAGCAAAGAAAGCCATAAATCAGTTATTTTAACCTTAAAATCCTATGTCAGATCCCCAAGACACAGTTTAAGCTGTAAGAATCACATAGCCAAAACACGTTTGGATTTTTGTGCACAAACTTCTACTGAGCAAACCCACTATAACAAGATCAGCTGGTACTTATTTGCATTCTTTATTATTGGTTCTTTTACAGCTCTTAGAAAGTACAGAAAAACATTCCTCACACAAGACCACACGTATGATCATTGTACCAAGATGTTTGCAAACTAAGCTTTTTTTAACAGCAATACGGAATTGTTGAGGTATTGATTGCTAGGTGAACAAATGCCTCAAACAGGGAAGATTTTACACCAAGTGACACAGACATAATGTGGGAATAAAGGAACCAGGAGCTGAAACTAAAAAAAAATTACGAAAATGAAAAATCATGCACGGTTATTATCAAGTTAAGAAGATGGGTTTTTTTATGAACTTAATGGTGGAAAATATTATAGGAAGTATCACATTAAGGAACATTGTTGTTAAAATTAAAGTACATAGCATTGACATGCTTCTGATGCACGACTGCAGGACTGATGGTGGGCTGCAGTCTGCACAACTGTTCCTTGTTTGAAGCAATCCAAAGAGAGCTGCATGAGCACTGCTGTCAGGTAGCATATTTAGAACTTCAGGTACATGAAGAAACCAGAACTTGTATCACTTGTAATGCAGATGTTTAAATATCTGTGGAACGGGGGCTGTGCTTTGGGAAGAACTTGCAATCCTTCTATCATTTCATTACAGCAGTGCAAACGCAAGGTTTTAGTCACTATAATAAAAACAATTCTGAATCTGAAGCTTGCCAAGTTTAATAAACTCCATAGACAGATATGTCAACATAATGTTTTAATGTATGAAAATGACATGGTATATCAGCAACTGGTGAAGCGCTTTCACCAGCAGCGCTCATTTTTAGAGCTCTTTTTGGAATAATCAACACAAACAGTACATTTTATATTCATCCAAAATATACCATCTCCACAGAATGGGTTTTGATTGTAATTACGCGTAGACTTCTCAAAGTTCAGCTCAGTTTTGTATAAGATGTGCAGGTGCCCACAGGGAACGTAATTACTGTATGCGTGAGGAAGCCCTGAGCACCCGTGGGCCCCTCCTGGTTGAGGTTCGTTGTTGCACAGATGTAACATTTCCCTCAAATAAGCCATTGCAGCACTGAGGCCTGCAGGCCTCGTCTACCAAACCCGAGGATCTGACCAATACAAATAGCTACCAGTGAGCACTTGCTTTTCGATAGAAGTAATTCCATGAACACATACAGATGTGTGTTGTCGTTTGTGGGTGGTAATTCTTCAACTTCCTTTTGCTCTTAATTTATCAAGAGCAAGAAGATTCATTACAAATGCTTTTCACTTTCCTTTTTCCTCAGAAGTAGTTGATTTCAGATAGGTATCTGCAGACTGAGGAATCAGTACACAGCACTCTCCTTCTACTGACAGCATGAAATTTATAAACATGGGTTTTCATAATCTCAGAGCAGAATCATCTGGAAGTACTGCATGTCACAGAAGCCCTGGGTTTCCAGCTGGCTGATTTGGCCTATCGGTAGCAATTTAATCATCATATTTTAATTGCTACTTAGGTTACTAACTTGCAACAAATCTTCTTATTTGAAAGAATTTGAGGAGCACCAGCTTTTGAGTGACAACCTGCTGAAGTAGATACAAGGTTATATTTAGTTGTTAGGAAAGATCTGACTGTTACTGATGAAAATGTATGAAGAAAATCTCAAAAGGTGGTCTTTAAAAATGTAAAAGAATTATCTGGATTTGCAGAGGTGCTCGATTGCAAACCTATCATCAGAGATAATATTTGATGTTTTCTAATTGCAGAAATTAAGGACAAAGTACAGAATACGTAACACTTAATCAACACACATGGAGCAAAGTCTCCGAGGAGTAAGAGAAAGCAGAAGAATAGAGACAACTCACAGCATTTTCTTCCAGGTATTTCGCTGTGTTATCTATTCCCAGTGAGATCTGAGACTTGATTTGTTACTCAAGGCTACTTTTGCAGCATCCAGAAAGGCACTCCGACCTACCACTTGGCTGGAAGCAGCACAGCAGCATCTCGGCTGCACCGTGCCCAGCCTAAAACGAGCTGCAGAGAAGGTCTACAAAGTCTGCCCTGGGCTCTATGGGGAATATTTAAAAGAAAGAACTAAAAGTAATAAACCAGTAAAAACTGAGTCGGTGAGAATGATTCACTTAAAAACAGTCTTCAGAATTAAGATTCACTTTAGTTTGAAGAAATTTGTTGTCAGATTGTGCCTAACTTTATTTGGCTTTAACTGGCAACCTGCCATGTCTAGGCTTCTAAGAACATTTTGCAGTTAAGATGAACGTAGAAAAATAAGTTCTGTATCAAAAACATCCAATTCTTTAACCGAAGGTACTAAAAAAGGGGATATTATGAGGAAGGAATTTTTTTTCTTTTTTTTTCTTTTTAGTTTGGCTCCATTATAGGAAGTCAATGCAATACTTCTGGATGCTTTAGGAACCTGCTTAGCACCCAGTTCCCATTTGTAACAAACAACTCACAGATCTAATTATAGATTTTTCTCAGCCACTAGTTCCCTAGGAAACAAATCCATGGCTCATGTCTTGTGCATGGAAGGTCAGAGTAGGAAGTTAAATATTTTTCTGCATGTAGAAACTTATCTAGGGGTCACAGGTCCACATCTGAGCAGATGTTGGTGTTCCTGTCAAGGACAGATGGCAGCTATATTTGACAGATATCTTGAATATTTAAAACTCCAAACACTTTAATCTGATGAAGTGCTTAATACTTCCATTATTTGGAACACTCTATGGCTCTTTATGCTGTAAACAAGGGATTTTAATTGGCATTTTCCAAGCCCATTTTTGTTCTTATCAACAGGTCCGCCTCACTTTCATCTTAAATGTTTAGCGGTCAGAGGTTGATGCAAGACAGCTGCTAAGTAGTTACAATTGATTGGAAAAGAAAGGCAAAAAATTAATTCCAAGTCATGAATGCCAAGTATAATTTACATTTTCTGATATTGGTTCTCAAATTTAACAGATGTCATTGCAAACTGATATATTTTTACCTGCAGTAGTCTTAGGGAAAAAGGTATAAATACTGCTACTCATATTTTGATTTGATTCTAATGCATTGCTGAAAAACAATACAGATAAAATATGATTCATTGGAAACCCAGGCATGTATGAATACACAACTGTATCAGGAGCAAAGTAGAATGAATGCGAGGGTGGAAGAGGGAAGCTTTGTCAGATTAGTCTTCCTCATCTATAACAGAAAAATACCATTCTACTCAATCCTGAGCCATTTACAACGACAGCTTAAAAGTTATGTAACTACTCAACAATCCTACTCCCTTGAGCACAATATTCAGTGTAACTTAGTCAAATAAAGGATTTAAGCTAAATCAGAGTGTCTTCAATCTGTAGGAACCCAGAACGAAGCCCACACTGTCAGCCCATCTGAGTTACATGCAGCAACTCCTGCAGGTTGCCCCCAAAGCCTTAGAGAGGTCTTGTTCTGCTTGTGTCTGTGGACAGGCTTCCATCATGACCCAAGTTCACAGCCAACACCTCAGACCTGGACAGCTTTGCTCCCTGAACCAATGGATGGTTATATACATGGATGGAAAAATATCTGATTCTGTTCAATGTTTCTGGATCCCTACTTTGTTCTCTTTAATTCATGTTCTTTTTCCACATGATGTAAAAAAATATATATTTTAATATTTGTTTTTCTATTTCACAGACAAATTGTGCTGTGTTATCTTTGCTTCTCTTGCTGTAATAGATTGAATTCTCAACAGCTAGAGGTGGAAAAAAAAGAAATTCATGTGACTGGTGAAACTGCTACCATTAGAGAGCATTCCAAATCTTCTAATGACTGCTAGCCTTAGATTGGTATTTCACTGCTGAGTGAAGGTTACCCATTTTATTGCACAGAGCATTGCAGACATGACTGTCAGGCCAGGGAGCACTTATACCGATCTAGAATCTCTAAACAACACATCACATTCAGTCAAAAACAAGCTAGCAGCTTCAGAAAGCGTAAGTTTTCACAGCAGTGTAGCAGGTGCCTCATTCACCATGACCCAGGGAGTCCCAGGCAATGTTTGCTTTGCTCTGTTGAAGTCTTATGTCTCCTTATCTCTCTCTTTTGTTTCTAAAGGACACCTCAGCTTTCCTCAGTTGCTAACTTCCAAATGGGGCTGATGAGCATTTTAACTACACCATTCTTTGATTTGTCTAATTCTAAAGGTAAAAACATGAATCAAGAGTGGGTTTGTTAGCAATTACATAGGCGAGTTTGCATTCACACTTCCAGGTTTAGCCAGATTTGATGTTCTGAAATATTGTTTTCTTTTGCCAGTGTCAGCATCACCAAGGTGTGGAGAGGCACTTCTTAAGTCTCATGAAATCTTTTCAATATTTTTTACTCTTTTTCTCCTCTTCCTTCCTTTCCCCTATATCCCAAAGAAGCAAGGATAAAAGTTCAAAATCCACATTTCAGATAATCAAAAACTCTGCAGTTAAAGAGCTACCACTATCTTCAATTCTCCTTCTAACTATAAAGAGGTCACCCTTAAACCTTACAGACTGCTTGACTCACACTAGAATTAGAAATATAATGCATTAATCTATGGGTTCTGATGTGAAAACATCTTGATGGAGTTGTAATTAGTGACAGAGTTACATTAGTCTCTTAAGAAGCTTTCAGATGACTGCTCAATAATTGCAATACGGTCTTAAATGTACGTCATTCTTCATGAAATCATGCTAGGAAATTATGGAATCAATCAAGATGAAATTAGCAAAAAAAGAACAATTTCTAAACCATACAGAATTTAAAACTTGGATTTCCACTTCTAAAAGCTGGAAAAACTCCAGAGTTATGGATCAATTAAGCCTCAATAATACATTTGATGCACTCTTGTCCACTACCTCAGTTATTGTCTAAGTACACTTATATTTTCAGTTAACAGCAATACCTGAACAACCTTCTAGAATGAAACCTTTATTTGACACCTCAACAACAACAACAAAAAACCTGCTATGTGAAAAGGGGCCCAAAAGGAAGCAAGCAAGCAAAGCAAATCTAGCTGGGTAGTCAGATACACGGAGAAACCAACTGTATCAAAGTAACCTACCATGTCATCATCTGTCTGCACAAATTACCTTTCCAAATATTTTAAGACTTAAACAATAGTTTTAATAATACTTTCTGCGTACAAGAAATTATACTTCTGAAATAACGGTGAAAAATAGGCATTATTTATAACCTTGCACCGTTGTACGACTGAGACCAATCTCCCATTCAAATTCTCCAACAGTGAACTTTGTTTTCCCAGGCTGGGTTTTGAGCTATCATAGGAAATGAAACATTATTACACACCACTCAGCTCATCACGTTTCTTCTTTAAGTAATTTTGTGAATGGTTTGGAAATGCAATGTTTTAACAAACAGACAGAAGCAATGCTGTTTTCGTTGCACTTACAAGAAAGCAATAAATAATTCCTAAAGCTGTGAAAAGAATATGAAAATTCAAAATACTACCCAGTAATGTTCTTGAAGGTTGTTTTCCCACCTCTCTTTTCCTTCACCTACTTTGTATTACTGTTGTACGTGATAAAGTTTGGTTTCAGTAACTTCAAGTCAACATTGTACGACAGTGTAGCCCTCTTCACAATGCAAGCTTATTAGAGTTAATAGTTAACCTCTGCTAATTTCTGTCTTTCCAGGCCCTTATTGCTCTGGCTGTGCCTGGGAGATGTAACACAGAAGTGGCAGTAGCCAGTGATAACGTTAGAGACCTAAAAGAAAGCTATAACTACCTTGGTAAGTCTGACTGCTCCTCACATGAACAAAACCAATCTATCGTGACTAAAGGAAAGAACCAATGACCATTTAAAAACCTTCAAAAAGATTTTAAAACATGGTAAATTAAGCTATCGTATTAGAACAAAAACTATTTGTAGTAACATCTCAAAGGGCTGCACATATATAAAATCCACAAATGAAACATGTACCAGATTGACTTCTTAATTCGTGCAAAGCCAGCAATCAGTTCATGAAGTAGCACGGTTACTGTGGTGGGCACGAATGTCAAAGGGTGAATCTCTGATCCCAACATTTTCACTGCAAGTTTTGCCATTCGTTCCATGGGAGTTTTATTTCTGCCTAAGTTTTGATTAGAAATTGATGTACCTCGAGGTACAGCATGCTTAACACAGAACAATTTCAGGTGGTCATTTGTTTGTAGAACACCATCTGTTATTTCCTAGGTGCTTGATGGAAGTACATAAGGTTTTTGGAACTTGTAAAAAGCCACAAACAGACCAAAGATATCACAAATTACTAGTAGGTATCACGGAATCAAAATGGCTTCTTTTATTTGTGTCCTATAAGAACTTTATATCCATGTAAGCGCAGCAAAAAGGTCTTCACCTGTTACTAATTTTTATATGGGATCAGTTAAAAAAAAATCACAGACACTAAAATATTATTGATGTTCATTTGCATCAAGATGCCCCAGCATACGTGATCGGGCACTTATAAATTCATTCCATTCCATTTTGCAACAATACCAGTTATTCAAACTTCATTTCCATAGAATATAATCACACACGTTTAGCATGATAATTCATTCATCAAATTTGATAATTTCCTTCCTAGAAACACTAGAAGCTGAGCTATAAAATTTAATTATGCAAAACATCTATATTTTCTGACTCAGCAAGCCAAGAGTTGTCATCATTCCAAGGCTCTTTTTTTCTCCTATTGCAACAGATATTTATATAAAAATGTATGCATAAACACATGCATTTGTGTACAAAAGTCTATGCATAATATATATTTTAAATTATTTGCAGGCATTAATGTGCTTTCAGCAATTTCACTTCAGCTCTCATTAGCTAGCAAGAGAAATTGCGGTCACCTACAGGCTTGCAGAGGTACATGTTAAATACTTACTCTACACCTGCAGGTGCTGATAGGAACCATTGCTTCAACTCATTGCAATAAAGCAAACTATGTACCAAAGCTTGCAATACTACTGGATCAAATGCCTTAACAGGAAATTAAAGCACAAAGTAGTAATAATATGCATCTCAGGCAGGTTTGGGTATGTGGAGAAAGGCCCTAATTTATAACAAGAAATGAACGCACTATTAATTATCCTTTTAACACACAGAGATCTTATCTTAATTACCCCAATTGCAACTGACTTTTCCCTAAAGGCAAACAAACATTAACCTGCATTAATCTGGAGTCTCATTTAGAAAGAAAACTCCATATATTTTTAAAAATCTCCTACAGAAATCATCTAGAAACCTCTTAGCACTTTCAAGGAGATTGGAAAGAACTGCACAACTGCTTGCTTTTGGCTCTAACAGACTGTAAGATTATAAAGAAGATTTATTGATGGCTCTTTAAGAATAAATAAAAAATCCACACAAGCAAATGCTGTGTTGACTTCATGTGATTAATAATGTTGTATTTAAAGTGTTAGGTAATCTCTTTGCTTAAGAAACCTTATACAAGTATTCATCCCAATCAATATCTTGTTGACCTCCACAAGCAAAAAGCACCTTTAAGTCAGATAACACGGATTCTCCAAAACATTTCCCTGTTTCTGAAGTAATGTGATAAATCCTTCCTGGTTCCTTTAGTCTCTACTAAAAACTACTGCACAATAATATGAAGCTGTATTCTCATGACCAACGTTGCCTACTCCTGAAAAAATCCCCAACAACGAGAGGAAATAAATTTACCAACTCGGAATTTAGTAAAAGCTCAGGTAATACCTTCTTTTCTTTAAGAATACACATTCACAAATTTGAATGTTATAACATATAGTTATTAAAAAGCGGTTTAAACTGTTGTTTCTCTGCCTATAGATAAACACTGCCAACCTAATACCTAACAAATGTTATTTTTATCATGTACAGAAGGAAGGGA
>JACDJE010000160.1:2975918-3240427 GCA_016647715.1 Pavo muticus | reverse complement strand
GGAGGGAGGGAAGGAAAAAGATTTCCAAACTAAATTTTGAAAGGACAGCTTTGTTTAGATGTAAGCTTTTCACTGCAGGAACTGGCTGTTTCTTGGAGTTCCTACGAACTGGTACAAGGGAGACCTGTACCAGGTCTCGGGTCTTGTCTGACCCGCTGCACTGTTCTGGTACACACAATAATGGTGTCAATGGTAGGACTATTTGCACACACTCACCTACAGCAACACTTCCGTCAGTTAGAACTGTAACCAGTGTGACTATTTTGGTGCAGGTTCGTGCAAACTAGCCACCTGCTCAAACCACTGCTTTAAATCTACCAGAATTGTCATCCCTGACAGCTGTCCGCCAATAGAAGGGCAGTATGCAAAGGGTCTGGTGGTTTTAAGTGAATTTCCTTGCAAACCAGAGCAGAGGTTTTCAACTCATGTTTTACAGAAGGAAACAAAAAAAGCAGTGGTCTACAGCAGCCAACACATGAGTTAGCTGGCAAGATCCAGGCCCTCGCTTGAAATCTGCAGCTTGATGTTGAAATTCACTGAGATATTGCAAAAGGACAGCACATCAGGCAGCACCACTGCTAGTAAGTCAAGGACACGGCTCCAATCCTCAGCAGTGCTACGTGTCTGCAGCTCACTGAATCCACACTTCTAGGCTGCAGGTGATCTCTGAAGGAAATTCAGCACAGAACAGTAAGATCAAGGTATGAAATCTCACAATGCCCGCCAGCATGGGGCAACCAAAAGCCCTGACAAGTGAAATCAAAACATGCTGCTTGCTGAAATGTGCTTCAGCCATCCAACCTGCAGCAAATGTGACGCAAGGCTGAACACATTAAAACTAAAACCCCTTCTCATATTCCATATAAATTATACCAAGCAGAAGCTGGATGTCTTGCCTTCTCTGTGTGAACAAAATAGACCTGGGAGTGTTGGTCAACACTTGGTTGAACGTGAGCCAGCAGTGTGCCCAGGTAGCCAAGGCAGCCAATGGCATCCTGGCTTATAAAAGAAAGTGTAGCCAGCAGGACCAGGCAGGTGATTGTCCACATGTACTCAGCTCTGATGAGGCCACACTTCAAAACTGTTCAGTTTTGGGCCCCTCACTACGCAAAAGACATCGAGGCCCTGGAGCGTGTTCAGAAAAGGGCAATGGAGCTGATAAGAGGTCTGGAGCACAAGTTGTATGAGGAGGGGCTGAGGGAGCTGGGATCGTTCAGTCTGGAGAAGAGGAGGATCAGGGGAAACATTGTACCTCTCTATAACTACCTGAAAGGAGGTTGTGGCCAGGGGTATTAGCCTCTTCTCCCATGTAACTGGTGACAGGACAAGAGGGAATGGCCCCAGGTCATGCCAGGGGAGGTTCATGTTGGATATTAGGAAAAATTTATTCTCCAAAAGAGTGGCCAGGTGCTGGAACAGGCTGCCTAGGGAAGCGGTGGAGTCACCATCCTTGAAGGTGTTCAATAAGCATTTGGATGTGGTACTGAGGGACATGGTTTAGTGGAGAAATGGTGGTGGTAGGTGGACAGTTGGACTGGATGATCTCGGAGATCTTTTCCAACCTTGGTGATTCTATGATTTTGGTTCCATGCAGCCCAACAGACATCTCAGCTATACATGTACCACAGTATTGCAAAGCGAAGGTTGGGGGTCACTGTGGTTTTTTTATTTTCTTTCAGGAATCTAATTTTTACGAGCAGACACATCAATGCGTTAGAACAAAACGATGTGACGTTCTGAAGGAAAAGAAGATGGGTAATTTGTGAATACTGCTCAGTGCCAATAACACAGGCTGTAGAGCAGTGGGGGGCCTGGAAAACCCATGAGAAAACACTTGAGATGCCAAAATGTACACAGGGAAAAAAGCTGTTGTCTAAGAGCGCCTTGCATGAGAGTATACCCATGCAGTGGCATTGTATGACAAGCTAAATGAGGGGAGTCAGGAAGCAATTGCAACAAGGGCCAGAGCACTCTCCCCAAAGAGTATTAGCTGGATTTGTTGTATGATTTCAAAGAGAAAGCTAGAAAGAGGAATAAGATAACTCTTTAGTCCACCTTTGCATGATTCCTGATTTGTTTTACGGAACATTACGGTAACAACAGTTCAGGCAAAACCTTTCTCCAGTCCAGTCAAAGAGGGAAGAAAACAAATCTGCTTCTGTTGTTTCACTGAGATTTTCCGTTGGAGGTTGTAAGGGCCTACTACATTCATACTTGCTGTAGAAAAACAAAAACCACAATAAAACAAAACAAGAACCCCACTGCTATTGTAGGCTCAACAAGTCCCTGAGAGATATCAGTACAGAAATGCGAGGTGGTTTTGCCAAATAGAGAAGCAAGCACCAGGAATTCCCAACTTGTATTCAGTATCCGTTTAGACTCTTACACAGCAGCTGTCCCTCTCATATTTTAATCCTCGATGCACACTAGAGATAATGGAGCTTTCTTCCCTTATTCACAGAGGTGCTGTGTGGATTATGGAATTCGTTAGTCAATGCTTGTAAATTGCCACTGTTGACTCAGAGCAAATTCCTGCTATCAGACTCGGTAGTCAGCTCATTTTCATAACAATGCTGTATTGTTAAAAATACTTTTAAACCACTCTTCAGTGAAACTGGGGAATACAATACACTCAGGGAAACATATAAAACATAAAAGAGATGCTGTATCAATAATGCTAGAAGTCCCGCATTTGAAGTTTGAGTTAATCACTGTAGTGGCTCCTTAGGAAGGTACAGCAAGTCATAAAACAGAATCGTTTCCCAAAAGGAGTGATGGACATTTAAAACCTATCTAGATAAAGATGAAAGAAACCACCCTGCAAGGAGCAGTTCTGTGTTTGCCCCTGCGGGAAGGACGGGCTTGATGAGGGCACCATCAATCACAAACGCATAAAATTAAGATTGTATTTACAAGCATCTCTTACCCAAATTTCTCATCACCCACTTCTAAGCCTAGCATCAGTTTTGGGAGACACCTCCACGGGTGAAATCGTAAGAGGGAAATCAGACTCCAGTGTGACATCTCTGGCATTCAGATTTCTACTCCTCTCAAGTTTACTCCATCACCGTGTTCTTGCTTTCCCAGCTGATGCCAATAACAGCATGGGGCCAACTGCGTGCTACGCAGACTCTGGTAACAAACAGATCTTTGATTCCTCTCTGACACAATGCACACTTTTGAGTACTTGATACAGAAATCATTGCTTTTTTTACTGCCTGTCACCATCAGATGTTCTGATACAGGAGTATGTAAGATGAAGCTGGTGGTATGAATTGCTAGAAGGAGCCTGCCATCTGCTGATCTGAACAGTGCTCCAGTCTGACTTTTTCCTGGGATTAGTAGGATGGAGCACTATACAAAGAAGGTTAAAAAATGTCTGAGCTGAACCAGCATTAACAGACGTGCTGTGGTGAGGAATTTATTTAAGTGGAAAGAGGAAGTCTCAAGTCTATATTCTCAAGTCTAAGTCTGAATGGGACAAACAGAAACAAAAAGGCAACTAAAATAAACTGACAAGTAGATAGGAAGGAAATCAGCAGAAGATACAGAGGAAGAGGTAAGAGCCTAAAATTTCTTCTCTGCTTTGCTGCACCCAAGTAGACAGTGCAGATAAGGTACCAGCTATCGTTCTCCCACATCACCCCTCTAAGTGACAGCAGCCCTAAGCGCTAAACTTCTCCCTCACGTGCTTCTTTCTGCCTTCTTTTAGGGTCACCCACATATCTAGGCACGGAAACAGCCCTGGAAAAGCTTCCAGCAAAATTCATCAGGCTGCTGCCTTTTTCCTTTAAGATGTACGTAGAAGTTTTTATTTGGCAGGACTTTGTGAAAAGTCACCATTTCCGTTAAACTGTCTGCATTACTGTTACCTCATCTTCCCACCTCCAGCTAATACTTCCTATTCCATCAATAGGTCACATCCTAGCAGCTGTCCCAAGCTGTGAGTGCTCGACAATCCAAAATGCACTGTTAGGTATTAACACTCATAAAACATCACTGTAACACAGAATAAGCATTAAAAGTCCAAAGGAAAGGGATATGATGCAGAGCTGTGGGCTTGCCACAGTAAGGTGAAGTTTCCCCAAAACAAAGGAAGAACAACTAAGAAAGAAAAAGGTAGTCCACAGATTAGGGAAGTGCATCTTCAGTCACTGAACCAACACTCTGGGGAAGTGAAATGAGAAGTGGAAGAAATGCTGAAAGCCTTGGATGTTTTCAAAAGACACGAGGCAAAAAAAGCAGAATGTATAAGTGTCAAGAGTATCAGCAGGATTAGTATCCACAGATCTCTGGTGAAGAGGTGTCTCGGAGGACAAAAGAAAAGATTAAATAACATCCTTGAGTGTTCTTTTTATTATCTTTTTATTACTAAATTGTGTGTTTCAACTGTTTAAATGCAACGTTGCACAAAATGCAGCTGAAACTCTCCCACTGGTCCTGGGTCCTTTCCTAAGGTGACATTTATATGAACAGGGTTCTGATGCGAAGTATGAACTCTCACCTGGTAACAGCGCACACCTGGTGCTAGTGCCTTTGTTGTGCTGAGCACCTTCTGAATACATATAAAGGCAGTCCTCGGACCACGAATTCTAAGAAAACAAATACAAAGGGCAGAGAGTAGCATCAATTCAACACACTTCTATTCTTTCATGATTTACTGATTCCCAGATACAAGTAACGAAATCCGCTGTTGGGGAGTGCTTTGGTAATTACACACCTTTTCATTTTTACCAGCAAAGCAAAGCTGGTTTCTTGAAAGCATAATATCCTTGTAGTCTTGGTAATCTAAGGGGAGAATGAGAGAATCACAGTGATTTGCTTAGGTCAGCCCCCAGCTGACATGCAGCAGAGCTAGATGATGACAAATCCAGAGATTTATATGAAAAGAACAGATGGTCAGCAATGGTAGGTTTCACCCACATAGACAAACTGTACTACACACCTGAAAGAAATGCATCGGATATCATAACGAGGGGAAAAAGAAAAAACAGAGCATGAAAAAGAATAATGATGCATATAGATTTTGTAGTGCCTCAGGCTGACCACAGAAATCAGAGATTCTGAGAAGCCACACTTGCAAAAGGGAGGCATTTTCAATGTATTGTCAGTGTATAAGGCTATTTTTTATAACATGAAAAAGGCTAAAAAGAACACTTATTGTTGGAGGTTTTTGTTAATGCTATAGCAAGTTTTAAAAGACAGGAAGAAAGGGGCCTTGTAGGAAAGAATCACCTATTTAGCACCAGCTCTTCAATTCTTTGGTACGACCTTGGGAGCACTATGGGTGGCACAGCTGAAAAACAACTTGCAAATTGGTTAACTCCATTAGCAGATTGCACCAACATAGGTATCAATTCACATTTGTATATCACATCCACACAGGTGATGGGAGGGGGGGAGGAGCTGCAGGAGGTAGGCCATGGAACTGCACAGCTGGGCTGGGTTGTCATCAACAGCAGCAGAATAAAGGCATTGTGTGCAGCAGGTCTTGTTTGTGAGCACAGATTATGTGAGTTTGGCCTCTTTTTTGTTCTGCTGTCAAAAGAAAAGAGAATCAGAGCAGTTCTGAACACTCTGAATTTTAACAGTGAAACAAGAAGTAAAATTTGTGTTAGCAGGAGGTGTACTGCGCAGGGAAGTTGAGTAGGGATCATAGGGTTGGTTTAATGGAATGTTTGGAGGCATCACAATATATAAATGATAGACTGAGGTGGATCTCGTGGTTCAAGGACATCTAATGAGATTACAGCTATCTTAGCAGCATTTTTAAATGAAAAAATAATCTGTATGTGAGCCATAAAGAAAAAAATTCAGCTAGAGAGCCAGCTTACTCCAGGCAACTGTTTGAATTAGCTTCTCTCTTCAAGTGGGTGTGGGGGTACCCAGGTATAAGCCATTAATGAACCTCAGTGTTTTCCAATGCCCCACACTCTGAGGACAATGGGCATGCAGGAAGAAGCCTATTTAGAACTGTACAGCTGTGTTTTGGGAATAAATCTACCCCTGATTGTACACAGGGCCTACAGCAACCCTGTACCCTAAAGCACCAACACACAAGCGGCTGGGAAGGGAGCCATTTTAGGGTCGAAGAACTAGCTTTCTGTTACTAGCACCTGTAAATGAATATCCAAATGAGAGTTATGGAAATCATGGCAGGCTCATTAGTTTCCTTTCATAGTTCTTCAGAAAGAAAAAAGGAAGACATAGGCTGCCCAGAGCAATCAAAGGAGGGAACTTAGGATGCAGTCTCTGCAATCAGTCATTGCCTGGGAAGAGGGGAGGATTTCAGGGAAGTCCACTGCCCTGTTTTCACACTGACTTTGATTATGAAACTGTGTGGGTTCACACTTGGTATGCAGCTGTAGTTGCCATGTCTTAGGATAAGCCAATTAGTCCAAAAGAGTGACTAAAGAGGTATCACCTTCAATACGCGGTGCTGCCACTGCTTTCCAAAATATCCTCCTGTGGGCACCGAAGCAATGTTTCCATTCATCCGCCAGGAAAAATGCAGCCTTTACCCATCTGCCTGTGCCTCTGTGTATATAACTGGGTAATTTAATAAATGCTGCTGGGTGTTGATTTACGTCATCGTATCTCTATATAAGCACATCTCTGTGAGCACGCTGTTGGTTGTCTGTGAATGCTCATTGTTCGTATTCTGCGTGTGTATGTCTGTGTGCCTGAATGTGGTTTTGTTTGAATTTTTTCCCTAGGAAAAAAACAAGGAGTCAGACGTTTCCAGAGGTTGTTAGTGAAAGCCAAGGAAAGGAAGGAGGAAGACAGTGAAGGATAATTTACAGAGAAAAAGGGGTAGACTTGGGTACAGTTAATCATCTGCCTTAGCGTTCTCCAGAGAAGAAGGGGGAGTTCATTCCAGACATTAAAATGTCTCAGGGGAGGATCGTATAGATCATGGTAGATGAGAGATAGAAAGAGTAAATTACCTAAAGGCTGACAAAGCAATGGAGCCAGATGTCATCTGATCCCACAGCAAGAACAAAAGCAGGGAGAGAGAACCTTCCCAAAGTACACCCAGGATTCCCAGCATACACCTGGGGTTTTCCCTTGGAAATTGTGGGTAGAGATAGGGAAAATTACTTCTAACTCCTATTAGTGAGGCAGATCTCTGGGAAACTGGATTCATTTTGAACCCCTAACCTGGTTCCAGCTGTAATTCTGGCTCATAGGGGAAAGGTATTATTCTGAGTCAGAATGCAGAACAAAAGAACATTAGAATCGAAATAAGCACAGTTTCCCAACATGCCAGCATCCCTTGAAAAATAAGCCTCAATAATGGCCCAGGAACACTTTCCTAACATAAGTCTCCTCCAACCAACAGCAAAAGGGCTCCTACGGATTTTCCAGCTCCAGTGCCCAGATCTCATTGCACATACAGCTCGTTTTCCTGCACTTAAACAATCGTGGGCCTGACTCACCGCCCCTTTGCTGTGGTGCTGGGCCAGCTCAGCTGCAGCAAAAACAGCTGACCTCGGTGGCACCTCACCAGAGTAAACATGGGGCAGCAGCAGCGACCCGGCCCTGTGTGCAAGATGGTGACGTTCTCCATTTCAAAGAAGAAAAAGGCAATTCCTATTTCAGAAACTGCTGTACATCTCAAGATTGTATGAAACTGAAGGATTTTCTGCACATTCACTAGAAATGTCTTGATATATCAGAAAAAAAAAAGAAAAAACCCACAGTTTTTTGGCACTGGTGGCCAAGTGTTCAAAGGACAGCAGTCCTGTTCACACCCAGCCTGTCCTGGCCTTTGTGAGCCAAATACTGTGAATGCAGAAATGTTTGCACACAAAGAGCTGGGTATGTTACCTATGTCCTCTGTGACATTTTGGCTGTGATTCAGCACAGTACCTGGGAAGTACCCGGGACCTGCTGTAAATCCCCTGTTTGCAGAGGAACCAACTCCTGCCCGGTGCAACTCTTCCCCATTGTGCTACTGGACACCAAGAACATCAGCTCTGACTGTTACACACGTTTCCTAGAGGAGGTAAAAGAAACAGAGGAAATTAAGTCTAATATCCCCACGTAACATACTTCAGATGAAAGCTGCCTAATGAAAATATTTCCTGCAATAAAATAGGACCCTTCCTATAGAGAAGAGCTCGTCTGAGATTTTAAGACAGCTGGACACTCACTAGCTTTCCTACAGAAATTCTCACTGAATTCATAAACTTTGGATGATCCTTCTCAGGAAGCTTCCCCCACGTTCCCAGCTAGGTTTCCCCTGATTAACATTCTCCAAGCAACTTCCCATTGTGGCAGACCACCAGCACATCCCCTGCATATTTCCCCAGCTGCTGTCTATCTGTCCCGCACCGTGCTAACCCTGTTGACAGACCCCAGCAGGGCCAGGACCCATCTGCCCATAAAACCCACCCCACCATTCCCCCGCACTCGCATTACGATGTGATGTGTCAGCCAGGGCTATTGTTTTTAACAGGAAGCAAGTTTGGCCGCCCCTGTAATTTAGATTGTGGGCAATAAGCAGGGGTGTGGTGTGCAAAGCAAACAGCACAGGATTAACAGCTCTTTTCACCAGCCCTCAGGATCCCGTCCCATGATGGAAAGGGCTTCTGCCGGTGAGCACAGCCAGGAGCCAGCACCGCAGCGTCCTTCGGGTTTCCAACTGGAGAGCAAAGATAACAGCACAGGCCCACTCCGACAGACCACTGGAGGCTGCACATCTTGAAATGAGATTACGAGAGAAAATTAAGAACAGTCTTCTCCTTTCAATAGGTCTTTAAAAACAATAACCAGGCTTTACTGTAAATTCATTTATTTACTCTCAGCATGCCAATTCCCAAGCTGATATCTCCTCTGTGTACCAGGGATATGTATAGAGCTAAACGTGGCAAGAGCACAGACAGATTTTATTTATTTTGTGTAAGGACAGCAACACGCGGAATTGTTTTTTCCAGGAAGAAGTCACATCAGAGAGCTTGTTAAAGGCACAAGATAAATAAAATCCAAATTATATTTAGCTGATAGGAGGTGACAAACAGTAGTCAGGTTGACCATTACCTTGCTGGAAGTCTGTCAGAAACCACTCAGAGCGCAAAACTACAGAAAGCACAGGAGAGATGAGTCTTGGCTTTGCTCAAGTGGACAGCATTTAGTTGCTTAGTGCCAGCATTTTTTAATACAAGGTCTGAATGCAAACAAAGGTATCTCCAGTCAGGTCCTGCCTGTGAGGTGCAGAGATCACCTAAACAACCTGACCTGGATATCTGCAGGAAAGCACAGCCATCGTGCAGCAGCTGGAGGGCAGGTGGGATGGAGTGCTGCTAAGGGAGGAAACTTGGAGGTGAGTTTCCTTTAGAAACCAAAGCCTGTGACAAAACTGCCCTGGACATCAGAGCAATGGTGTCAATGCAGCGGTGTGCATTAGCCCAGGAGCTAACTCAGAGCAAGGATGAGGTTGCCACAAGCGCTGGGATCCCTGCATCCAGACAGCCCTTTCATCTGTGAGACATCACGTGCAGGACTCAGAGCCACGCTGATGCCCTAGATCCATCCAGTAATCAAACACATTTTAATTCACACATAAGGCAGAAGTGCCTCCTCTCACCACTCTCCCAGCCCTCCTGACAGCTCCCTTCTAGGTCATCCCTCCCCACAGGGCGATTTAGTGCTGAGTGGGATCATCATTCTTTCCTGGCACCGCAGCTAATCCACCCAGCCTGCCTGTAAGAGCAGGGATAGCTGCTTGAGAGGGAGCAAGTGTGTGTGAGGGGGAGGTTTTTTAACATACTCTTGCCTTGTTCTGTGTGAGAAAGCCCCCAAAACTCTCACTTGGGCAGCTGATAAAATTGCTTCTTTTGTTCAGAAGTAAAGCAGAAGGGACAACTAACCAGAATGACTGGAATGTAACTTCGTAGAGTTATTAAAATCTGCAAGCATTTGCAGCCACTTTGTGCACTCCATCAAATGAACATATAATTACCAAATTATTCCTCTACTTCTTGGTAGCTGGGGTTATTAAGTGAAAGCAAAAAATTATATTGCTTACCTGAGATAAAAGAGCTTGTGGAAAGCAGCCTGCCTCACATTAGACTTTGCTATGCTAACAGCATTATCTGCTGTCAGAGTTCCTTCTCTAAGCAACTGAGCACTGTGAAGTGCTTGAGGAGACCCCACCTCTGCCTGGAGATAGATTCCGGGTGAGATTTCGGAAGAAAGGTTTGCATACAGGTAGCGTGATCACCACTGGAATGCCGGTTCCCTTCTAGATATGCACACAATTTTTGTGATCCTGGGCTCTCTTGCAAAAGAATAGTGACCTGCAAAACCCCAGCAATATATCTCAAAGCGGTGGGGCAACACAACTTACATAACAATAACGAGCCATTGAGAAATAGAAGGATCAAGCTCAGGTGCTCCTCCTCAGCGCAGACCTGCAAATACACCAGAATAATTTGCATTCCACAGCCTGCCTTGCAGAATCCACAGATACAAATCAGGCTTGGCGTGGTAGGGTAACTGAGCAGCAGAACAATGGACCAGCTGGGAAGCACGTACTTACCCCAATTCAAGTGGGCAAGTTGCTTTGGGCAAGACAGTTACTGGGGAGCACAGGGAGGTTAGTGCAAAGTAAACTGAGGTTTGAATGCACAGAGTGTAAATCTGCTCAAATGCAGAGTGAAGAGTGGATTTGGAGGTATGGCTTTGCTGAGCCATTTTAAGGGAATTAAAGAAAGGAGAAAAGAATAACATAGGGCCCAGGAGAGACAGAAACGAAGTTGGCCCCAGACAGATGCCCACAAACCTTAAAGTTCTGGTGAGACTTCCCTGTCCCTGCACCCATCAGACATATGACCTGGTGTGCTAATACTGAAAGAGCATCAGAGGAAGTAGGACTTGGCACAATGTGCAAGCAGCAGGGAGCCTGTTGAGCTTGGTCCATGGTACATGACCAAGGCCATGCTTGTTTGCAACTCTGCTGCCTCCCCAAGAACATCTGGTCCTGGCTGAGCTTTGGTCGGCACTGCTTACCAATGCTGCCTACCAGAAACTGTGGGAGCGGGGCCACTTCTGCCAGCAGCCACACAGAGATTGGCTCTGCCGCATCAGCATCATGGCTCTGTCCAGAAAGGAGTCACCCTGACCCCAGCCGCTGGGAAACCCTGCAGCTACTCGGTGGGAAGTCATGTGGGAGGGATTTCAGAGTGTCAGCCTGAGCCCAGCAAACTTCGGGAGCCCCAGGGCTCGTCGGTGGGCTGCCCTTGGAAATGCTTCAGGATTGGTGGATGTTAGGATGGGGCAACTCCAAGCCCCAGCACTAAACCCACCAACTAAAATGGCATTCAGGCATGGCTTATCTCACATGGTGAGAGGAAGTTTACATACAGTTTGCATAATACTTGGGTGCAAAGTCTCAGAAGAGATTCTGGTGTCCTTTGTCACCAATTAGCCTTGTGAAAGCAGATTCAAGCATGTAAATCTGCTGAAGTGGCTCCTCTTAAGTTCGTATGGGAAGGGATGCAGCCTTCCTCTCAGCAGAAGTAGAGGGGTGTACAACCAAGGCTCCTCTCCTGCAGAACACTGCACAACACTTCTGCTGAGGAGCAGAAGAGCATTCATATAACCAGAAGAGCAAAGGGAGGGAGCAGGGCTAAGGTACTAGAGTGGTTTTGCCTTGTTCATACTTCCTCCTTCCAGCAGCATCACTGTGCACTGAGGCATTAAAGGTGAGATCTGTTTGCATCGTGCTGAGTCCTGTGGCCAAAGGAGGTATCTGGCTGCCCCTGCAGCTAGGAAAGAGTTTCTGAGCAGGAGTAGAGTAAAAGTTATGCTCATCTCACTGAAGAAGTCAGCTGACAGCAAGCACTTCTGTATACAAGAAGCTCTGAACAGGGTCCTTCCTATCCACCTGTGTAGACAGCCTTTCCTCCTTCCCCTGCTCTACACTCAATCTCTGGGCTCTGCTCCCCATACCACTCAACCACACAAACTGCTAAGGAGGCGGAGAGTCTCAGCCAAGAGGATTAGCGCCTCGGATCAAGCAGCCTGTAGTGTGGCAGTTTCTCCTGTCTAAAAGCAGGGAACAAGAGAGGCAGTCCTCCAAGCATGAACTGACTTTGAAGTCAGGAGGACAGGTGACAATCTTCAGTGATTGTCTGGCACCTCAAAGGATCTGCCCTTCTCTATCCTGCAAGTCACTCACTGCAGACAAGAGCAAGGACCAGAGCTCAGGTCAACAGTGACATTTGCTCAACACGGAGAAGATTTAAACCACCATAATTTCAAGTTTCTAGGCATTCTGTAGAAAAAAATAAATGGTAAAGGTCTGAGGCCCATAGTATAAATAGAAACAGATCATATTTATGGGATAGGATGCAATATTTTCAGGTAATATTTGTGAATTTGTTGACACATGATTTTTTGGTGACACATGATTTATTAAGACTGCAGTGCAGAAACACTAAATCTGTTTTCTGCTTTGGACAAATCACTTAATCATTCTGATTCATGGCACCCAGAGCTAATGAGGAGTCTCTTATGCTAAACTTATCACCCAAGCAAGCTTTGCTTTGCCAATCAGAATGGTGCCAGGAAAGTGCAAATACCAAATATTACAGGCATTGGTAGCTGGTGTAGCAATAAGGATTATCTTGATTATTGTGTACCTCCAAGAGAGAGCAGAAACTTGTTTTGACTTGCAGATGGCATAAACCTGTCATAACTGTGATAGGAGTCACCCAGGCTGGCAAGAAGTAAGGTTTTTTTTCAGGTCGCTGTAATACACTGGTACAGTGGGAGCGTGGTGGTAACGTCTGTGGGAAATCCTGCTGATAAGACACTCCCCTTTGGTCTCCAAACTTCCAGATTTCCCCATCTCTACTGATTTTAATTGAGTTCCAGGTCCACACAACACTTTCTTGTCTACCAACCCACTGCATTCACATGGGCCTTTGCAAGTCAGACCAAAAGTTCTACAAATACAAAACCTAACCATAGCCCCAGGTATTTGCTGGGCTGGAGCCTTTCTTTGCTTTGCAAATTTAACGCTGCTTCCACATGTCAAACCCAGGGTCAGACCCAAGAGCAGTGCTTGCGTTGCGTGCTGGAAACTGAGTGGGAACTTTTAGGGAAGAGGCCTTCCTTCCACGCTTCTCTAGAAAGCAGCACAGGGGTACAGATGCCTGCAGCTGTGATGATGGCAGCTCTCTCAGTTAAACTACACTGTTCTGATGCTCCTCAACTCAGATAACAGCTGAATTCAATCACAGAGAAAGGACATTTATTTACTTAATCACAAATCCAGATCGTATCCACAGAACTGAATGTCCCAGAGAAATCCCACACGAGGATGTTGTCTCAACACGCTGCTAATGGTAGTAAAAAAAAAAATGGAAGAAGCAAAGACTTCAGCTCAAGTCGCTTCTACAGATTGCAAAACATTCAGTGTAATGTTATACCTTCCTTTTCAAACTCAGAGCTAAAGTAGGCAGCAGTTGTGCTACCCCCAAACTGCTCACGGCAGCTAATAAGGCAAGAAAACATTAATCTTTAGGGCCTTTATAACAATACGTTTTTGTACAACAAAGTGCAAATCTGAAGAGCCTCTCTCATCTCAAAGCAAGTTCCAGCGCCATTGCAATCACATCAGCTCCACTGAACAGGTGAGCTTAAGGGGAAAAAAAGAGTCCAGAAAGATCTGGGTAAAGTGGGTAAAGAGAAATGCAATGATTTCCTTCTGTGTCAATCCCCAGACCAATATCTGCAGGATGCAAAGCACCATTCTGCAAGGGTAGAAAAGTAGTCAAGCAGTGGGGAGCTTGGTTCTGACACTACATGTCTGCATGGAGATAGATGGAACGTTCCTGCACTTAGAGCCTCCTGCCTGACTTATGAGAAGCATTACGACGGCATAACGCGGTTACCAAACCAAGCTGTAGTGAGTACAGCAATGAGCAGCGATTGTTTAACCTCAGCCAATGCCCTGTACCTGCAGGGTTCATGTCATTCTGTTTCTCCTCAGCCCTTTCCTCATCTCGTTTCTTAACATGCAGGTTACACAATTATTCAGCTGCAAACCAGTTTTGTTTTCATTTTAGCTTACACAACTTTCTTGTTCTCTTTAAACAAGAAAACAAGGTAGGAGTGTTGTTTTTTTTAATAACTTTCATTGAAATATTAATACTAAGCCAGAAAATTCCAGGGAACAGTTACAAAAATGAGAAGGTTAGGTGACTGCGCATCAAAGGGAAGCAGGATTTGCTTACTCTGTCACTTCACATGTGTGATTCACAAACCGCTTTATGAAAAGAAGAATGATTTAGGAATCACTCAAGTCCTGACATAAAACCAAACTAATAGTAACAACCCAATTTCCATGAAAACAGGCTGGTCTCCAAAGCTTCTGCTGAGACCAGACAGCGTTGTGCTTGCAGTTCTCCTTTCCTCTTCAAAGCAGGTAGAACCAGGAACGTTCTGTGCCTCATGGCAAGCTCTAAGATGTGGTGTGAGACTTTCAGATGAGGGAATTTTACATTTCTCCCTGAATACTTCACGCCACAACAGCAAGGAGAACAGCACAGGCATAGCAGAAACAAAGAGATGCACTGAGAGGCAGAAAATGGATTCTGCAGCATTATTCAGTAGGATGGGGAACTGAAAGGGCAATTAAACCAATGAGAAAGAAGATTCAACAGCAGTCTAGCGAGACTTGCACTAAGAGAACAGCCCCGCCTGGTGTCCAGGCCCTTTGCCTATTGAAGGGATCCTCCAACACAAGCACATTACTAGCAAGAGATGAAGGCCAAAGACGCTCCAGGACTTGCTCACAAGAGCAGCACAGCCCTCCCTGTCCCTGAGAGGTCACCACATGAAGGAAAAACAAAGGTGAAACCAAGCTGGGCGCTGACAGCAGGCCACGGGTCATCCTTCCATTTCATTGTGCAGGCCACCGTCAGCACTCACTCGTGTCAGAGAATCATTAAGGTTGGAAAAGACCACTACGTTCACCAAGTCCAACCATCTACCCACCCCCACCTGCCCACCTCCCTCAGTGCCACATCCCCACGGTTCTTTAACACCTCCAGGGACGGTGACTCCCCTATCTCCCTGGGCAGCTGTGCCACGGCATCACCACTCTTTCAAAGAAATTTTTGTTAATAACCAACCTGAACCTCCCCTAAACAAAAGGGAGGGGCTGTAGAATGGCTGGAGGTGGGATGGGAGGAGGACTTGCAGCTGATGAAGGCTGCAAATTGCAGGAGATGAGACTGGATTTCTCCCGCATGGAGGTGGGCAGCAGTGCTCAAGCACAGGCAGTAGCAGCACAAGGCACCTGGAAGGCAGGCAGCATTTAGCATTTCAAAGCCTGTCTTCCTTTTGTGACTCCTACCTCAACCTGATGTATTTATAGCATCATCAAAACCCCTCCTGCCCAGGTGCCCTGAAAGGGATCATTATTGTCATCTGTCTTGCCAGTAAATTACATTGTGTGTTAAAGGCTTTCCTACTCCCGAGGCAGGATTAGGGCTGGTGAGAGCAACACAGGCAGTGGGAAATGTCAGGGCCCCGCAGCTGGGAGATGAGCCCCGAGCTGGGCCACGCGTCTCTGCATGCAGGTAGGAAGGGAGCCAAGCACAGCCACCTGCACACAGCTGCTGCTTTCCCGGGTGGCAAAGCTCAAACACAGGGACAGAGCTCCACGGGACAGGGCACACCCAGCAGTAGTAAGGGGAGCACACCCAGCCCCGCTCTGGTCAAGCAACCAAGCCAAAAAGCAGCTTGAAATCATGGCTGCCTGGTGCACTGGTTGCTGCAGAGGCAATGGGGTGGGGTGGAGGGCTGCACGGAGGGCGGTCTGTTTCCCTCTCCGAGACAGAAAACATCAAAGTTGCCCTAAAAAATGAAAGGCTTCTGGACAGACACTCAGTGTGTTAAAAAAAAAAAGAGATCAGTTTCAAAGCAGTCTTTCCGAAGGTCTTTCCTGAACACAAAAGGGATAAAGACACGTTCTATGCAATGGAAAAACACTGCATGCCTGGCATTTAGCATTTTTCACCTGTGACCCAAGACTAATGTCTGTTTAGCTCCCTGATTTAATCCGACAACATGTTTCAGGAAGAAAAAACCTTCCAGAGTTTGGAAAGAGTTGGAAAAAACTAAAGCCATGCTCAACACTTCCCCTTCCCTGGAGAGATAGGAGTGCTGCTTGCCCTTTCCTGACGATAAGCATATCCTGGTGGTTAAAAATACATTCGCTCTTACCGTAAATTCTCCATCAGCCAGCTCCTTCAGCCCAGCCCACGGTGTTGGGGTTCACAATTCCTTGGAGGCCACGTGACAGAGCCCGGCTTGCACAAGTCCAAACACACTGGAGAAAAAGCAAAAATAATAGGTCTGATCCAGTGGCCATTGCCTTCACCTGGAGCAGCAGTCACAGCCTGTCAACAACACTCATTCCAAGCTACCTGCCCCCTTCCCTGTGGAATCTGTGTTAGTTTTGACTGACTTCAGAGCAGTTTCCAGATAAAAAGGATATGAATTCTGAACAGCAATTAATTCTTCAGTTAGTTTGACAGCTTCCAGTCGTCATCATGCCAAAGGGCTGAATAAGAAACACAGCTTAGCAAGAAGCGGGGCTCCTTGCTCGATCTGAGTTGCTTGAGAACAGCAGCCAGCTACCTGCTCTGCAAAACATTGTGCTGCCTGCTGGGTGCTGTTCCTCCCTACATCGCCTCTCTGTTCTTCACCTGGAAGCCTCGGCCTGGTGGAAGCCTGCTCTGACACCTGGGCTCTGCGAAGGACACAGATGGCACCTCTTAGTAACACAGAGCCCGGCTCCGCAAACCCAAGGCTGCTCCCTCCCTGGTGTCTCCCCAGCAGCCCAGACTGTGGCAGCTCTCGCTGGCTGTGCCATGTCCCCTAGCACACTCCTGCCAGGAGAAAGCCAGTGAGATGCAGCCTTCTCAGGTCAGGGTAAAAGCTCCTCTCTGCCAACTACTCCCAACCAGCTGTGGGCAACAGACCTTTCTGAGGGATCGCATCACAAAGTCCCAGGTCCTGTTGTGGCATGTTTTGTAGGTGAGGAAGTACAGAGAGGCCTCGTTCCCCTGCGCTGGCAACTTCAGCTAAGTATTTGGAGAATATTTTGATAAAGGAAGTTTTTCTGGATTTGTTTTGTGTTATTTTAGGAAGAAAGTTCAGGGGGATAACGAGAAATTTCATCTCATATTTGCACTGTGCACAGAAATTAAAGGAAACCAAGCAGCAGCCTTCTTCCCTCAGATAACATTCCAGGCTGTGGAATCCAAGTTCACCCTCCTCTGTTTCCAAGAATCAGTAAGACAGAGGAGATATGGCAGAGCCCATCTACGCAGCCATAACCATGGGAACACCAGCAAAAGCAGTAAACCAACACCAGCTTCCCTATCAAGTTCTCACTGGAGGCCTTGGGCTCTGCACCAACGTGGCTGGCAGTTCAGGACCTGTGCTTGACTTTGGTATGGCTCTTGCACTAAACAGAAGGAGGTTTCCACAGAACAAACATATCTCCTTTTCCTTCCTGTCCTCCACCATCGCCTTTTAGCATGCAGAGCAGCCATTTTTGCAGCGTTTTGGAACCAAGGAACTGCCTTCCCACTCCCCTCCACTCAGCCAGCCCCACACCTTGGATTTTGTATCCTACCTACCTCATGTTTGTCCTTATCTCAATGTCCTTTCATTTAAGACAAAGCAGGTGGAGCTCTTGGTGAAGTCATGAATTTTCCTGAAGATGAGCGTTATTGCAGTGCTGAGTTCACTGCCCCTATCGCGCTCCCACTCGTAGCCACCACATCTGTGCCCCTCTTACTCAGCCCAAAGCCTTTGCTCTGGCTCTGCTCTTCCAGGAAGCCGCTTGGCATCTCACATAGCCCAGCTCTCTGGGTTTGATGAGGTTACATACGCACGCCTAGCACAACTGATGGCTGCTGAGTATCTGGCAGCCCTGGAATGAGCGCTCTGTACCTGTCCTTGGGAGCTGTTCTGCTTCACATATTTTTCTCCTGTGTTTTCAAAAGTCTCATGAAAGCAGCAGTGCTTGAAGAGGACTAACAAAGGCAACCACAAGGGAGGAAGACAAGGAAGACCTTCAAGCAATCATCCAAGCTTTTACAGGTGAGCAGAAGCCTCTGCCCTCAGGCATCCCCCCTGGAATGGCCATCAGGACCTGCGGCCACGAGCATTCATTGCCCGCACAGAGACCAAGAGGGACCACTCCCACCTCCCCCTTTATTTCCTTCTCCTTTCCTCCTCCATTTATTTCCTGCGGGTTTTCCTCTTTGATTAAGTTTCTGGTACGTAGTATGCTTAGCAATAAAACAGATAGCTCACAGGAGATGGATGATATTTATAAAATCCTCTGCATTTCTTTCATTCTTCCTACGACCTTGAGAGACAATCCTGGACTACGCGTTTCCCTTCTTTTAAAAGCAGAAAGACAAAAAAAGCCACATGAGCAGTTGACAAGTTTTCAAACCATCAATGTTTTATTTGGTTAGTTTATTAAACACCTTTAAGACAATTAATTTTGGTCTGTACCCTTCTATAAAATAATTCAAGTTCTGAACAAACCTCCAATACATAAAGCAGAGTTACTTGACCATACGCAAATTTCAGATCAAAATACAGCACTCTGTTTTCTTACATTTATAAAACCCGGTCAAATACAAACGACATTAAAAAAGATAAAACACTTTCACTGATCCTTGGTACAATATTACAGCACAGTTTGCACAGTGGCCACTAAGTCTCCGAAGCACAATTCAAACACTTGAAGAAGGGAACCTCCCTTTAGTCACCCAACATTATACTGAACACGTAAACAAAGCGAGTGCTACTTAATCCAGGAAAATTCTCACGTCCCTTTTTGTATGTTTGAGCCACAAAGCAATTCTGCAAGCCGTGTTACGGGTGTGTAACCCAACAGCTTTCTGCTTTGCTGGTACGGCTTTATGTGCGACCGCTCCATGAAAACAAATGGGTGGAGGTGGACCAGACTCTGCAATGGGCAATTTGTGGCAACTAAAGCAAACCAATAAACATGTTTGGGTTTTTTTTTTGGTAAGAACAAATCATAAATCTCTTCAAAAACAAAATCAATACCGAATTATCTGCGGGTACAATTTGAGGAACTGCCTTTTTCTTCCTTTTCATGACATCTAATATAGACACAGAGTGTTTTCGATTGCTGAGTTTGTTCCATTTCAAGACCCAGTGTTTCAGCAATAGGTCAAAGTGCCATCAAAATTGCACATTTTTTTTTCAATTATGAAAACATACAGTAGCGTGCAGTGTTTGTTTGCAGCCATGCCCAGAAGCTTGCACTTATGCTCATCTATGAGCGAGGTGGGATCTCTTATTAAACTGAAATGAGCAAAAATCATAACGCGCATTGCGAGTGACAGAACGGAGGCGTCAGATGACAGCCATCCCCAGGAAGTTTCTACTTAGCAAGCCTTACAATCACACCTCGAGAAAAGCAAGTGGAATCGGAGCACTGACGGGAGGGTCGGATGTGCCCAGCTCAGGCTAGATTTGCATAGGCAGCCAAGGCAATTGCACAAACGCCATAGTGCAACTCAACAGGTATTTCTGCCCACAGACCCACCAGCCCCTCGTTTGTCCCCTACCCTCCCCCCACCTTAAAACACTAACATTACTTACAATTCCGTTGCAAGCTTAATTACTTTAGTTTCAGTGAAAATGTGTACATGATTAAATGGAAAAAACATACTGATGGATCTCTTTTGGTCTCCTCCCTCCCCCAAGCTCACACCACATCCATTAGGATACCATAAACATTCAGAACTTATTCCTATCTGTTAACATCAGCTTTATCCCAACACAATGAAGGAGAATTGCATACTGCATAAAATAGCACACATTGAATAATGCTCGTGTAAACACTATAGGATGGAAAAATAATAATAATTAAAAAAAGAGTGAGTGAGGTACAGCAAGGACTTGATTTGCTAACTTGGTCTTTTAAGTGCAATTCAAACACTGCCCTTCTCAGAAAAGTCTCTCCATAATTAAGCTACATTACTGGGACGATTCCCTTACAGCTACATACTCATGCTGTAACTCCTTACATTGACTTAATGCAAATAGTTAGGGGGCAAAAATTAATTTACAGGGTTAATTAAAGTTTTTGCAGTACTCAAAAGGAATGGTTGCAAAGGGATCAGCCATGGGAAACGCGGTGATGCACGTTTTATAAATATTTCCAATAATTTTAACACAGAACAGCAAATAGATTTTGAAAAATGCATAGAAACCCTGTCAATATAAAAATCCCCACTAAAATTACACAACTAAGCAATTTTAATCTAAATATTTTATGTGCTTTTCCTATAAAGGCCACTTTGACATACAAATACAAAACAATTTACATTTTTTCCCCAAAATAAATAACTTGTTTCTCAATTAAGAATACTGAGTATGGAAGCATAACAAACTTCTCGCAGCCCAGCCGCTCACTGCATTGGCTGCTTCCGAAGAAGAAAATCTCCACATATTCTCAGTTACCCAAAGAAATAAAACACCACCTTCAGACTTTGTACTTCCTAGTGCTATGAAGAGCCTGGGGTTAGGGATGGAGGGGTCTGGACCCCTCACACCGTACGTGCCGGGGAGGGGGTATACACAGATGTCTGAAGGGAGATTTGCTGTTTCTCTCCCACGTTATGGAAGAGATGGAAATCAGGGAAATCAATAAAGGTTAACCTGAATGAAAGAGACAAAATAGTAAGTGGAGTTCGGAAGGAGAAGCGGTACGAGGTACACCGCGGGGTGAGGGACAAGTGTAAGTGAGCTACTCAGAAGAAGGCATGTAGAGGTGAGAAGACGTGACCAACCGAGAGAGAAGAGCGACTCATGGGATGCAGAACTGGGGGAACAGCATGTTGATTTAACAGGGGCAAGAAGAGGAACACAAGGGATAATCTTCACTGGAAAACAGATGCAATGGGAGAACAAAGAATTTTCAGCAGTCCTGACCACATGGGCATTTATCCCTGAACGGTGATGGAAGCAGCAAAATCAAATGCACGTATACATGCACAAGCAGTGGAAACAAGAACTTAAACTGGATTTGAGACACGACAGGTATGTGTCACTATAAGCACCAGAGCCGCAACAGGACAACACGGGGACGTGAGCAAGTCAGACCTACCTGGAGGGTGCAGCGCACCAAAAATCCTACAGCAAAGCGATGCAAACATTGTGAAGTGGCCCCAGCTGACCCAGTGGGTAAGCTGCACTGGTGGATTTACAAGACAAGCTCCAACTGCCAACAACACGAGACTGACAGGGGGGTACACTTTGACACCACGTTATTCAGACTCAGAACATCCAACAAACCAGACAGAGAGAGGCAGGGGAGGAGGAGGAAAACCAGTGAACACGATTTGATTGCGACAAAGGATTCTTGGGCAGCCATTTAGTACAAGTTCTTCTAACCTTGGACCAAGGACTGGATTAGGAAGGACACAAGAGCCGTGCTTCTTCTGTACCATAAGGAATCCCGCTCTCTGGTGCTCTACGTTGCATAGTTTGACTGAAACCAAAGAGCACTTCTTATTTTTCCCCGCTTTTTTTGCAGAAGAGACACTACGTGCTCAGGTCAGAGCATCCCAAGGCCTGGCCTTCAGCAATTAATGGGTTCTTTTTTGAGGTAACACAAAGATTTGGGGATAGGCACGTAAAACAAAAAAAAACAAAAGCAAAAGCTCAGTTCCCACAGGACAGAAAGACACACAGAAAACATGCATATAGAAAGCCTGCAATAGTAAACATCTATCATACAGAAGTCGAAGTGTGACAGCTGGATGACGGCAGTAAACCGAGCCGCCCCACTGCACGCCAGCGATGGCAAACAACAGAAGTGAGAGTTCCTACCACAACACACGGACATTCTGTAGAAGAGGCAACACTAAATTCTGACACTATCCTGACAGTCGCTAATATCTTAGATCTGACAGAAGGCTGAGCCTTCACGAGCAGCAGCAACGTGCTTGGAACGGCATCACATCCCAACATCCTCATATTGCCTGGCTCATGGAATACAGGTATTATCAGTTGTTAAGGCGGTTATTTCATTCTCCTATGCTAAAATAAAACTATTTTTACAGTACAAAATTATACTGAATACATTAGTCAGCATTCACCTGTGTATTTTAATTTGTTAGCACAATCCTGCAGGATTCCTAGTACTCAATAAAGGGACATACAGAGGCAAAACTCTGAAGGCAGAGCACTAATCTGAATAATGTTACTTAGTTTTAATTTTGCCTTCAAAAGAAAAATCTCGAATTGTCAAGGCTCCTGCTTCAGGCCATTAAATGCTAAGTATACAAAGAGGGAAGCAATTACACACTTCTGTTTACTTAATTAAAGAAAGGAAAAAAAAAAAAAAACAGGGAGCCAGGCGTTCCCGGGCTATTGAGATCTGTACTCATCCACCCTGCAGAAATGGCTCCAGAGCCTCCAAGCTTCAGATTTCAGTACACTAAGACAACTCATTGGATCTCTGCTAACACACAGCGCAAAAGCCTTTCCATCTTCCCGTGACGTGGGGGCAGTGTGCGCACCCCAGCCAGCCTGCAAGGCTCACACCAAAACTCGCCTCAGGCCTGGCCCAACACCCATGGCCACGTGAGTCAGCGTGTCCCAAACAGCAGCACGCAGCCAGGTCCTGGGATCCAGCCCAAAAAAATCCATATTTGTGTCCAAGAAACGTTCAGATGTGCTACTAAGAGATTTGGGTTATATTGGTGGTTTGTGTATGGTTGGACTGGGTGATCTTGGAGGTCTTTTCCAACCTTGGTGATTCTGTAATTTACTGAACAGCCACCACAATGCCAACAGCTGCTACTTCCAGAGCCTTCTAATTGGTACAGTCAGAGGCACGAACAGCCCCTTCTTTTAGCCTATTCGTGCATGCCCAATACAATACTTGCTACATTCAACTCAATGTTAGGATGAGCTGCCACATAATGTTCTTACATGGAGAGTTCCTGTGAAGCACTTCTTCTTTTTGCCTTGACAGAAAGGAAAGAAAGGCAGCGCCTTCCCATTACACCTTGCATTAATAAGGCCTTTTACAATTAGGAAGCTGCCTTTATGAAAACAGATTATTTGTTAAGAAAGTACTGAATACACACAGAAAATAATAGCACAAACAAAAGCTGATATCAGCTTACATTGGTGCTTTATGGAGTCAAGCACAGGTGATGAATTCAAAAACACGTCAAAACAGCACCTTCAGAGGCAAAAAGGGGAGAGGGGGAAGCTTTCTTTTTCCCCTAAAATTCTTCAAGCTAAGCAAAAACCTGCATACTTGAAGGTCCCAAAGAAACAGACAAAAATACAATCTCAGGTATGGCAGGTTGATGTTCATTTGGGCAGCTCTTCTCTGCAGATCAGTAAGTGGGAAACTCCACGTAAGCCCACGTGACATTACAGAACAATCTCTGTTAGGAAAACAGAGGCTCCAGCTCAGAGGCAAATCAGCACAGAACTGAGGTAGAGCAAAAACCTAATCCAGCTTTAAAAGAGCTGACATCTCTATTTTTAGTTTTCTCTTTATAAAAATCACCAGGTCAGCCTTTCAATTGCTCCTCTCATTTACAAGTATAATAGTTACTTTCAAGTCATATAGTTTTTATTTACTTTTACAGCAGCTGCAGGTCAGCCTTGGTCTTTTCGTTACAGAAATATGCATTTAAAATGAAATTAAAGTAAACTGTCCTTGGACAGCGGCATCGCTCTGCCCTGCTTCATGTTTGGTTCCAGGTTTTCACTGAAGGACAAAACTCAATGTAAGAAAAAAAAGGATATGACAAAGTGCAGGAAAAAAAATGAGGTAGCTGGGAACAGGGGCTTCCCCCATGGACCAAAGGCAAATATCAGCCCGAAAGAACAGAGAAGGCAGGGCGTGATACACATGTTCCACATCAAGGATTGCTCACAGCAGCTCAGGTGACGTTTAACCTGCAGGCTAACCTGCGGACAGCACCAGCTTGATGAGAAGTCATTTTATCACCTGTTAAGCACTCTCCCCACAAGCACTGAGCGCAGTCGTCAAAGGACACCAAGACGTGCAAAAAGCAGCACACAGCAACGCTGAGTTTGTGTGGCCTCTCTCTGATCCACAGAAGCATTTCTGAGTGATCGTCAGCAAAAGCACTGCATTCAGATGGAAATTTAGGACAAGGGTGAAATCAAAGCCATGCTAGTAAGTCAGAAAGACAAAACAACCAAGGCCAGAAAGCAGTACTGCACCACAGGGCACGCACAGGAACCCACGCGTTTTGGGTCAAGGCTTTGGCCCGGCCGACCCTCAGGCAGCCTGTCAGGCGCCAGGCCTGCCACATCCCAGCCCTGCTTCCCAACACCAGAGGTACCAACGGGCAGCATCACCCCAGCTCTGTGCCACAAAGAGCCTCTTGTCCCATCGGATGAGCACAGCTAACGCTGTGCACAATAAAAAAAAGAACCTTGCCATTTTATTGTTCACTTTCCTCACCGCTTACCGTGTGGTATCAACGCTACCCCTTGATGTCCACAAGAACACAGCTCGCTGTTTAAATCGACTCAACTAAGGTACTGACAGAACATCAGAAATGGCAGAGTGTCACCTCCAATCCATACATACAGAAAGCTTCAATTGTGAGAAGTAAAACATTAGGTTTGGGAAGCCAGACAGGGGAAGAAACGCTCGAAATTAGCTTAGCAGGTGTTTGCCCACGCAAACAAAAGCTAGAACAGACCTCAGCCACTGCGAGCAATCCTGAAGAGTCCTTTGGAGTTATTTAAGACCAGTTCTCAAAGAGTTTATGAGGAAGCACCACTTGTGGGGCCACCCTTTGGCTTCCTATCAGAACAGGACTTCCCCATAGCTTCAGGGAACGTCTGTCCAACACAAGCACCCTGCCATACCCCCCGGTTTACTGCTTCACTTATTCCAAGATCAGAACGGACTTTGCTTTTTAAGAAATGGTGAAACATGTGACAGATGAGAATGCTTTCCCACTTCCATACATAAATTAATTGAACAGATGCTGCCAGGCTGAAGCTGTAGCACGCGAGATCATTAAGCTCAGAAATTCAAGAAGAGTCACAGTGATAAGTCTTTACAGCATACTGCCTATCCCATGCAAAAACGCAGGCTTTCCAAAGTGGCTCTTGCTTTTTGATTGAGTGCAGTTTTGTTCCACAGTGTTTTTGTGTTCTGTTCTGAAATGCACGCAGGTGGCAGCACACTGACAATTCAGAGAGGCAGGAATGATGCCTGTAAAGGCAGCCTGCAGTGCAGCCCACCTTCACGACATCCCTCAGGTTGTGGCCAGGGCTCGGAGCACAGATGGAAGAAACTCGCCCTTGACAAAACCAGAGGACATCTTGGCATCAATTGAAAAGACAGGAAGAAAGAAAGGCAAAGAAAAACAAAGGGCGATACGTGGTGATTCAGAAGCACCCAGCATTAAAAAATGACATATTTGTGTTTTATCAGTACCATAATAGATGCTACTTACAGCAGAGATGCTTCTGTCTATCCTATCATTGTAACCAAAGCCATCAGCTTTTACAAGCATACGGTACAGTCTCATTTCATTACAAAAATTCAAGGGCACAGGTAGGCAATAGCATTGAGCACGTTCATTTACTGATGTGCTGGGGCAGGTGTGCAGCAGCCACAAGAAATCCTGCACAAATACTGCAGCGAGGTTTAACCGTTTGCACTGAGAAGTTCCAGACTTTCAGCTCCTTTTTCAAGACATTATTTCCAATAACCTTCAAACGCTTCTCCTAAACAAGTCTGACACATAGATGATAATTTCTGGAACGACTGAGCAGCTACCCAGAGTAAGCTATTTAAAACAGCCTTTTTAGATTTTGTATCACTAACAAATTTACAGCATAATGGTAGCAGGTTATTGTTTAATGCCCCCATTACCATTAATACCTTCGAGCAGATGTTCATCTAATTCATTAGGCACTTAGAATGGTTTTAATGCATTGTTTCAGGTCACCTGTTAATGAGGAATTGAGAGAACTGGTTACCGGAGCACAGCAACGGTCAGGCTGCAGCGTCCCACAGGACAAAGCTGACTGGAGTTGTTGCTTTAAAGCCTGGTTGCAATCCCTCCCATTGGAATAAACATAAAAAAGAGAGAACCAAACCATAAGATGACCCATCAATAACATTCAGAGCACACAGATGTCATCTTCACAGCAGTGCTTCACCCACATCTTACTGGCTTACTGATATCTCCCAGTCAGCTTTATTGGCCCAGCTTCTCCACCTTCAAACAACTCTCCTTCCTTTTCTTTCCAAAGCAGGGTGCCACAGAAAAGCAGACCCACCCGGCCCAGCTCTGGGCTCCAACAACAAACAAGACCAGCAGATGGCAAATATCAAAAGGCTACAGCACCAGCGACTGCAGCGCAGGCCCCAGCACAGTCCTCAACAGGAAAGTACTCCAAGTTAACACAGAATAAGTAGCCTCTGCCTCAAAAAACAAGTATGCACATAACATCACGCTCTGAAAAAGTTGCTTAATTACTCCAAGGAGTGAAGAGAACACAACCCTAAAACCTTCATGCTTATTACAGAAAGGATCTATACCCTACACCAAATAAAAGTCCTTTGAAAGCATCACTGAGCGGCACAGAATCACTCCTTAGTTAAAATCTTAAGTACGCCCGTGTCCTTGGCCATATCCACATTGCCCCAGGGACAACCTTCCTCCTGCAGATAAGATTAATTCAAACGAATTGTACTTTATCCAAGTATTTATAATTTTAAGTATTATAACCTACTGTCAGCTGCCATTTATTATACACTTGCATGGCACCAGTGCTCTAATAGAGAGCAGTGTCTGCATGCACCACACGGAGTGATGGCTGAAGGCAGCTGTGAGGAGTAACACAAAACTGCAGAACAGTACTAAAAAAAAAAAAAATAAAGATTTACAGTGTTTTAAGTAACATTCATTAAAAAAAAAAAAAAAGGAATTGCTACTCTTCTCTGGAGCACAGTGAGTTTTCAGCACCTCCGTGTAAAACAGAAGAGCTGAATTACTGCTATATACAGAGGAAACATTAGTTTGGCACTTGTAACAACTACTGTTTGTTATTGCATCCTGCACTTGGCGTGGCACATGTGCATCACCAAAACCCAGGCAGGCAGTACAGACACTGCAGTTACTGAGCTCACCAGAGGCGCTGCAGCCAAAGCAGGGAAAACATTCCCTAAACCCCTTGCTTTTTCTTCTTCTGCATTTACCAAGTCACGCAGGCAAAAAAATACTGCACAAAAATAATTAAGCTGCCTGATGTTCTCTGGAAGGAAGGCTGGTAAGAAAGCCAGGCACTTGGGAGCTCTGATGGAAACACTTGTACTTCAGCAAGAAGTCTGACTCAGAAGGCAGATGCTGTGACATGCAAGTCCTGTGCTGTCAAACACAAAAGAGATGCTAGCCTGCCTGCACTCACCATTTAGCTGGCTTGGTAAGTTTGCCTATCATGTAATCTCATATTAATTTGAGTTTAATTCAAAGACGAGGCACTGTCAAAGCTACTGAAAGCCACTTGACCCAAACAGTCGAGTTGATACAGCATTTCCACAAAAATAAAAGCTTGAGGAATAGCTGATGAATTATCTAAGGATGCGCAGACCTTGCTTCAGTACCACTGAACACAAGGCCCTGCACATGATGTCCCTTTTTCAGCTTAGGAAGAGGATGAGAGTTGGAACCCCACGGCTGGCCCCTCTGGAGAGCAGTCCACACAGGACAGGTGAGGAACAGGGACCAGGCCAGGAGTTCTGTTTTCCAAAAATGATCTCTCATACATAGGAAAAAGAATAAAAGTCTTTTTTGGGGGGGCACTGTGGTAGGAGTTGGAGCGAGGGGGAAAAAAAACCATCACCATGATTCCTGTCCTCTGCAGCCTCCACCCCATAACTGGTGGCTTTGTGATTACAATTACCAGTTTGTCCAATCCTACCACAGCAAGGGGGAAAGGCCACACTTGCAGTGCGGCCCAGCCACTGTGTGGGACTGTGCTGGGCTCAGCCCAAGATACAGCCACCCAAAACCTGCAGTGGTGAGCACTGTGTCAGTGGCACTTCTGGGACACAGATCCTGGCCCCAAGAACCTCAGCACTACAGCTGCCTGCTGCCCTGATCCCCAGAAAGCAGCACAGTGCACAGGAAGCTCACTGAGAGGATGGCTCAAGTTACCTGAGGGGGAACTGGCTGGATTTATGAAGGCTGATTCAAGCTGGAAGGAATTGAGCTGGACTGGCTATCAAGAGCACCATGCCAAGCAAGGACAACTTAAATAGTTATTAAACTGCCAAAACATTTGAAAACTCCTGGATTGCAAGCTGAGAAAATGCAGGAGCTGCTTCAGGCGTGGTTTGGCCACCCCGTGCAGGGAGGCAGGTGCCAGGGCAGCACAGGGAGCCGGGTGGCAGCACCTACCAGCGAACCCAGTTCAACCCTACGGCTCAGGAAGCTGGTCAGTGCCTTCCACTCAGTACCTCTGGAACCAAATCCTCCCTATCAAGCCAACCATCTCTTTCACCTTGCACTGACAGCAGCCATCCATCTCGCACACCATCAGCGGTACAGCAGGGCCCTCTTTGGGAAAGCAGGGCCTTGTCTTCCAGGCCCAGCTCCAGCCTGGGGCGGAATTTCACATTCCCAGAGAGGCAGTGCTCACTGAGCATGCAGACAGACCCCAACCGACACCTCCCACCTTCCTGTGCACCAAACCCTGCACCCAGCAGCTCTCCAGGAGCCGCTCACTAACGTAACACAAAACCACAACTCAAACATCTTCAGGCAAGGCCAACAAAGACAATTTTAAGATCTCAGGAGCGCCCACATTTTTGCCTTGAGTACGTACCTGAAACTCAAGGTGCAGGTGTTGGCAGAGGGTTGGTCCCTGACCTCCAGCCACATGCTAGGAAATAAAGTTGTTAACTGTTTCAGGTGAAGAGACTTAAGCTTCCTGGTCAAATCTAACTGAGCGCATTTCCAATACACTTCGGTTAGAGCAGAATTGCTTGCTTTATTTACCCTTAAAAAATAAGTAAGAATACCTACTGTTAATCCTACTTTAACTGTAAACATTCGTTCAATAACTTTAACCGCAGAACACTGCTAATGTATATATGATCTGGATTTATTACGTGCATTTATTACTTAGGCCTTCTGGACACTAAATGCCCTCAAGTGTACTGGGGAGCTACAGGGACTCAGGAGATAGCAGCCTGCAATAGTCTACATACAGTTTCTGAGAGTTTTCTAAGCACTTAGAAAACTAAGTTCAGATACTTAGAAACATTCCATCTCATCACTTTTGAATACAGGATCTCAGCACTTTGTCTAAGAAACAAAATTAACATGAAATTTTTGAAAAGGGGAGGTTTTATAGATAAGCCAACAGCACTTGATTTATTTCACAAGATGGCTGAAGATGGGAATAGTGGTTCACATTTCTGTAGTAAAGCATTATATATAAATTTAAAACCTAAAGACATATATATACACACACATCAAGTTTACCGTAATGCATAAATATATAAACTTTTTAATATGCCAACTAATAGAGGTCAGAAAATTGATGTCTATAGTTCAAGTTTTGCAGCACTTCAGCATTGTAAAAAATAAAAATAAATAAATAACGGCCAACAGGTTGACTGCTGCCCTCTTTTGTTGCCTTTTTTTCCCCACCCTTTTTCTCAGAATCGGAGTAATTCCCACTACACTTCAGCACTGTGGAAGGACTGAGCAAAAGCAAGTTTCAGAACGCCTCTTCAAGGAATATTTAGTTGAATATAACTCTTGTATGAGTTCAGGATTGCATTTCAGCAGACCTAAGAAGATTCAGTAACAATGACATAGGTTGATGCTAACACAACCGAGGGCAGAGATTGGCTTGTCTGAGGTCCATGAAGTTGCAGCGTGGAAAGTACTGTACTTAGTTATAATACTGGTTATACAAAATCTCTTTTTTTGAAGGGCAGGAGGCCTCATTTCTATTTCTACCTCTCTCATTTTATTCCTTTTAAATAACTTTTAAATAACCACAGGTTACGTCCCACCCATCACAAACAGTGAAATCAGGAAGTGAGGTAAAGTGTTCTACCAGCCCATCTTTACCAAGAACAGAAGGCAGTCGAACATCACTACTGACATGAACACGACTCAATAGGAAATAAAATGCAAGATACTGAATTCCTCACTGTAACCACAGCAAAAAGCCCAGCTTTCAAAGTCAAACAGCAGTAAACAAGACTCTGTGCCCTAGCATGGAAATCATTAGCAAACCAACTTTTGATCCCGATTTAAAATAAGCATACAAATTTCCTGCAAGTGATAATCCAAAAATCTGATTTCTGCGAAACAAATGTATTCTTGTCATATTTCACCTCTGCTCCAGAGATAAAACGTTTCTTTCCATAATCCTCAGTCTTAAAAACCATCAAAAACCCAACGTTCTCCTAGTTTTCAAGCGCCTTGAAGTAAGAAGGAACACAACCTATTCTCTTTAATTTCTCAAGTTTTGTTGTCTTTTACCAAGAGCAGCAATTGTCACGAACCGTTCCAAGAACTATTTCCTCTTATTGCAAGGAAACGGCCTCCAAAACCCCAGGCAGAAACACATGCCGCCCACCTATATACCAGTTCATCAGGCTATCCAAATGTCAGCATAAAAAAACCACAGTTTACTTCTCTGTAGTATACTGCATCCATTTTAGATTAGTCCATTTTAAATATATTAAAAATATTTTTAGGAATGAAAACATTGCCAATGAATGAAAAACGTATGTACACACCACCACCATTTTTAGGCACAGACCTTAGCTTTGAGGAAGGACTAGAAGTGAAAGGTGCAACAACCAACGCCTCCTGCGGCATCACAGTCAAACAGCAGTCTTTGCAGTACACCAGGGAGGCTGGTTTTCGTATAGCTTCTGCATATTAGAGCTATCCGGTCCAAGATAGCGCATTTATTCTTATTGGTTCCCCCCAAGGGAAACTCACCTTAAATCTTTCTCGCTTTTCAATAAACTTCACCAAAGGAATACCAGTTCCCACCAGTTCCAGACACAGCAGATCTCCTTCAATAACACACTGTAAAGTCCAAATGGTTACGACTGAAGGCGTTTCCTCGATCCCCCCTCGTTTTCCCCCTCTCTTCTTTTTAATGTTTACGTAAGTTATTTGTTCCCGAAACAAGAACTGAGACTCAAGCTTTTTAAGCATTTAAAACAAAAACAGTTACCATACCAAAGCACAGCATACAGTGTAAGTTTCAGTTGTAATTTCTCAGCTTTTCCTTTATATAGAGCTACATATGGTGGACTGCGCAGAACTCTTCCAGTCTCCTCCACTGTCAGCACACGGATCACGGGGAAGGTACGCGGATGCGGAATAAGCCCTGCTGGAGCTGCAGTCGAAAGAGCTTGCAGTTGGCGATCCGCAAGGCTGCACAGCCGGTACGGCGCAGGTCCGATGGGAACAGCGGCTTGGTGCGCTGCCACGTCCCTGTGCTTCTCTTAAACTCTCTAACGTAGTCTTAATTCGTGCCTAAACCCACGCGTGGAGAAAGAGAGAAGAATGCTTAAAGACATACTGGACCTACCAGCGCATTTCACCTCTACTAAGGGAGATGTGGGAACAAGAGCATGCACAGGACTGCAGATCGGCTTCTGGATACACTGCTGAAGTCATTCTCAAAAGGAAACTGTGACATTTCTTCTACTACGTATCACTTGGACTTTTGCTGTTCTGTATTCCATAGAAAACCCTGTTTTACACAAACACAGCCATGAAAACATGTACTCTCCCACATGTCTTTTACAGTAGGGCCAGATGCTGATAGCTGTGTGGAAGGAGTACTGAATGTGTTTGTTAGTACACCTGTGTGTGGTTGAGACTTAGAGGTAAGGGCCACTACCACAGCCAGGGGAAGCACAGGATAAGGGCCCAAAACACAGAAAACCATCTGCTTACTGCTGCAAGGATGGTGTAGCAATCAGACAGGTCAATATGATGGGAAAGGTGTTACAACAAAAGGTGAGATGACGGAAGGACCAGCACAACAGAAAGGTGCTGTAAGGAAAGGGAAGAAGATTGCTCACCTGTATCAGAAGATTCCAGGTTCACAGGGGAAAGCTCCACCAAGGAGGGATCTCCAGAAAAAGATCCCTCCCCAGTAGCAGTCAGCCCTTAAATGAGCTCTAGGAGAGGTGCAGCCAGGCTGCAGCCCTTTTGGTCACACAGCTGAATTGCCTTCACCTGTGCTCCCAGGGCTGATCGGGTCCTTTCCCCAGGTGCTCAATCAGTGGTTCCAGCTGGGACTCAACAGTTCCCATACAGATGGGATAAACAACCCTGGCACTAACTTTTGTTCTCATATTTACATGAATGCATTAACAATCTCTTAGTCTTGATTTCTTCCAATCTTCAAGCAACAAATCAACCAAATGCTTACAGTGCTCAATTTCTTTTCGAAGAGGTCCAGCAACAACAACAAACCACTATAAATCTCTCAACATCTAGCATCAACTCCCTGAAGACAACAGTAACAACGTAATCTGATCTAAAATTACAGAGAACTGAAGTTCTAGGTTCTTATTCTTAAATGTATATATTAAAAAAATCATACTAGAAAAGAAAATAAGCAATAGAAGTTATTGCTTATAATTCTGACCTGTATCAAGATCTCCAATCACGTAAATGCTGGCTCCGATAGGCACAGCTCCATACACGAAAGAAGAGCTAGTTGGGATACATAGGTTCTGGTCATTTAGATAAATCCACCTGTAAGAAAATAACAACAAAGAACTGCTATATGATTTCTTTTATCTAGCATGTTAAAAAACGCCAGGTTCTCTTTCCAAAGGCCATACTTGAGTCAAAAGCAGAGTGCACAAGTGACTTTTGCTTTCATTTAAGAACTGCTGGGAACATTGTCCAGTTCAAGACAGTCCCGGCTCCTCCTAGCTGGGAAACCCACACAGAACTGCTATTTGTCAAGTTTTGATACCTGATGTTGAAGCCACTCGATTTCAGAATTGCTTCCCTCCATAACCCAACCTGAAACTAATTCTTACAGACATCCAGTAATCTTATGAAGAGAGCAATCATACATAAGAGCCTTTTCTGCAAGAGCTACAACTATCAATTTTCCCTACAAAGACAACTTCAAGCAACTCTGTCTTAAAAATCAGCAAAATCATAATTGTAATGGTCCACAGCACAGGAAATAACATGTTGCTACAGCAAGGGCTTGTTAGGAAGCAATGCCTTCCCGTATATATCTCCCCATCTTCTTAAATTGCACTTTATCAGCTACAAGAACCCCCTGCCCAGTAAGAGGAGAGCCCTCTGTCTGGAGCTGTCAGTCCCCTCTCTATGGCTCTGAAAGAAATTTCTGCCACTGCACTTGAGCAGATGCTGTCATAGTTACTATTACAGGCTCTGAAGACATACAAATCAATGATGCTTTAGGTGACTGTCCTGGATCTTTTATTATTAAATAACTTACAGAGAACAGGAAAGTTTGATAAGCCTTTGACAACAGCCCCATCTATTTTCAATGCCACACCTGGTTAATTTGAGGGGAAAGTTCAGAAATGTTCTCATAGCTGACTTTTGGAAATCCTGTATTGTCCTGTCTCTTGATTCAGAAGTAAGCCTCCCTTCTGGCGCCAAAGGAGATGCTGTTACACACCTTTTGTCTTGGGACAGCTAATCCCTTAATTTGCCTTTCAGAAGTTTCTCTCTCCAATTTTTTGTCTGTGCTATACAACGAATGATTAGGATTTTAGGAAAAGCAAGGGAATGGGAAAAGCATGGGAATGTTGTCCTCTGTGACAGCTGCAGAGGACAACCACCAAGCTATGAGAGGAAAGCAATCTTTTCCTGAATCACTCTGTTACCCCACAAAACATCTTTCGGCAAGTTTCAGTAGCTCCCTTCTCTTGCTGTGGGAAGGGGACAGATTCAGTATTTTCATCTTTAGCACCAAGTTACCTCAAATTAAGAAAGGTGCATAAAAGGCAGAGAAATGGAGCAGGAAGACTGTAGGTTTGTTGGGGAGGAAGGGGTTGTTTTGCTTTCCAGTGGTAAATACAGGACTATGTCAGGGGAAGGAAAAATACAACACTAGATGGGTTAGTTCAGCTACCCATCAAGTTCACAAATCACGTGAACTCTAGGGGTTGGCTCCATTAGAAACCCAAGGTTCCAGTTTAAATGAAAGATGCGTGGGACCCAGCCATCTTACTACTGCTGCGCTTCAGGAAAAAAGAAGAAATTAAAGTAGCTGTAGTTGCTTGTTGAGAGTGATTTTTCACCTTTCTCAGCACGGCTTTTAAAAGAACAGCCACAACTTTTCAGGAACGCTTAGAGCAGCTTTCACAGTTAGAGCTAGGAAGGAACAAAGACAGGAAGGGCAAGGGGTCACATTTCATCAGCACTTGACGAAGCTCCAGCTGAACGTGGGCTGTGCCTACTGCTGGAACAGTATGGAAAAAACACCATAAAAAAGGAATGTGAAAACACTCTCTGGAACGTAACTCTCACATGCTTCCCCGGGATGGCTCTCCTCAAACCCAACCCGAGAGCAGCGGAGGAGACGGCGCCTAACTAGAGACAAAAACAATTACTATCAAGCTGAAATATGCTTCCACTGAAGCCTTTTAAAAAGGGAAGGCAACTTTTTTTCCTGTCTTAAAGTGATACACACAAATAAATTCATCTGAACTGCTGTAAGTAATAAACAGGATGGCAACTTTTATTTCCAGATGGGAAGCACGTGGAGACACAAAGCAGAGCCCACGTATTCCATACACGTCACCGTAAGCTCGCACCAGCTGTGAAAGGAAGCCTACAAATGAATGAAAACCTCTTCTGTGTTCCTCTTAACTGGCTGACTGATGGTGCTGTCAGATTCCTCTTTTCATCTGCATAAGCATTTCTTCATAACGAGATTCCCGGATACTGTATGGGAGACCCCTCCTAGTGCTACCTTACTATGTTAGTTGGCTTACCATTCACATATCACTGAAAATATTTTCTTATTTCCACGATGTCCCATTAGCAACATCAATATTTTAAGCAGTTAATTGACTGTTGCTTCAGAACAAGCACCCCTCACTGTTATTCCCCAAGATAGCTGCAAACTGTGATAGTTCTTCTGAACCAGGAACTAGCGAAACAAACATGGTTTAGAAAACCATCCTCCACTGACAGCCCACCAGTGGCCATAGCCAAGGGCAGGGCTCACCAACAGCTCTGGCACAAGTTGCACATCTCCCACTTCCACGTTTTTAAAACTCAACTCTCATCTCGAGTAGTATTTTGAAAGGAAGGACGCAGCTGCACAAAGCTCAACCCATCGCCTTCAAGATCTGCACCTCCAGCCTCGAGAAGGCTGCACTCCGATTGTATCCCACTCGCCTACGCTCACTCACATAAGCCTAAAGACAAACTGACAAAATATTTATTAACTGAAACGTTTCAGTTACAGAAAGTTTTCAGATACAACACAAATTACCACAGTACTGTTTATATTTCGTGTTTATGTTAGTATTCTATCTCACTTCATTTATCTCACTACCCGTTTATGTAGCATAGTGCAGCAGGACTCTCAGTGTTTATTTTTTTTTTGCTAGGGTGAAGAGCTCTGCATATTCCCAGTCCTTAGAGGAGTCTGTATTGTACTTAACAACTACAGTTCTGAAAGACTGGGCACTGTGAATTATTTTGGACCATCAGAATAAAGTTAAGCCTCAGTCCTTTTATCCAGTCCAAAACAGATTTATACACTGATGTAATTGCATATGCTTGTTCATATACACTAAGCAAAACTTGTAACTCAGTTCCTTGCGGGCTCTAGGATTCCTAGGGTGATGCTACATCCTCTATTCACAGGTAATGAGAGCTATGACACACATATGAGACGTGCCCATAGCTGTGAACCAGCAATATCTGAGGGCTGAACTCACAGAACCAGAAGCGCTTTACACTCAGAAAGAAAGCAAACGTGATGGAGTTCTGAAGTTAATTAAACCCAGCCAGAAAACTCTGTGGTTCATTAGGAAGAATGAGATAACAATATGCAACTACCAAAAAGTCATTATGAATTTTGGCTAGAGAACCCTTCTGCTTACACAGCTGGAATTTACACGCTGTGCTTTTGGCTCACCATCACTAAACAGTCTTGCAAACATACACCTCCTTTCCACAGATCTTCTTTTATCCTAATGCTTTTAGATTTTTGTCAATCATATATATACAGTCAATGTGGTATTTCAGGTTTAACTGGACAGTTCCAGTATCATTTCTTCATCATGACTAGAAAATGAATAAGCTCTCAGAGAGGTGCGTATTTCCTTCCTCCTGACTCCTTGACACTGCTGGTTTGAAGGAGACTGATTACCACTATTTGTTTTAGAAACTATTACTGCAGAAATATATGTGCTTTTCAATGGTAAGTTAATCTGTAGTAACTGCAAAACATTAAGATGACGAATCAGTCTCTGTACGTATCACATTAACTATGCACTAAGGAAGAGGAGGAACTGTCCCTAAGCTTGCCCAGCTCAGGCTCCTCAAGCCCTGCCCTGCCTCTGACAGATGGCAAAGTGTGACTGTGTCTGGATCTGGGGATAACCGCCAGTCCCTGCTGGCTGATGCTGTAACAGAGCACGGTATCACAGCACCCTCTCCTGGTAAGTAACATCACTTCTTGCTCCAGAGGGTGAAAACGTGCTCTCCCAAAACCTGAGAGCAGAGGAGTGCTTAGTGCAAAGGTAGCAATGCTGGTGACTGCTCTGGTCACCTGGGAGCTGCCTAGAGCCCTGACTCAAGTTCACATCAAGATGAATTTCCAAAACAAATGACACGCACTGGCAAGGCAGAAGGACAAAGAGACAACCTGGGCAGCTCCCTACAGGTGCCTCCAGCTGCAGCTGGACAGTCAGACTACTGCTACCTCACCTTGTGCCAGCACAGCCCTTATGGCACTCATGACCGATGGGGTGCAAGATCAAGAGCTGAAGTGACTGGAACTGTGTTATACCTTTACTTGAATCCTGTAACTCCCTAGGATGCCACTAAGCAAAAACAGAGAAATGCAGTTAGAAATGCTGCCCGGCAGGTACCTGTGCTGCAGACAGCAGGTGGCACCAACTCACCTGTGCTCAAACTGCACCAACCAGTGAAACAGGTTTACAGTCACTGGTAAGGAACTGTGAGCCACAAAGCACCTTCTGAAGAACAGCATCAGTCTGGAAACATTTCCGACAGATCAACTGAAAACAGGAGGTAGTTTGTTGGAAAGCATTTATTTCCAGAACTTTTCTTCTGCAAACCCTCCTGCCCTAAGGCTTATTTGCTTTTAACACTTCCCCATGTCCCCAGAGAAACAGAAAACACCAGGGAGGATCAGCAGCAACTCTTATCTGTCTGCTTCCCATAACTACCTTGAAGTGTTTCCTCTCCAGCTTCTTTTGGTTAGAGCTCATTTGGACATCACTTAAAACAACAAAAAGTCCATCTCATGCAGAGATTAAAGTCTCTTTACATCTGCAACTTGGAAGAAAATTTATATAATAAATTCCCCATTGCTATGCTATTTCTATGTGCTTTTATACAGGTCACATTCAAAGATGTGATATTGTACCAGGTTTAGTAACCTCCACCACAGTCAACTCTCTTTCAGGTATCTGACAGCAGAGTCTTACTTCAATTTGGTTGATTAACAAAAAAAAAGCAAAGAAATCCCATTTATAGTTAAATGCAAAAAGAAAACACTGGAGGTACAAAAGTTTCCCAATTATACCTGGAGCATGGGATAGCTATCCATAAAATTCAGTCTAGCGTAAGCTATGTTTTGAACAGTTACCACATGCAGTGAAGTAGATTCCAAAATAAGAGCCAAGAGATAACAAATGAAGTCATCAGAAGCAATTCAAAACAAACAAGAGGAGATTAGCCACGCATAGCGTGTGGAGGTAACTGTGGACTGAACAGCACCCACAGCTCCTTTTCTATGACAAGAATCTACACTGTTTCAAAAGCCAACTGTGACTGTTGATCTGTATGCATTCCCTAGGTTTATAGCTGCAATTAGTTACCTTTTAAATTCATCATGATAAAATTCAGATTTACACGTCACCATCTCGCTGGCTTGGCTGTCATCACGACTCCTGACCCCACCAAACACATAAAGCTCAGAGGCAACTCCACAGGCCACTGCCCCAAACCTGAGAATCCAATAAGAAGGAAAAACAACCAAAAAACACACAATCAGAAGGTATACTAAAACATTCCAGCCTCCTGAACTCTCTCATTTTTTTACATGTATTTTTAGATATAACATGTATAGGTGAAAAATATAAGTATACACATTTACCACTACAGTCATGTATTTATCTCTAGAGAAAACGCTGAAGTTCTGATTGAACTGTAATTTCTACTCTTCGTTTTGCTTCAGGATAGTATTGTTGTAACACGCTAAGCATATCTCTACAGCAACATTCTGACTGCTTGGATACTTCTCTTTACTCACATCTTGGCATTACAATTACAGGCCACCATGATCAGGAAGACACAGTAAAATCTGCAGTGATTTCTAGCAGCAATATATAGGGATTCGCCCGAAGAAGAAAGGCAACTTCCACTCATTAGAGCATCAGCACTTCAGTGTTAAAAAGGCCAGACGTTATCAAACACACACACTGATATCGCACTGATGACATCATCAGTCAACTCTTCCTTTATTTAAAAACAAACAAGATAATGGTGCTTTAGTGACTATTTTGGAGGGTTCTGACTGAATACACTCCAGCAATCTAACCATCCCTCTCCCCCCACGCTCCATCTGCACCCACCTTCTCTCTTTCAGAGGACAGATGGCTGTCCACTGTTGAGTCCTGGGGTCGTAACACTCAACAGACTCAAAGAGCTTTCCATAGGAGCCTCCACCCATTGCATAGATTTTCTTCTTCATAGCTGCATAGCAGCCAATCTCAAAGAAAAAAGAAAAGTACACAAGATTACACACAAACACATGATATCAAGAGCTCAAAACTAACTATACACACACCTATGTACACTTATGTGCACTGTGCATAAACATTCTCAGTCATGGTTCTAATGTATACATAAACAAGGGATGTGCTCTCATTTCCATGCCACTTGTTACAGTTTCTAGTTGAAGCAAAGCATTATGATATACAAGATGGCTGCAACTGTTTAACAGCAAGGAACGTGGTAATATAGCAATGGAGTTCCTACCTTTCTAACCATGGTCAAGTCTGGCTGCTTGGTCCAGGTACGGTTATAAATATCATAACTCTCCATAGAGATTAGTTCCCTTTCGCCATCCTCACCTCCCAGAATATACAGAATTCCATCAATCTCCACCACACCAAAATTATGTCGTGCCTAAGGAATATCAATGAGGTTAGCACTGTAAAACAGAACTGCTAACAGTGAACAGTCAATACAATCTTCTCTCGTGTCTGTCAGCAAAGTGATACTGGTATCAATTACTACAGTGGTTTTTCTATTTTTTTAATACAAAAAAGTCTGAATCTCACAAATAAGATTATTATATTCTCCAATTAAGGAATATAAAGGGTATTCAAAGAAAAAAACAGAGCAGCAAAAGCAAAAGAGACCCTGCGGAAATCCAAGAACAGAGCTTGGCCGTATTTCAGTTTGCACAGCAGTGGTCTCCAAAACTAAGCTGTTGCTTTTCAGGTTTCTACTCTCACAGTGCATCACGACTACAAACGTGGATTTCCTATGAGCTCAAGTACAGGCCCTTGACAGCAAGGAATTCCTGAAGTTCAACTTTACAGCGAGCTCTTCAGTAACAGTTCATGTTTGCCACTCCTGCAGCCGTTAACAGGCTACAGGTAACAACAGGGTATAAGCTGAAAGCAATCCCTAGCATGACTCTGAATGCCTAAGATGCAAATGATTGGAGATTCAGAATATAATTTTGCAGAAGCAACTGAATGTTTTGCCCAAGTAGAAAATAAATCAACTCCAACAGTTCATCAATCATCTTGCCTCATTCATTGGTGGCAGAGAACTCCAGGAATTGGTGTCTGGATCGTATTTCTCTCCGGAGCTCAGCGTTCCCTTGTTTTCATCCTGACCACCGAGCACAAATAAAAATCCTTCTGTAAAACAAAATGCAACGTGATCTTAAAAACAGGACTCGTGTACACCGAGCAAGGCAACAAGACTGGCGAGCTGTATCCTACACCTTGCTAAGAGTTTCAGATCAGTCACAGGTCACACTCTGGACTGGAAGAAGTAAAGCACATGTTTATACCCATACTCAAGCCTACCACTGCAGATACTCTTCAACACATTCAGTGATGCAGCAACTAGAATTCACTTACAACACAAAATACTCCTGGAGAAACGGATGAGCAGATTCCCACAGGTACGGTGGGAATGGTGACTGTAAGACACTCATGACAGGGATTTTCACAGAATAAAGTGATGCTTTGGGCAGACAAAGGGGAAGCATGAAATAAGCCCAGTGCAACGTAGTCTTAAAGAAAAAACATATATAAACTGTATCTCATATTTTGAGGCACTGGTAAGTTTCCATAGGACTGCCTTTACAAAGACAAAGTTCCCCTTTACCTGCTGACAATACTCCATGATTGATCCTTGGAATACTCATAGGAGCAAGTTCAATCCAGAGCTGTCTATTGGGATCATACAGAGGACACATACACCGCATCACTGAGGTTGGTTTCCGGGATCTGAACACAAGGTGGGGAACAAACAAAACCAAAACACAGTTTTACAAGTTCACCATTAACTACTTGTGTCTAAAGCCATGTTGTCCACAACCTCCATTCATAAAGTGCAGTATTCCCCTGATAAGGAGAAAACCTCCAAACCAAATGTAAGTTTAGTTTTCTACACACCAGAGACATAAAAAGCAGGCACACCTCATTCATATTGCATTTCCCTGTATTATTTTTAGGGGAAAATCTGAACAAAAGAACTGATAGGGATTATCAGTAACCTCTCAGCAAAGTGATCTACAAACTGATGAGCAAGATGTTATTTGAATATTTGCAATAGTGAGCTATCTTTGCTAGTGCTACAAGTACTTAAACTGCACAAATCCTGCTGCAGGGCTGCTCAGCCACAGAAAGGGATCATTCTGTGACACCATTTTTCACCTGGCATCTCAGATGCACCAATAATGACTTTCCTTTGGAACCACAGCTGTGGCGAGCTGTGCACCACAGTTTAATAGCTGTGGTGAGCTATTAAAGCATATGCTCATTATCTTTCAGGTTACTACAGATGCTTTTTAAGATGATTAGAAAAGTGTTCTGTGCTTGTTTTGATTACAATCTATTGAGTAAGAAACAAACTAACAAAATAAAGAACACCAACAAAGCAGCCACCGCTTGCTGATACCAAACAACCAACACATCCTACCCTAAGTCTACCACACATTGATTTTCAGAGAATGATCACAAAACAACCACTTACTGCTGAACCACTCAAAAAATATCTTAGGCGTGGCTGAACAGCTCCAAACCGAGTCCAAATGGTAGGATAACAAGCACACTGAGGTGCAGATACTGACTCCACACTGTGCTCTCAGATGCTCCGCCTACATGCTTCTACGCGACCACTCGTATCGACCTGCAGTGCAACTCCATACTTACACTCTCTCTTCTCCACCGACAGTCACGATGCACTCCGAGTAGCCGCGGGGCTTGAAGGAGGCCAGCATGGCCTCCCCCTGCTGAGGTGGTGTGAGTGGGATATTGCTGCACTCTTTAACAATCTCCCGTACCAGCGGTTCGCTCATCATCTGCTCACGTAAATAGGCCGCATCTAAGCCCGAAACCCACACTGCTGACATGACATCCTTCATGTGAACCTAGAGAAAGAGACCAACTCAACATGGAGTGACACCAAGGCATTCACACACAGATTAACAAGAATTTTAAAGAGCATTTCTGATACTTGGAAGCAGTAACAAAATCTACTGCAACGTTATTAAGAACTCTTTGAAGTTTCACTACAAACGTGCTACTTGCTTTCTCTCTCTGAGATCAACATTATATCATTAAGTGTCAAAGGGTTTCTTTTTTCTTCTTAATGCCTATTAAATAATACAGACAGGAAATTATATACCATCAACACAGCTTTCTTTCACCCTTTTACTACAATCACACGGTCTGCATTTCTGACAAAATTCAACTCTATAAAAATTAGATTAGCCCTGAAAATAACGTTCCCAGAAAACAAGATATACAAGGAGCAGCCGAGGGAGCAGGGATTGTTTAGTCTGGAGAAGAGGAGGCTGAGGGGAGAACTCGTTGCTTTCTATAACTACCTGAAAGGAGGTTGCAGCAAAGAGGAGTCAAGCGACAGGACACGAGGAAACCACCTGAGGTTGTGCAAAGGGAGGTTTAGATTGGATGTTAGGGGGAATTTCTTATGAAAGGAGCGGGTAGGCATTGGAGCGGGCTGCCCCAGGAGGTGGTGGCATCCCCAGCCTGGATGTATTTCAGGGTCATGTGGACATCAAGCTGGGGGGCACGGTTAAAGTGGTAGAGTCGGTGGTGTCACATGATGGCTGAACACAATGATCACATTTTTTTCCAACCTAGATGACTCTACGATCCTATTTGAAGCTCCCAGAATCACAGAATCACAGAATCACTAAGGTTGGAAAGGACCTATAAGATCATCTAGTCCAACCATCCACCTATCACCAATGGTTCTCGCTAAACTATATCCCTCATCACAACATCCAAACGTTCCTTGAACACCTCCAGGGTCGGTGACTCCACCACCTCCCACCCATTAGAATAAGCATACGGATTTAAGTCACATTCAAAAAATAAACCTTTTAGTATCCTGACCTTTCTCGATTCTGAATCATGAGAAATCCACCTAATCACTGCTTCAAAGACGTATCTTTCATTCCCAACATTAAGCTTTTCCATCGACAGCACTTCTTTCAGTTTCTGAGGAGTCAGTTCCAGGAATTCCTCTGTGCTGCTGACATCTCGAAAATGAGTTTCCAGATACTCTGAGGCAAGGTAGTGAACATGATGCAAACAATAGTGCAGTGCAAAGTCCCGAATACCAATACAGTTCTCAGCAGCTATGCAACCTTCTAAAAACTCACAGCAGAGAGTTTTTAAGTCTGTAAGCAGCAGGAGATCAGCTGCCTGTACCACATCTTGGATAGTTTCTTCATTTAGCCTGATCTGCAAGAATTAATTTAGAAGTTATCGCTACTATCACCCATTTGCTTCATGACATGTCCATATTCACTACAATCATTCTCAGCAGCTGGGAAATGGAATATTAACAGCATTGCAACAATTATGAGAAATCAATACGACTACTACACATTTATAAATTAAAGGAAGGGGAAGGGATTGGCTTGACAGAAGGTGTCAAAGCAGGATTTCACACCTGAGGGAACCACGAAACTGCTACTCTCATCCCAAAACCTACAGTGAATTTTTCTGCAATAAATTAATAATCTTTAAAAAAATCACGTCCAGAAAAGAATCTCAGGACACGTCTGCTTCTTTGCTTTTGCCTAAAGCTTAAGTAGTTCAGCAGTCACACTCGGGTTCTGAATGAACTGCACACATTGATTCCTGCTAAGGCTACTGGAATAAAGACACTATGGGCACATGGCCAGCAGGAGGCCAGAGAACCAGACATGAGAACGCCTGCAGTACTTCATTACAAGGGGTCAGTGATGGGGGCTCAGCCTCCACTGCTGTCAATCCAGTTTTCTTTTCTGGTAGTGAAAGTATTCCTGTTTTAAAGCAGGTTACTAAGCAGTGAACAGCTTAATACAAGTATTCCAAATGGAATTTTTCAGAGTCCTCCTCCACGGTGTGACAAGAGAGAACTCCTTGCAGAACTCGCTGCCTCTATTTCACGGACAGAACCTATGTGAGATGTACCGCTCTGCAGCTGCTTCATCACTAATCTTTAAAGTGTGATTCCTGATGGATTTATCTTTCAGTATACCAGGTTGTTTTGTTAAACAATCCAACTTCCACCTGGTTCTTTTTAATACCATACCTGCCCACTGAAGATGTAATCTAGTATCTCTTTCATGATATCAACAGATATCCCTTCAAGTTCAATCTTGTATGTTGAGCCGTCATCCTTTGGAGGATTATAATTCAACTTCGTCCTAAGAGAAGAAGGGAAGATGGATCAATAAATAAGAAGCACTCACGAGCTGGGCACAGCATTTCTTCCTAAAGAGAAGTGACAGCAGGCAAGCTGTAGATCACATCCGCTAAAAACAGAGACGGTAAAACCTTACAATGTAATCTGGAAATTGGCAAGAAGAGACTATATGCATGGCCTCTGGTACTGCTTATCACATGTGCAGACAGAACAAGCAGGTTAGCCTTGGAAACTACTTCTGGCATTGGAGAGCCAAAGCAGTGCTCTCCTGGCTCGTTCATCCCAAGCACTCACAAACACCACTCAAAGCTTCCAACAGAAGGGCACTTCTGCTGACAGACAAAACAAGAATACACTTTGCTAAAGGTGAAACAAACTAACAAACAGCCCCCATTGCTCCCAACAAAACACACTGAAATGAGCAACTGTGACCAAACGTACCCCAGCAGCACACCACCACCATTCTGCCTGGATTATGATGCTACCAGCCCAATGCTACCACCGGCTTCAGCTGCACTGTGTGCTCACAGTTCTAGGAAGCAGACCATGTTCTGCTCAGTCAAGCTTTAAATATTCCTCTATATCAGACACATTTCTGGTGAGCAGTTGCTTTAAAAATCCCAGGAAGTTTTGGATGTGCTTTCGAATAGAAAACACCTTAAATTGTCACTGTCTTCTGTTATACAGGCTCACACTAAGCAGATACAACCTAGCTAAGGGCCTCATTATGCTTCACTTACACTCAGAATAAATCATTTTTTCAAAAGATCCAATCACATCAAATAAAATCTGAGTCTTTGAAGAGTTATTCTGAAGTGCATATAAGGATGGCAATTTTAGCCCTCAACTTAACCGTATCTGCTGCCTTGTTTTCACTCTTGTAAGCTGTGAGCAGAACTGTCAGAAATAACTGCTCCAATTCATGCACATCACTGCAACAGCACTGACACGAAGCTGCTTTGCTCTGTGTTTGTAGCACCTAGCACAAGTGACACAACAACATAATTTGGATGAGCAAATTGCTTATTTCCTAACTCTTGGAATGAGATCAGGAAAATTAAACACCTTCTGTAAATGGTCCACGTGACTCTTGGTCATGTTGAAAGAACAGAGACTGATCTGTGAACTGTCAGCTAAAAACTTCTATAGCAAATGCAGTGCTCAAGCAATGCCATGCAACTTGTATCCCAACCCAGCCCATCCTGCCCATGGGGAACGGGCATTTCCCATACCTACAAGCTCCAAATGAAGGAAAGAGCATATGCACACACACCAACATCCATTCCCAACTCCAGGGTTAGGTTTCCACACGGATATTTTCAAGTCTATCCAAATCTAACCAAATGTATGTTGGTTACACTTGAGCTTGGGGTTTCTTGTTTGCTTATGAAAGCTGTACCTTATTTCCTGGGATGAAATGGCATTTTTGTTCATTAACACCAAACAGATCTACACTGGCAGAGTCTGGCTTCTTTCCATGAACAGGAGCCAGATGGGATCCATTCCACACCAAGCACCTATGGCTAACAGCTACTGACCCACCCCAAACCGGGGCAGCCAATGCTTTGTGGGTTTTAAACCGAGTGCAAGCAGATAATAAACACATTGCATAGCAGCACTAATGGGGAGATTAGGGAAAGGACTAGCACTGCTTATCACTAACTTTCATCTCAGCATCACCAGCCCACACCCAAGCTAAATCACCTCCTTGCACGGACTTTACACCGACACCTCCTAGTAACAAGGAAGCATTGCCCAGAGCTTTGGGGTATTATCAGGCTCTGTGTTCTATTTCCTGTGTACTTCTTCAAGGCACAACAGCTGTTAACCTGAAGAGAAACAAACCTATTGCTGGTGCTTGCCCAAAACACAGAACAGAGAAAATAAACTTGAGAGCACATGGAGAAGCCGTACAGTTACAGACTCCTGTATGCAGACAAATACTCACAGTATGCAAACAAATACAGTATGCAAATGCGTCCCACTCACTCCTATCATCTGAGAAGCAGCAGTTATCCATCTGTCTCAGAGCCTTAATGTGCTAGCTAATGAACTACTGGGCTCTCTGTTCTGGCACAAAGGTGTCTGAGCCGTGACACAAGAACCACTCCCAAACAGCAGCTGGATGGCTCAAAGCAGGGCTTAGGGCTGGAAAAGGCTGAGATAGAAAATTGAGTGTAGCAGTTCAGAGAAAACTGAAAGAGGAGAAAGAAACAGGGGCATGTAAGAGGAAGGAATGGGGATGTGCCTCCTCTTGCACCACCTGCACCCACTCCTCACCAGCGAAACCAGAGCTCGGGTACCCTGCTCACAGCACACCAGCTCTCAGAACTGAAAGTTTCCACACACGTTTGTTCCCAGCTCAGGTGGAGCGCAGACAGCAGCATGTGAAACATACAACCCTGGCTCTCCATCAAATTTCAATCTGGAAGAAAAGTTCCAAACCACGCTTGAGCAAAGGTTTCCAGCCTGTCGATATGCCAGGAAGGAGGTTTGCTTTCCCTGCCAGCATGCTCTTTTCCATAGTGATTCATTCTTCCTATGATCTGCATGGATGAAATCTGGAAGCCGGCAACCAACAGCAGACAGCGACGCGCTACGGCTGCTTCTAATGCATGCATGTGAGAGCTTCCCACTGAGGACAACATTTCTGATGACTTTAAAAGCACTCTTATTTGCCAAACCATTGCATAAATAGCTGCCTCAGCCTTCCTCAGTTCAGATGAAAGACCAGACCATCCAGATTTGGAAGGAAATAAAACCCCACGGCACAGAGCTCAGCCCAGATGCACACAGAGCTGGGGGAAAACAAAGCGAGGGAATTTCTTAGCCTTATTTTCTCACCTAATTCAGTTTTGAGCAGCTTGACTCCATGCATACAAACAAGCACTACTGTGCCGTGCTTGATGTTGTGTGCCTATCACAGACAAATTTAGAATCTGCTTTTCCACGTCACTTAAGGAGCACAATCCTAATGAGTCACCTCAGCTGTCACCACATAGCGCACAGTAAGGCTAAACATCCAGCACCTCTTCTTCAGATGTGAGCAGCAACACCAGCAAGGCAAGTGAGAGCAATGCAGCCCCCAAAGGGAACGCTCCAGACCGCAGTTACTCCAGTAGGTTTAAGATATCTGTAGTGAAGAACAGTTAGAAACTGGGAAACAAAGCAGTTGCTTTGGTTTTGGTGCTTTGCAATGAGAGAAGGGCAGAGGTTAAAACAAAACAAAACTTTTGCCTACTTGGACATCACTGCACTGCTAACAGCACAGCTCTGCAGAGCTGCCACACAGCTGTGAGAAGCCAGACCCCAGGAGGCAAGAGGGAAATGCTCTTCTTTTTGGAAGAAGCCTTTCCAAATCACTGATTTAGCTCCAGATTAACCACAAGGGCCAGCCTACACTGCACAGCCTCTGCCAATGGACACTGCTCTATCTCAGCACTGAAGTAACAAGGCTATCCTTCCAAATCAAGGCACAGTAAAATCCGTTTTTGCTGACACATCCTTTACCTGCACTAGTGCTGTGACCTTCTCAGAAGGAGCTGTATCTCTAACAGAAATTTCTGGCGAAGACAAGCACTAAACCCAAAACACACAGCTGCACCCCAGGCCAGCAGGAGATGGCCGTGCGACACCAGAGAGCACCAAAAATGCCAAGCTCAGCACATCAGTGTTCCTCATCAGCAAGGAAAACACTTTCAAATTCTGGTTTCAGTGCAAACAATGTCAGCAAACAGCATTTTGTCTCTTCCTTATGCTGGCTGAGTCTTCACATTACAAGCTTACTGGGTTAAATCTAAGCAAGCCCTGCTTAACTTCACCATTACATTGGCCAATTCTTTCTCACATATCTACCCTTCTATCATAGAATGGCCTGTGTTGAAAAGGACCACAATGATCACCTAGTTTCAACCCCCTGCTATGTGCAGGGTCGCCAACCACCAGACCAGGCTGCCCAGAGCCACATCCAGCCTGGCCTTCAATGCCTCCAGGGATGGGGCATCCACAGCCTCCTTGGGCAACCTGTTCCAGTGCGTCACCGCCCTCTGTGTAAAGTGTTCTATCTGCAACATTTTCCTCCCATCAAGGCTGATCTTTCTGCATGCAAAGAACCTTAATAATTACACCATTAAATAGGTCACACACAACAAAATGATGCAGCAGTTCACTCCACCCACTGCCCTCCTCCAACACAGCACTTTACAACCAAATGAGAGGCTCTCCTGGAGGTTGCGCCCTGGCCTTCAGCAGTGCACATAAAAGACTGACTGTCTTCACCACACCCTGCAAAGGGTGCCAGCTCTCAGTGCGTTTGGCTGTGCCTTCGCTACGTCTTTCTTTTTAAGATCATCTGTAACTGCAACTTCTGGTCTCAAGGCAGAGGTCTATACCATTTCATTGCTCCAGAGCATGTTCAGGTCCACCCACTGAACAGATGACTCATGAGACTTCCATTCAGCATCAGCTGAACACTAAGTAAGTTTCTAGCAAACAGGAAGCAGCCTGGAGCCAGGTCTTCCTTGGAAGAGCAAAGGAAGGCATTTCTACAGCTTTACACCAATAACTGGACTGGACCTTAGCTGAAAAAGAATGCTGCCTTTTAAATTAATTCTGCTTTTAAACTTGTTAAAAATGGTTGTTTTTTTTTTATGAGAAGGAACAAGTACAGTACCACACTCACACCATTAAACTCCTAATAAAGTATTTATGAACTATAACACCGTGTAATACGTCTCTAATAAATCAGCTAAGCACACCTCTGACAGTGCAAACCTATTGGGAAGACAGCAATGAACCTGCTGAGAAAACTTGATCTTTTCAGGTGGGGTTTTTTAACCCACTTATCCTAGTAGAGCTCTGGAGAACACCAGAAGCTGGAAAACCACAGCCTGCGAGGCTGCAACGAAAAGCAGCAACAGCCAAGAGGAAAAAGGAAAACGAAGTACAGACTTCGCCAGCACAAGGAGCCAAGAGTCTACAAGTCAAAGGACTACATTCATAAAGAACAGCAAGAGTTGTAGTCGGCAGCTTACAGTTGTTCAGGAGATGTAAAAGCAACATGCCTAAGGACATAAGCCAGCCACTAACTACATGGTATTACACAGCTATTTCCTTGATAGGCAGCAGGTAGTTTCAGAGCTGTCCACAGCAGCAATTTTGTTTGTTTGCTTGGAACTGCTGGGAGATAAACAGGGGAGACTCCAGCATGGAAACACAGGTGGCACTGCACTCAGGAACAGGACCAAGAGGGAAAGCTTCGTACATGTGTGACATAAAAGGTCTACACAGAGCAAAGGAAAACTCTTTAAGATCATTAGTACTCCTCATTTCATTGTCTGTCAGCCCACATGAAGAAGTTCCTTCTCTCTTTGTAGCTGAGATCAATGCAAACAGAACACAACGAATGAAGCGTTCAGACTCAGCTCCAGACTCTCCTCAGGCACAGCAGCACCATCAGAACAGCCCTGTTCCACACAGCACACTTAAAGGAGAACGGTTAATACAAAAAGCCCTGCTAACACCAAAACTTCGGGCAAACAATTAACACAGGTGCACACACAGCCTGCAGCAGAACTGACCCAGGCATCCTGAACTGCTGCATTCTGCCACACCTCCTTCCCCCAAACCAAGCACGTGCTTGAATTGCACTTCTTCAATAAGAGACCACGAAGTGTCACCTCAAGATCTCCTCTGTAAACAAGATGCTCTGATTTCATGCTCCTCCTTCTCCAGACATGGAGCAGCAGCCCAGCTGCACTGCCTGCCTGTACTGAGCTGGGCAGGAGCCTTATTGCTTCCTCCCTCCAGTCTGTCTTTAGGGGCTTGTTGGAGCAGGAATGTAATTAGTAACTCCCCACTCCAGCTTGGCATAGCCCTTTTTAAGCCATAAGCTCTTAATATACCTATATCACTGTTGCCCCTCAACTCCCTATCCAAACACAACCCATGTTTAGACACTTCTGGGCTGTGCCAGATAAAGAATTTCTGGATGCAGCCACAATTTTGATTTATTGCTCCTCAAAGTTGCAGAGACTCTACAACTGAGGTATCACCAAAGCATCGCCAGTAACACCTTAGTATCATTTGGAAAGAAGTGTTGCATAATTTGCGAAACAGCTTTAAAAATCTGGGAGGAAAACCTGTCACAATCTGTTCCTACCTTACTGCAAGAGTTCACACTGTCAGGGCAGCCTCTGAAATCCCCAGGAGACCGACAGAAACAAATCTCTCCTAAGATAGCTTGGCTATGGCACGGCTTGAAACTCTGCTTGTAGAAGCACTTACTACAACAGCACTCTGCATGCAGTGGGGAGCAGACTGAGGGAGAGGGACAGGCAGACATGTGCCTTCAACCTGCAACAAGCACAGAGCAATTCAGCTAAAGCACAGCTTAAGAAAACAGAGCCCTCATCACTAAAATAGCACCCAGCTTCAGCTGTCGTTTGTCTTAGTCCTGAACAGCACTAAAGTACTACAAAGAGTCCCCATAAACACCAGTTAAAACCAAACAAGGATCAGGAAATAAGCAGCAGGAGCAAGTGGCACTGGCACCCACTTTGTGCTGTTCTGCAAAGGAAGAAGCTTTAGTGGCTGCCTCCTGGTAACCCCAATGGACCAGTGGTGGCACTGGGAGGAAAGGAGCCAGGCGACAGAGGACGTGTCACAGCACAGCTCCGCTGCAGGCTGTGCAGGTCTGGGGGTCGTGGAAGGTCTTGCAGAAGGGTCCCTCAAGGTGTGCCTGTTTTAGGGACGTCAGAAGGCTGAACAGCACAGGTCAGAAGGTGGAAACGCTGTCGTGTTGTTTCCAATCAAAACAGATCTACGGGGAAAGTACCAGAACTTCACCTTTCATTTTTGTTTCGGTTCTATTACGCACGTCTGGAAAAAGACACAAGTATGGTTACTGGTCTGTTACCGAGTCAGAAAAATGTTGAGGAACAGCAGAGCGTACATACACCCATCTACAATCTGTTCACACAGATGTGTGAAAACCAAAGGCGAGACACGCTGAGATAACAACAGAAAGATCCTCATTTGTTAAATACAGCACTTAATTGAGACAGCAGAACGATCGCCACGTAACAGCACCAAGTTCATTCACAACTCGAGTTCCTACATCCCCTTTGCTCTCGGTGCGCCCTGACACACGGGGAGCAGACAGGGAGCTGCCAGGCGCCCAGAGCTGCAAGTTTCAGCCGGCCTCCAACTGCTCAGACAGCGACAGACCTGCTCGGATGAGAAATCTGCTGCTGAGGATACCAGGAATGCTTGGACCAAACCTATCCTATAAAAGGGCTCTGGATGAATGCTACAACTTACACCACACTAGCGTAAGCAGTTTATACTGTCAAAAGCACTCTTATGCTGGCGTAATTTACTCTGGGTTCTCAAATCAAACAAACTGAGCCAAAGGAAACCGTCTTGGGCAATATGTGTTACAGCTATTGCCAGGACAAAAGCGTAAGACAAAAAAGCAGTAGTGCAGAGCTGCGGCTGCTTCGTTACAGCAGAGAAAGCCAAGAGCTAACCTGGCTCAGACCAAACCTCTGCGGGGAGCAGCGCAGTAGCCATGAGCCGAGCCATGCTTCGCCCTATGGAGGACTCTTCATTAGGACTGCTCCTTTCTCAGGCTCGGAACACACCACGAGGTGTTAGAGGTAAGCAGGAACACTTCTGGTTTGTTTGTTAAATGTCAAGATTTGCTCCGGGGCAGGCCAAGGGATGAAATAAAGCTGTGCAAATACGCCCATCCTGCAGGATTCACACAGCCACCCGAGGCCCTGCTGCCCATAAGAGGACTACGAGCAGCCTGGCACTAAGCAGCTGGGGCAAGAGCTCAAGCTACCACACAAACGCATAGTCTTACTGGCCCAAAGGCTGACAGCTCATCCATGAAGCTGGTGCTTTTTCCTGCCCCTGCAGAAGCCAGCAAATGGACAAAGGCAGATGGGACCCAAACACCAGCAGAACTTCCATGTGTCTCTGTTTTGCCTTCACGTCTTTCTGCCTCTTCCCAGCTGCCATTTCTGAGCTGCACGGATAGTCAAGCTGCCAAGCAACGACAGGGAAACCACATCACTGCAATTTAAAAGTGTCCTACTCATAACCACTCAGCCAAATAACTTCCATGCAAAACTCAAAAACAGGTAACGCTCCTCTCTCTGTGGCTACACAAATCCTTCAGCACTCAGACTCTGCTCACACCCAACCACCCCCTCAGAACATCCATGCCTACTTATTTTCCTGCTCACACCCTAAATTCAGCATTCATGCAAACCATACGAAGTTTCTGAACTTGCCCACAGCCACAATATATAATGACAGAGCCAGGAAAGGCAGCGCCAGCTAATACTTCCACTGCTACGTTCCACATATCCACTCGTTTTTCTTCCAAATGTTCTTCTGAAATTAGTTATTGGATTTTTGGAGCTGCATATTGGCATAAACGTAACTCAAATCAATTGACAGTTGGAGACTTTCAGACTCTGGTAGCAGAGCATGCTTTGGAATAAGATAGCTTTAAAATAACATGACATTGAATTCTTGCGTCTCCTGGTAACTCTTTATATAGAAACATAAATCAATCGTTGTGAAAACACTCAGAATAAATAGGACTTGCAGAAATTTGGGAATGGCTAGAGCTGCATTTTATCACCAGACAGAGCCACTGAGATGTTCGTTCCAACTGGAACCACAGTTCTCCCGTACTGCTGCCCTACCTGACCATTCTACCTAAAATGAATAGCTGGAGCAAGAAAGGGATCCCACAGTGATGAGAAGAGACAAGCATTACAGGTAAAAATGTGGTCTTGCAAAGGCAGGTAAGGCAAACATGTTTCTTAATGTGCTACAGAATTGGGTGCATGTATTCTCACATCTTGTAAGCCCAAGGAGAAAAGATGAGTAAGCTCAAAAAAACCCAAAAGAAACAAGATGACCAACGCTACATCATATTCGTATATTAATGCAGGTAACCTACTTTCCACATAGTTAATGAGTTCCTTCATGGATATGAACCTGAGCAATCCCGAGTTACAAAAATACCCACAACTCCAATGAGTGCAGGTTTTGTTGGTGCTAATGTAGCTCTGTCTAGCTCCAGAACTCCCCACAAACACCTAACTTGTGTTTCCCAGCACCTTTTTCAGAGATCAAGAACAAAATGCAATACACTGAGATGAACATCTGTGAAAAGGTACCCTTCTGTAGAATAGGTTACAGTATCTTTGAACTACAGAGGTTTTGCAGCCAAAAATTGCACATTTTGTGTGTCTGTACTGCTGTTACAGCAGCACAGCAGTTTTTCTAACAATATGGCATCTTCCACCTAAAGCAAGCCTCCCGATCTTGATTTTGGATATGGCCTTGGGTCATCTATAAAATGATGACCAACAACCAAAAAAGGATTCAGGCATTTGAAGAGCATTTCACTGACTGCTCATCCTTACTTCATGCCTGTGATTTGCCTTTCAATGCAGCCTTCCACAGCTGACTCTGAGTACATAAGCACCTCAGTGTCTGTTCTGAGGGTTCTCTTTCCTGATCTTCCATCTCTGTGAGTTTTATGGCAGCCTATTCCCGGCCTCAGCCCCACCTGCTCATCGCTACAGGCAGGGAGAACTGCTCCTTCGGATCAACATTCATTTAAAAGTTAATCACCAACTTCACACTCCGTTTGTTTTTACTTTGTCTTCATGCTTGAAAACGCTGAGGCTGTACTACAAAACCCCATGCTGCCCAAAAGCGTACAGAAATAGAGACACGAAGCGCCCCGTGTGATGTGGAAGCAGCAAGCAGACAGCCCACCGCCGCCCGGCCCATGTTCCACAGCAGCCCTGCAGGCAGGCAGGCAGACACGGACGAGGGGCCGTACCCCGCGCCCCAACAGGCCCAGCCACAGCAGCCCGGAGCCGCACTGGCAGGCGCTGCCCGCGCCCCGAGGCGCAGCGGACGGGCAGACAGAGCGGCGGCCCACAGCGGCGGCTGCAGCTCAGAGCCCGCAGCCGGGGCACCCCGCGCCCTCAGCCACACGCACCCCCGTTACATAACCGCCCCGGGACAGCGCGGCCTCAGGGCGAGCCCGGCTCCGCCGCACCTGATGTAGGGGCTGGCGGCCGCCAGGATGTTCTTCTGCACCGGGATCTCCTCGCCCTCCAGCACCATGTGCGCGTCGCAGAAGCGGCTCTCCTCTCGGAACGAGCTGAGGGCCCGCAGCAGCCGCGCCGGGTGCTGGGGATCCGACACGGCGCTCGGTCCCGACATGCTGCCCGGCCGGGCCCCACCGCCCGCAAGGCCCCACGCTGTGCCGAGCCGCGCCGCGCCGGCCGCCTCAATCAGTGCCTCGTACCATGGCTGACGTCATCACCCCGCGCCGCCCCTCGGGGCGGGAGCGGCAGCGGCACGGCACGCCGCGCCCCGGTCCCGGCAGCGCCCCCGCGCGGAGCGGAGCGGCAATGCAGGAAGGCTGGCGGCGCTACTTTAAAACATTAGAAGGTCGCTTCTGGCTTGGGTGTAATTATCGGGAATGTCAGATGTCTTTGCTCTGAGTCAGTCCAGCAGGATGCAGAAGGGCTCCAGAGGAACGCACGTCTCCTCGGCACTGAGCACGAAGAGCTCTCGGGCTGCTGGTGGAAGGTGTATTTTGCTCATTGTTGGGTAATTGCACACCCAAGGGAGAAGTAGTTTGAATTATTGCAAAAGCTGTCATTGAGTGGCCTGGTTATTTGAGAAGACAAACATGGGTTTGTTTCTGTGCCTCCTGCATGGGCTATGAGGGTGGAAAACACAGTTGTGTTACTGGTTTTAGCTCGTCCTGGTAAACAGGACTGCTTCCTCCTGCTGTGTATGTGGGGCATTGGGACAAGGCGGAACAGATAATCCCCACTTCCAGAGAACAAATTAATGGTTACGTTTTGTTATTCGTTCCATTTCATGAACTTGCTGATAAAAAACAACGCACCAAACCTCCTGTGCCACTTAGAGGGCTGCTTACAGAATCTTTGAATTGAGCTGTCCATACCAGCTGCTGGATTCTTTTGCTCAACTGTTCTTTTCCTTTGAGGGAGCAATCTCTCTTTACTATTTTTATTTGCAGCCACTGGGTGTAGGTTCTTTTTCTGCCCTTACAAGAACCCCAGTTGTTTTAGGGACCAACTTAAGACTGGAACTGGTGCAAAAGAAGAATCCGGCCCTTATGACTCTCAGGATCTCATTCATGGTGAAGGACATCAGGGAAGCAAAGCAAATGACGGACTTGCCTGCCATGTGCTCTACTACCACAACAAAACACCCACAAGCCTTGCAGCCACTTGGCAAAGCACGCGTGCATTCCCTCTTGCTATTGTCAGCCTCAAAATTATACTGTATGCCACTGTACTTGTGGTAAATGTTTCATCAGATCACTATTGCAACCACTAAAAATAGTCTCAGAAATTTGTGATTAGCTGTATGGTCTGATCTGTATTGTCTGTGGTGCTGGATGACCTGGATCAAATATTGAGATTAGCAAATCCAGATTTAGTCTGCAGATAACCAATCTAATCTGTTTTTATGATGAATACTCCCCTTTTATGTCTTCTCTGTGGTACGAGTTATCTCCCCAGAATCCTGTAACTCCTATATCCAAACTCACAGTCATCCAAACACATAACACTATGAAATCACAGATGGAATTCTGGAGATAAACCCTTAAAATGAGATCTCTAATAAAGGTTAGACATTTCATTAGACATTTCCAGACATACCTGTGGAGACTTTGTTAAGTCTGAAAGTATCGCCTCCTATTTATTTCCATGGAAACTACAGGAGATGCAAAGAGCACAATAACACTATTTGATAGAGCAAATTCTCAGCTACAAAACACTATTTTGCAACATAATCACCACCATTAGCACTGCGTTTTTGCCAGTGATGAACAAGAGCCTGCATGACACACCCGTAAAAATCTGCACCAGAAGAGATGACCCACTGTTGCTGTCCCCACCACCTCACTGTGCTCACTGCCACTGTTTGGTCTCCATAAACGTTCAGCAAGCGATGAATGTCAGTGGCTGCCATTTTTTTCTGCACAGAGGAATTCAATAACGCACCTTTGCTTCATACGCACTTCCACGTCAGATGCCATTCTGTCAGGCTGCCCCTCTGCTGCCGTCTGTCACATGACAACAACATGGAATGGAATATTGGTGGGAAGGTGCAGCTTCTACTGTCGTACCACCAACATCCTCCTCTGATGTCGTGGGCCAACGTAATAATATAGGAGGCATTACTTTTGGAGCAGCCTTTGTACTTTCCCAACACCAAAGGTCGGTCTGCCATTTCAGTACTACTTCTATTTTACATACAACAATGGAATTCAAGTTCTTCTTTAGATCATAAAATTCTCATATAGGGTGATGTAATATGCCTTGAGAACAGTGATGACCACTATTTCTGCACGCACAAATTACGGAGGTGTTTATTTCCGTTTTATGGAACATGTAAACATTTGAAAAGCCCAAACTGCTTACTTAAGCTCTAGATCCGACCCTAGTGACTTTTTAACATTAAAATTAGGCAGTGTATTCTTTACACATGCAAACTATGAAGACAGCAAAGGGAGTCATAACAGAGCAAGCAAGAACTGCGGATAGTGTTGGTTCTATTGCTGCTCTGCTGCAAACATCTTATGTAATCATGAACAAGTCACCAAAGCCCAGTTGTTCTCATGTGATGGGGTGATAGTTAATGACAGTGACTTCATTTTGTTTCTCTCCTGCAAAATACAGTGAGTAGCAGAAACACTAAGAACAGGTATTTGAAAGTGAGAGATACTAATAGTGTAGTGACACATACCGACCAGGTGAACGCCTAACATAGATGGATGGATGGATGGCTACCCAGTTTTCTCCCTCATTAATAATTCAACTCCCATCAGTGAACACACTTTCACCTAAAGAAATTGTTGAATGTATATCTGAGTTCTCCTAAAAATATATTGCTCTCATTCATATGCATAGTATTAGTAACACAATTAACAACTTTAATAAAAGATACATTTCTGTTCATCTTCAGACAACATACTCATCTAATTACATGAAATGTTATGTCAGGTATTCTCAAGGAAAACTGATTTAAATACAAATTGCTTATAACATTAGGATAGAATAGCTCTGAAGTATAACTGAATGCTACATAAAACTATATGTACTTGGTTTTGTCATCATAAAAAGGAAAAATACACCATGAGATTATTAGCAAAGCAAGTTTTGTTTGCTTGTTTGTTTCGGTTTTAAATTAGAAAGTTGTAGCACCTGAATGTAATACTTAACTTTGGTTATAGTGGAAATCAAGCACCAAGAAAATGCATTGGTATGAATTACCAGTAGCAGACGGTTTAAAATGAGGTTTTCTGGCTGGAGAAAACTTGCATCACAAGCTGCAATCTTGAAACGATCTCTGAGAGATACATGAGCTGCAGACCTATGCCTCACACTATAAATACTGTACTTCATTTGCTCAGAAATCTATAGTGTACTTAAATTTTCTTGTTACCTTTCTCTCCTGTTCCCTCTACCACAGTTATGTACAACATTAGCACTTTTAAAATACCAATCATTCTTCTTTTGGAATAGTTATATGCCAGTTGTGCACATCGTTACCTGTAGTAAAAGTCGTTGCTGTGTCTTAAAAGGATTATATCTATTATTTAAGAGATTATATATAGTCATTTTGTGTCATAATATGGTTGTTCCTGAATGATAAAGGGGATATTATCCCACGCTCAGTAGAAAGCTGTCTCAGTTTGTGTAATCGGATAAATAGCGTCTTACTCCATCTCAGCCTCCAAATCATTCTGCCGTATAAACATTCCATGCAGGTCCAGATGCATTTCTACATTAACTGTGGCTCGGCCCAATTCTTTGAATGTTTTAGCATCCAAGATGAGCAGGAAGGGTGCTTTATTTGGCTCAGACACCACAACACAGGTCAAAACAACACCTGTGACATACAAGCGGAGAATCAGAAGCACATACTGGTTACACCAAGCTGAAAATATAACACTGTCAGGAAATGAGTCTTGTTTGCTAGGAATCTGAGGACACAAACTGAAAGTGCTTACTAGATAAAGTCTGACTGGGGGAGCTGAAGAACTAATGAGCAGTTCTCTTCTGTCCCTTTACCTGGCCTGCCTGCAGAAAGCAAACACTGAGTTGTATTCCTGACAGTCCTGTTGGGCAACTGAGTAGCGAAGCTTGGGACACATCCTTTCAGCTATTTGTCATTTGCCTTTGCAAGGAGCCGCCTCAGAACAGAACTGGGTCCAGACTACAGGGATACTTGCAATGCCACTTTGTGTTCTCATTTGTAGCAACACTGACTTCCACAGCTTCAGCTTCTTCAATTGATAAATCTAGTTCCCAGTGGCAATCTGGAAAGTCCTAAGCATGGATTTTACTGTTTATGAATAGCATGGGACTTTATGCAAGCTCTTTTTGCTCTGTCACTTATTTGTCTTTAGTCTGCAGGAGTAAAATGGTTGGCAATAATTTTAATTGATCTGCAGAAACGTCGACCTAGCTTCCTTGTTCTGACTGACAACAATGAAACCTTTAAGACTTAATGCAAAACCCAGCTTTCAAAATGTTGTCACTATTTTACCTTCATCCTCTTCTCTTGCATCGGGGCTGGGAACAAAGATGGGCTCTGAGGGCCAGCAGTGGTCTTCTTCCCAGTGCAGTATTTCCTTTGTTTGGATGTTCAGTTTTGCAATCTAAGTTGTTGTGACCAGAAAAGAAAAGTATCAGTGACAGTGGTTGATCCCAAAGGTGCAACATGAACAGATTGCTGTGGGGGACCAGTGCTGAGGGGTAAGAAGCAACGAGGCAAGTGGTATCACAAAAAGGAAGTGCCTGGAAAATGTTAAGCCTAGCAGTCACATTTGGTGGCTGCATAATCATAAGATGCTCTTTAATTTTATAGAGACTATTTTAGTAGTGTTAAAAAAGGCATAGATACCACTTCATTACATTGCAATTACACCTTCCCTTGTTGGGCTTGAAGTATTTGACAAATACTAATATGTGGTAAGATTTGTTTACCCCTCATCATGGGTAAATAACATCCTCCCTATACAGAGAAGAGTGCACGGCACAGCACTCTGAAGTGACTTGCCCCAAACGACTGCAGTTCTGTTGTAAAGCAGGAAACAGGATTTAAACCTTCCAATTTCTAATCCCGTGATTTATTTTCCCTTTGTTGTGACCTCAATATTCCTCAAGGCCTTCTATTGTTAACTAGGGTATATATGCCAGAACAAGGCCTATTAATAGTGATGTAAAGGTTAAACCAATGGGGCATAAATTCCACACAGACACTGGCATTAACCAAAGGAACAGGGTACAGCTTTTCGTCTCATTAATGGTTCAAGTGCCTGCCCAAACCATCTTCCACTAGGGACGCACTTCCACCTCAGTTCTGTTAAGTGCTTTTTCTACACATCCAGACGCAGGTTTATTCTTTTCCCCTTCAGTGTTCACTCAGAGTAATAACTTCAAACAAAAATGAAAGCATTCAAGCACTGGAGGAAGAATTTTCCCTTCTATCCAAGATGACAGCAGTTTCACTGACCTAAGGATCGTACACGGTCGTTGCTGTGACTGCATTCATTAAAGAAAAACTGATGTGAATAAGCAGCAATATGAATATAAATTGCTGTCAGATTATATTTTAAGTCAGGCAGAAATTATCTGCACTGGAAATCACAAACGTGCTTATTTGCTTGAGCTACTGTCAAATGTTCTGCAATAAATTTTCTTGCATTGTGAAGAAATCCAGCCTTATTTTGTAATCAGTGGTGGTAATTATATAGAGCCAAGAGTGATCTCAATTTGCTCTCAGTACGGTAATTATAAAGTGTGAGTCTGTGTGTGCAATACTCCTTCACTTGCAGTACTTTTCATCTTAATTTGTTGGTAATTCTAGGCTGTCTCCTGAGAAGCTGCCATCACACATACACAAAGGATGCATTTGCTATCCTGTTACACAAAACTAGCTCTCTAGCAAAGGATAAAGGATAATTTCTGAAAAATTATATATTTTAATAACTTCTTGTATTAGTTGAGTTTCCTAAGGGAAAAAAAAACAACAACAACATAATTATTACAGCTATGTGTCTGCCCAATGCTCTTCCTCTCTGCTACTCTCTCCCTTGTAGGCTTTGGCACATGACAGAAGTTCGATCAACTTGAGTGAAAAAGTGAGGATCTCTGTAACTGCTGTATTCAGAAGACTGGAAATAAAAAACTGGATAAAGAAGCTTGACTTTATCAATACTTCACAAGGGAAATGATATAACACGAGCTTACCCTTATGAGAATTCAGCCATTTCCTATCGCTTTGCATGTGAATGACGCACAAATGGGAAAAGTTTTAATGAAACCAATTCTCTGTTGAATATTACAGCATCCAATCTCAAGTCACACACCTAAGAAAGCATTTGTTTGCTCTTTATGGAGCTACATGTTTTGAACAGTTGGCAACGAAGTTCTATACCTTCAACTAGCAAAAGGAGGATGTATTTTTTCCATAGTTTGGCCCAGTGGGGCTGTTTCAATTATACAAGTAAGCTAACATACATGCCCAACTTTTAATCTCGGTGCTTTCAAGTGCTGAAGTTTATGAACACAGTACACAGCTGCAGCGTTGTCATTTAGAAGCTTTACCAGTTTCAGTTCTGGCCTCAGAACCCCCCCTCTCAATTTGGATTGATGACTGCAGATGACACTGTATTTTGGGCCAGACTGAAGCATGGTCTACTTATAACTGCTTACATTTGATTTGTGTTATATACCTACAGTTCCCGACTTTGTAAATGTTAGCGATACCTTTGTAGGAACTGGACTCCACTGGACTTCTGTTGCATAGACATATTTGTATTTTTTGCCATTGTAGTCATAGTTGACACGAGGCAGTTCTATCCCTAGGTATAATAAAGCCCAAGACTTAGGAACAAAAGAAGAAATATGATTCTAAGCATACATTTACGTAACCCAATAATGTTAGCCTACAAAAAAATTCTGACAGCATTTTAAACAGATTTTATATGTTTGATTTTCTAAAAAGCCAACGATGGGTATTAACAGAGCACAATTAAGCCAAGGCAGTTCATTCAAAAATGATAATTTTTCATTCTTGGGAATCCATTATACTGGAAATTATAAGTATCATTTCATTTGTTTCATAAACATTACATCTGAGACATAACTGGAGGTTAACATTCTAAGAAATGACTTTCCCTTAAGCACATCCATACCCTTTACAAATTCTTGTTATGGCCCCTCATAAAATTTAAATACTCACTCTCAGAAGTAAAACTCATAAAATACAGCACATAACTGAAGTGACCAATTTTATACCTCACAACAGGTAGATTTGCAAGCCACATTAATAGCTGTGAGATCAGGCTTGGGACCCTAGAGCAATATAAAATTGATACAACTGCAGACATTTAAAAGATTTCATTCTTGATAAATATGTATCCAGGTGACAGCAAGCCATTCCTCAGACTGCTGGGATGCTCACCTTTCTGTGGGATGCTGTTCGGGAACCAGGATTTGCCTGACCTAGGAGATCTTTTGCAATCCTTCTAAAAAGCTGTGCAGGTCTCCAGTAAGCATGCAGAGATCCAACACTTGCAAAGTGAAGCTCTCTGTCTTTGACCCAGTGGTATTTTGAACTTTCTAAATATAGATGTTTCTAGAACTGGGGTACCATTATAAGTAACAACAATTCACTTATTCCCTAACTTAACAACTCAGCTTCTAAATACTGCCTCCTAATCATTCCTGTGCAGGTTCAGGGTCTTATATTAACGGACTCCAAGGAGTGAAATAAGGAAGAGAAAGATATTGTCCATATTATGCACAACATATTAATTAAAGCTTTCGTTACTTTCAGCTTTATAAAGATCTGACATACACGAACAGCTGCTAGGCATTGTTAGAGTACAACTAAGTGTAGGTGTGTCAGAGAACGTATTTGAGATCTGCATAACAGATATTTCTTACCTTCACATAATATTTCAGGTTGGCAATAGATGCTGCCATCTTTTTCTTTTACAGCAGTCGCAGAAGTTGGAAGTTTGACTAAATTAGAACCTACTTCTGCATCCTGAAAGAGAGGTATGCTGAAAATGTAATGTGTTTCTAATTTATAACTTTCATCAGGTTTGAGATTAACATAGACAAATTTGGGATTAAACAGATATTCCAGGTTCATGAAGTTCCTTCATTTATCCTGTAACATTAGATTCAGACCTTCTCCTTAGAGATCTCATTATACTCAGAGGGCTTGAATTTATCATTGTGTAACTGCTTTGAATCACACTGAGCATTTAGAAAGGTTTAGAGAGATATGGCTGTATTCCAGAAGCACAATAAATAGATGATACAGTTTGTGTATTTAATTAACGGAGATAGGCTTTAAAGTATTAGGCATGAAATTCACACTAAAAATCACCAAAGTTAAGGTGCATTCTTGTTTTTAATATACTATAGCTGAATGCTTAACATTGCAGCGTAGGTAGGATAGTTGAGATCCAACACATTTTGCCCTTGCTACATAAGTTTTTGAGACATGAAAAGCCAGCAAGATTCCGGGATGTAGAAGGAAAAAGTGTTATTTGTTCCAAATGAATCAAGCAGGAACTTGCCCAAGTTGCTGGCCAGTATATAATCTTCACTGCAAACAATGAGGTAAAATGATGTTTTAAATTATATTGAAAGATAAGATCATTCCTCTTGCTAGTAAATCTTGCACTTAACTGAAATCTTCTCATTTTAATAAAGCTATTGCAATAGTGGGGAGTGTGAATATATTTTATATAGGCTTCCAGTAAAGTGGAAAAATCAGATTGTGCAAAACCTCATGAATGCCTTTCTAACCAACATCGGGTTGATATATCTGCTCATATTTTACAGCATCTTGCAAATAATTGCACTGTTAAGGAAATGATATATGCTCAGTAACCCTCCATAAATCTCCATAAATGAAGCCATCAGAACCTCAGTCCATGTAACAGTATGTCCAACTGCTCACTGCCATTTCTCACAACACAAAAAACAGAACTCCTGAACACTCTGTGAAGATGTTATTTTTAAAGAACTAAAAATCTTCACAAAAGAGCTGGCAACTGCTCATCCACCCCCTTTTCTAACTGATGTATTTTACATTACTGATCAAAGAACAGTTTAAAAAGCCCTTTTCTTCCTACCTTGTCATACTGCAGAGGCACAACAAACCGCTTGCAGGTTGGGATGGAGGTAAGCTTGTTGTTCTCTTCAAAGTCTTTGCTCAGTTTTTTTAAGTAAAACATATCATACAAGCTATTGTCTCTGTAGGCAACAATATCAAAAACAACGTGGCCATCTTCTTCATAAGCATTTATGTGGTGATAAAGCACCATAGCATCAGTGTAAAACTTGGTGGATACTTCTTTTTTCGTCTTTCTGTCTACGAAGTGAAACCATGTCTGAAAGACAGCAAACATTACGTGAAGCCATTAATGATCAGCAGTTACATAGAAAACTATTTTTCTACAGATAGCCGTCTACATTCTAAACCACTGCCTGTTTCTACTGAAGCATATTACAAATTCAGGATTTGCTGCTAGGAGGTGAGAAGTTCCAATCTTGAGACCAAAAAAATGCAGTAGAAAAGGAGTGTGGAAGTGCTCCAAACTCATTTCACTGTTGCCCATTGCTGTTTGGGCCAAGCGGAAGGTAGAAGTTTTCCAGTAAACCTGGAAAATCCCCTGGCCTATTTTTAATTTAAATAACTCTGCCCTAGCGTAGAGTCTCTGTTGTCTTCTCTGTCGGTGTCCTCTACTCCAGCACTCTCCTCATTTTGAGGGCCACAAAATGTGGACATCAGGTCCTCAGGAAACAGATTTTTTTCCCCTTAGTTGCCTTGTTGAAAGAGACTGTCCTTTTGTTGGATTCAGGCTTTTCCACCAACCTGTCTCTAATTAGTCTGATGAAATGGATCTAGAACAGATCTCATCCACACTATACAGCATTTTGTATGGAGCAGGAGCAGCTGTATGTGTCTGGGATGCTAGAGCAGTTTTATTTTCTCTTCTGGCACACAACATTTTAACTATGCCGAACTGTCACTTCAGCATCAGTATTTATTTGTGAAATTTCTGGAGATGGGAGATAATATTTAACAAATACAACATTAGTTTAAAAAAAGTGCAGCATGACAGTAAGGGCTTTTAAAGAAGGGGTTCTTACTGAAATTAATGAACTTGACGAAAAACAGAGCAGCAACAGTAACAACAGGTTACTGGCCTGGCTGACTCCATTGCTCATCATTAGATAGAATACCTTATCCTCCTTATGAAAGGAAAGGCAGGAAGCCCAGTTCACACCTCGGATGTAGGCAGTTGCCAGTTTGACAATATCCAGTTTGAATGGCTGTTCTATGAACACAATATAATTCTCTGTGATTCCAAAGCTGTGGTAGTAGCTTGGTTGGAGCAGGGAGCGAGAAGGGATGGAGCATACTACTTCCAGGTGTTTAAAACAAGATTTCTTCTTTTCTTTTTCTGAACAGAAATAAGAAAAAGTAAAATTACATTTATAAAATCTTGTGATTTTTCCCCTTATCCTTGGAAGAAAAGAAACTGCTGAAAAGTTTCTAAGAAATCCTGATGAAAGTCATACCTTACCTGGTACAGAGGAAGGGATCTTAAAGAGAATATACTTTGTTCTCCCTTTATCAACAATTGAAGTACCCATGTTGAGAATATTTCCAGCACTGTCATAGTGTGGGTGAGAAGTTGCCAAGTTTACAGCTACTTATTTGCTGTAGTCTACCTGGAAGATGATACAGCAGGAGAATTCAGAGATGTGTAGATACATTAAAATTGATCATAGCTAATGCCACAAATCCACCAGCCCTTCTGCACTGGTAGCCTTATACTGGTGCCCCCCCAGAAGTCTTGAAAATTCATCATTTATGTCACATAACTCATGACGGTGCTCAAATCATTTCCTAATTCAAGGCTAAACAAACCACAGCATCAGAATTCACCCCTCCGTTGCAGCCACACAATACAGCAGGGAGGTTGGCTAAAGACATTACTCTGCAGATGCCCATTTCTGAGAGCAGTTATTTAACAGGGCAATGAGTCTAACAATTTTCTGGAACAAAATGATTTCTTTTCAATTTAAGGGAACTGTACTCAAATCATAGTGTATGACAAGAAAAACTCAATATTCAATATGTCCACGCTTGCTTTTAACAATTAAGTAATAGCTTGCATAAGGCACTTGAAAAGTCATCATATAAATGACCTACTAAACTGTTAATTATGTAAATCGCTTGAGAGCTACAGATGCATTACAATGGAAATCATCCAAAATAATCACGTTATAAGCACGATATGTGGTATTATGCCTGCAACCTCACTACGCTGTGTACAGTTGTGCAATTGCCCAAAGCCCCACTTTTCCCTAAGCTGCTTGGAATTTTCTTTTGAACTCCCGAGTTCTTACATGAAGAGGTATCTTCACCATTTCATTTTACCACAATTTCAAAAACGTCTACTCTGCTAGCCAGGAAATAGGAGGAAATACATGTCTTTCCAATTTTGTGTACTGCAGATCTAACAGATTCGTCTGAGTCAGTCTGAAACTGTCTTCCTTGGCAGGCAGGGAACCAGAACGACACACAGACATTTATACCTTCTCTAGTGTCTCCAGGGTCTGTGGATCAATTTTTCTGATGAAGTTAGTCTCACTGGTAGCATAATAATCATCCCCAGTTTTCATAATGTTGATCAGGCAGTTGTCCGTGAACTCAGGAATGGTGTGAGATAAGTATGAGAATGCCCTGAGGGGAGGGAAATGTCATATTGGCCCATTAGAGGAGCAGAAGCTGTACCTGCATGTACCCCGTGCAAAGCAGAAGTGGCTCCGTGCAGAGCAGGCTGTGCTGGCTCCATCCCTGCCCTGCCGTGCCCCTCTGCTACTCCAACACTGCCTCAGCAGGCAGGGTGCAAGGTGCAGGAGGACTTCTTCACAGCCAGAGCCTGCATGAGGATGAAGGACGTGTATGGATGAAATGCTTTCTCTATGCACAATCGGACACCCAGGTGCAGTCCCGCTGGCAGCTTTTTGTTTTTTCTCTCAGTTATTCCTTAGATAGTATCATTTTTATAAAATCATGGGAAACATCTGAAAAAAGAAAGTACTCGCCTGTTCAAAACTACAAAATCTACTTGCGCTAGTGAGTAAAACAGACAACACTACTGACAAAGTGGAATTAAAATGTTTGCCTTAGACTAAGCCACAGAGCATACAGTACTGGGTACAACTCCTGACCTTATCAGTATGTGGCAACTGTAAATTTACAAAACAAAATTCATACACATGTCAAGAGTAAACAGAAAGACATCCATGCTGGAGAGAGAGGTAGAAAACAGCACCCTGTTGGGAAAAGCATTGCTTACTTGGCAAATATGTTTTTGCACGGATCCGGATAAGCCATGGTTCCAAACTCAGACACCACGATTCGGTTTGCTTCTATATTGCAGTTGTATGTGTCACTTCGGAGGTACTTACTTCTGTAGTAAACTTCACCTGACAAAGGTCAAATGGACTTCAATGACATTTCGTGCCAAGTTTTTAGAAAACTGGCACAAAGATAGAGAAAGAATCTGTTAAGCAGATGTCCTTTAGCAAAGAAAAGCTTGTAATGGATCAGGCTGTCTAAATCCCTGCTTTGGAAGGCTATCTCAGCTGCCTAGGTGTCTAGAGGAACCCAGGACTGTTCTTGTGGCTGCTGAGATCAGCAACAATTTCATTACCTTCCTTAATTACCATCAAGTTTGGACAATACTGGGGAGTAGGGTGAAGAAAGAATGGATTTGGATAAACTCTTCCAGTAAACCAAAGGAATCAGTGTAAAAATGATTAATTACGCAGCAATGTGTGGGTGGTGGTAAATCTCTAGTATTGGCAAAACTTATGCTTTGCTGTTTATGTCAGAGTAACTCCCTGCTTGAAGGAACCAACTTCTGCACTAACTGATCTAATGGACTGATATACTTGAGCTAGCTGAGCTCTGTTTGCATCAGGGAAGTAAAACAACTAGCAATTTAAAAAACACTGCTCGTTACTTTATATGCTATTTTGTTGGTGATGCAGACCTGGAACAGGCTAGGAGACCCTGCAGCTGCACCAAATGCCTCCAGTTACAGAAACTGAAACTAAAAGGTAAACACTAGGAATGGAGAACAACAGGGGTGATCTCAGTTCTTTTACAGAACTGTACTTTCTGTGGGAAGAATAGGTGTCAAACATCCTGCCTAACACTGAAAAGTACCCGAAGCAACAGAAAGTGCTTTCACTTCAATGTTTATGCCTCTTGGTGTGTGTGGAAAGCAAATGCTGCCCTGCAGTGACCTGCTCAGAGCTGGCTGCATGCCATCCCACAGCGCAGACAGCGCTGAACTTTGGCACTTCAGAAAGAAGGACAATATAATCTGCCTTGAAGAACAGCCCTGGAGAGATACCTCTGCTGCTGCTATGGAGAGTGAGGTGTGAGTGTATGTTTGGAGACACTTTACCATAAGCGTGTTATCACTTCACATGCTCCATTCTGCAGACAAGAGGCAGAAATTGGCCCTTGCTCACACTGAGTGGCTGAAACAACTTTTACCCTCAGTTATCACAGCGAAATGAACTGTGGTCTTGCTTGCATGACTTCATGAAGTTGGTCTTAAAACATGTAATTGTTCCAGAGAGAGGACTGCCTCACTGATCCATCACAACAGTTTCCACTCCATCTCCTTTTATGTCAGGAGAGAAGGGCTGTAGCTGGAGACAAAGCTACATCTGAGATCCTGGCATCAAGCAGCTGCCTCTCTAGAGCTCAGTGGTATGACTGGACACCTAACACACACAAGCCAGAGCAGTGCCAGAATCAGAAACACAGACTGTCCTCTCTGACGTGTGCACAGCCCTCTCTCACAAAGAAGGTATAAGGAGCAGCTCACCTTCTCTGACTGCCGGCAGTGACAGACTCACCCGCACACATCACCTACATGGCTGTTTTTTTGCAGGGTTATAATCAGACACCTGGAACATTTTAATGCTAATCAAACTCAGAACAGAATTGGCAACACAAGACACCAATGTTTGGTTTGTTTATCTTTTTGTGATTTGACATTCAATAACTTACCATTTTTAAATGTGAAGCTGTGCAGCAGAGCCAAGCCATCAAACCAGTGGTTGTATTTAGTGTCCCCTATTGTGTGCATCCCTGGGCCATTTCGGAGAAGTACTCCTTGCAACCAAGTGGGCAACTGACCTGAGAACAAAAGGAGCATTCCAGTATTCATTCCTTTAGGAAAGGGGCATGCTGCAGGGCAATTTTACTAAGGGCATAGGCTTCATAGGCAGATGGGTTGTAAATGCAAGTCCACATTTGTAATAGCAAATAATTATGTTTCAGTTTCAGATAACTAAAGCTTAACCTGCTCAAAAATGTTGCTAGTAATATTCTGCATAAACGTTGTGATGTGACTTTATCACTTGAGCAAAAGACTGCTGGAAATTGCTAAAAGCCAGGAAGCAACTAGAGTTGGGCCCTTTCTTTCCTGCACACAGTTTTTAAAGGGATATGTTTAATCCCTTTTACTCATGCCAGGAAAAGCTAGAGCTTCTCACAAATAAACATATTTCATAGGATATGTGACTTGTACTGGTCTTCATTACATCAACTGAAGTCTCAAAAATTTTTTTATCTATGTATTTAGATGTCTCTAGATAATATCTACCTATCTACCTATCTATAGATAGGCATACATCTCTTTATATAGATGTCTAATAGAGAGATATATAATAGAGATATAAATGAGAAGAAAGATGCTCAAGGAATTCCAGGACAAGGATAATCAGGAAAAAAGAAAGGTAGTCTTTTGTTTAAGGCACTGTAGACCTGACACAGCTTCTGAATCTTCTGGTGTAATTCAGTGTAATTTCTGACACAATTGCAGTATAAAAGTCATAGAGAAAATGGACTCTACTGAGGTTTTCAGATGAAAGTTCATTTAAGTAGGAATTAAGAATATCTGCAAATCACAGTAGGTATCAGTCAGCATTCTTAAGTGATAAACAGCTATACAAATCTGGACTGCATCTCTTTTTCGCCTCGTGCTTTTATCTAAAGTGAAAATATTAATGCTTTTCTGTACTACATGAGGACACAAAAATGACAGCAAAATCTCCAAATATTTGGAAGAGTATTAACTGTCACAGCCGTGGAGGGCTGGATGTTCATGTGGCTGTACAGTCTTTAGGACAGTAAGAGTTAAGTTATGTCTGACGTTGGCGTTATGGGGTCATATTTACAGTGCACATATTGAATAACAAGGAGACAAAATCCGGGCAGAACTCAGGGACTGCTAAATATGTAAAAAGGTCAGGGTCCTCTTTAATTTTCATTACTGGTAAATACTGAATGACCATTACCAATGAAGTAATATGTTAACTTAATTTACTCAACTGTTCAGTTTTTGTTCAAATAAACCTTTTCATAATACAGATAAGTTGTAGTAAAAGTTGTTGCTTGCAAACAAATTTGTATGTTTCAACAGTAAGCTTTTATTTTGAGTGACAAACATTTGAAAGGCATAAAATCACCTCCAATTAAAACAAAGCACGTTGAAACAAAATCTTTTTCAATTCAGCCACCAAACTGAACAACAACATAGTCATGTAATTATGTACCTGATATGACCTACCTGGGAACTGACTTTAAAACTGGTGTTAGATGGCTGCTCTGTGTATATTTACTAGAAAGAGGTACTCGACAACAAACCTCTCCTGTAGCTGTAGCAAAAATCTCTTTGCGTCCCTCTTCTTCAAGGTGAAAAAAGGTGAAAAAAGGTTAAATTGATCAAGTGTTCATCTCTAGAAAGCCACTTCAGGCTATCACTGGAGTATACTCTGCGTTTTTTGCTAGAATACCCTCTAGTAAAAGTACCTTCTCTACCCTGGAGAGGGTAGTGAAGGGTTACGGAGAGGAGAAAACGAAAGTCTGTACGGAGCCATGGGGGAGGGAGTGCCACCAGATTAAATCCTGAGATTTTGTCCCTCACCACCAACTTCAGTGAATCCTATTCAGACAGACTTTCTGAAAAAGCACATAGAAATACCCATAACATGAGAAAAATCCCACAGTCAGGGGCACAAATAAGGTCTGAGCTCAGTGCTTTAAACAAAACTCACTGACGTTTCTCACTTTCTGTTTCCCTTTTCTGCATTGCTTTGAGAGAGCAAGTGTTTCAATGTTTTATATATTTGAAAACACCAAAGCAGCTGCAAGTATTAGAAGAGATTGTCATTCACTTACCTTGCACCTCAGCTTTTATGGGCTCTGGATGTTCTTCTTTGTTTCTGTTAAATATTGTCTCCATCGCCCACGTAACCAAACAGCTCCTGTGTCCTCTACCCAGCTGCTCCTGCAGGCGTAGCGGCCCCGTCCTCTCTGGGCTAAGAACAGCTCTTTCCTGTTACATAGAAGGATGAGGTTAAAGTGCAACTCGAGCTAGTGGCTGCTGGCTTATAGATCGACAACTTATAACAGTTGATCTTTAATCCCTAACACATACATAATAATTCTCGCACGTTCCCCTTAACTCTTTCACTAATTTGATGTTAGAGTAAGAAAAGCATAGCTCACCTGTTTGCTCTGTGTGAAGCTAGTTCAAGCAGCCAGGCACACCAAAGGTAAAATGAAACTGAGATATCACCTTCAGCATTGTAGGGAAAATTGGAGCTGTTTGTAGGGGTGCCTGCCCCACTTGGTAGGAGCAGAGAGAAAAATAGAAGAGATCTCTACCCACCGTTCTGAATTTGTCTTGTCGGGAGTGATAGACAGATGGAGTGTCATCGGTTTCTTTCCATTCTGTCAAATTTAACCTGGGCTATTCTATTAACTCACAAAATATCACCACTGAACGATGATGAGTTGTTTTTCTTTAGGTACAAGCATTTCCAGAGTGAACTGAGCAGCACACCTTTGAATTAAATGCCTTTTTACAAATAGACACTATTATAGTTTCTCCCACGTGTGACCTGATTCCACCCGGTGGTTATCAGCTCCTTGAAGTCTCTGTGAAAGTATGGCAGGAATAATTAAGAAGAAGGGGGATTTTTAACTTCATGCATTTCTTTCAAGATAAGGTACTTAACTGAGTTCAATGTTGGTAATTTTAAAATCCTCTAGGAAAAGAATTATTTCAATATAAAGCATGTGATTGCAGAGGAAATCACAGGCTCCATTGAACATGAAGGATAAAAAGATTCTTTGCACAAGCATATATTATGCAATTTTATATGAGGTTACCCTAAAATCCGATTTTTTTTGCTAAATCACTGTTTTTCCCAAAATGTTTTAACATCCATTCCTAAGTCTAATTGATCATTTATAAATATCCACACTCATTGTATTGAAAACACTATTTCTGCTACAGGTGACTGCTCAGACTCCTGTTATACACATATATTGCTCTTCTCATCCTTACCCTGTGTCTGACGGCTTATCTTTACCTTGAGAAATCACGAGGACAGCATGCCTTGGTCTCCATTTGGAATGCACTGATGGAAACAAGTGATAAAAAAAATCATAACTGCTAACTGTGCAATTTCCCTCTTTTTACATTGAAATGGATTAATATCCAAGTGTTTATTTACAGTTATAATGTGTAACTGTGGGAGGAAGTAGATGTGGATTAGGTGACTTCTCTAATTTCACTGTTTCACAGCGTTTCTTCTCCCTTTGCCAGAGATGTGTTTGATGGGAGAGCATAGAGGAGCTTATAGAAGTCCATATTCTAGAGAGCACAGAAACCTTTTCCACTTCTCCTTATTCTTCTCATCTATTTTGAACAAGAAAGAAGAAGTTCAGTTCAACTTCCCTAAGAGCTGAAGTTCTTTGTCAGCACAAAACTGTGTATCCTTATGATGAATCTGAGACTGTTTGCTATTAATATTTCCATGTCTGCTTTTTGGTTTTGGCTCAAAACTCCTACACAGAACAACAGAAAGAGGTTAGAAAGGGAGCTGCTGCCTTTAGTGGGCCTACAGAACTACAAGCCCTCTTGGATTTTGGAGAGACTGCCTGACTATCTCTGATCTTGGGCTTACCACACACATTATAACTCACACATACAGTATTTTCCAGACCATCATAACTTCGGGCAGACTGTGCTATCTGTATGAAAAACAGATGGTTTTCTGTAGTGGGAGATTTTCAGCATGTTATTGAAGCCACTTAATGGAATAGTCTGCATTGAAGGAAAGAAGTGAGAAGAGAGCTGTGCTTACTTTCTGGCTGTATAAATAGTTAAACATTTTGTCCAGCTCAAATTGCTAGTTAATTAAGCTTCTTTTATAACAACAATGTAATTGCCACGTGTCTACCTTTGTACTTTTGGTTTACTTACACAAGAAGCAAATCAGTGCCTTTTGAATCAGGGAGAGACTGATCCTATTCCTTATCTCAATATTGAAATAGAAGTACTTATTCAATTTACTTTAATCACAACCTTTCCATTTTAAAATTCAGATTATAGTTAAAGCCCATTAACAAAGATCAAATTACCTGACTACATCTTTAGGCTGTGCTAAGAACTTCCAACTAATAACTGTTATATATTATTACCAAATAAAGGCTCCAGTAGTAAAGCTGATAGGAACTTAGGGCTGCTCTTGCTGAAATCATACTGACTGCTATCTCACCGTACCAGGAGATGTAAGCTCCAACATTTATCTCTGTTAAATATTCTCTTATTGACATCATCTCATTTCAGAAGACATATGGCCAGCACCACTGAGGAACAATCCTGTTGTACTGTCCAAGTCCAACTGTAATTAATATAGTTTGTGGCAATTCAAACAACAGTAGTTTCCATATGTTGTTCAGATTGGGCTTTGTTTCGATCAAACTAATTATTTTTTGTGGTTTTGGTGAGGGTTTTTGTGGGACTTCAATACGTTTTGTAATAAATAAAACATTTTTTCTTTTACAGTAGCGTGTACAAACATTACCAGAAACACTGATTTAATCGTTCAGATAAGAACATTCTGTAAGCATTAAAACTCTTCAAGTGCTGAGGCACTGAACTGCTGCCCCAACCACACTCGTATCTAACCAGACTGAGCTCACCCACTTATTATAATACCCAACTATTCAAATGCCCAAGCATTTAAAAGTGAGACATTCAAACAAGTAAAATATCACAATACTGACAAAACTTCCTCATCATGAGACTTTCATGACCCTACCTGCACTTTTCAACATCCCAAGACTATCAGCTTGTTTTGTTATTTAATAATACAGTTAAGCAACCTACACTCAGATGCCACCTGATTAAAACCAGAAAACAGTTCTTTCTTTGCTTTTTAAATGTTCAGCATGTAAAAAGCTTTTTACATGTTCAGCAAAATGTGCTCAAGTAGGCCAAGTGCCAGTGTGGAGGATAGCATTCTTCTCCTTGACTGAAGCTGTAAAAATAGTGTTACAGGCATCGAAAGTGAGAAATGTTAATGTTGCTGCACACTCTCCTACCTTTTAGCCTATTGCACGTCTCTGGGACAACATCAAACCAAAAGCAAGAAAGAACTGTTTTCTGGTTTCAGCCAGGTGGCATCTGAGTGCAGGCTGCTTAACACGAAAGCACTGTCCCACACAGCCTCTGGGACCTCCTCTCATTATGGGGCCCGTGGGGCTGATCTCTTTGGTGAGGTTCTTTGGAATCTACTGATGAGAAATGAAAATGTGTAACACAGCTTTTTTTCCATGTTCTTGTCCAATAAGCTTAGAAATACATCATGTCAAGATGGAGCAAAACAAACAGAAGATGGACGTAGGACTGCCTTAGAAATCTCTTGTGCTCACAGAAATCTGAAGTGATTGCAGAGATATCAGTGAAGTTGTGGTGGCTGTAATTTATATCTAAGCAATTTTTTGGCCTGCTAGGTATATGTACTAGGAAAAGCTCAGCCTATTTGTATCTACCAGTGTTAATGTTTTACCCAGATAGGGTACCTTTAATCGCTACTTCTTGTATTAACATACACATCTAAATTGTGCCACTTATGATGGTAAGAACACATGAGTTGTCAGCAGATGTTTCATATAGCTCTGCTGCTTTATATGTGAATTCAAGTCTAACCTTAGCTATCAATAGCCCTAGCCTGTTTATTGTTCTTACGTGGCACACGTTTACTCTTCTTCCCAATAGTCAAGATTCTGCTGTGGGCAGCAATGAAACATAGGAGCTATCTGCAAGAGGGAGAGGTATACATGCATCAACTGTATGGCAAGTTAGGAAAATCGAGCTACTAGCCCTAAGATAGCAGTCCATGCTTCTACAAGGACACTTCTCCTCAGAAGATCTCCAGGGACTTATCCAGACAACAACTATGCCAGAAGGTAACCATACACATCCTATAAACAGAAATTATGTCCAACTCAGCAGCTCCTGAATGTAGTCCTGCTTGTCTGCACTCTGACCCTATCATTCCAGGTATGCATATCTAAATTAATTATTGCACCCTATAAAGATAAGAATTATTTTCTGTTTTTCTTAACAAGATAAGATCACAATTGCAACTTGGCAGGGCTCACTGGGAAGTTCACTGTTACCACATGGAAAATTAGACATTAGAACCACAACAAAAACAAATCCCTTTGATTCAGCAAACAAGTGGGTCTTGCTATCAGGACACACAGCCCATAGAGCAGTAAGGAAGGAGGCCTGATTGTGACCCACCTTCTTAAAGCAGTCGATAGATGGCCTTTTCTAAAGCACTCTATAGATATGGAAGACCTATGTGTACATAAGTACTTTTCTCCATACCTTTCCAGGCCGTCTGCTCCATACTCATTACTTCCTCCTTGGGTAATAATGAAACAGACCTTTTCAAGAAGCAGTTTGGCACACAGTGGAAGTGCATGTGACACACAGTCTAAGCTCAAGTTAGTGATACCCGAAAATCATCTTTTTTTCTACCTAAATGGCAGGGTAGTGTAAAATGGTTTTCCATTTATATGATGTTCACAGAACAGAGATACATTTCTATTCCAGATAAAATCTATACATTACACCCAGTAATATTCAGGAATGTAAAGATGGGATATCCCACAGAGAGTAGATTTACTTGCTCTTCCTTAAGGCAAATGAACAACGGCCAAAACGAAGAAGGGTGCGATTTATTCTTTCTTATTGGCAGCTCTTCACTCCTTAACTCTTCAAATCTAATTCTTTCTGGCCTGTGGGGGAGGATTGTCAGGCTGTCAGGTCTTTTGAAGCACAGGATGATGTGAGGCTGCACTGGGGTACAAATCAGGACCACCACGAAGTCAGTGTGGACACCATGCTTCTGCTCGTCTGTGCACCAACAGCCCAGTGAAACTCTGGAACTGATTTTCCTCAGAACATCCCAGGGCTCCCTGTAACATTTCTGTGGAAAATGAAAGACTTACTCCAACATATGCAACAGAGCTCACAAACAAAGGAGTTATTCATAGCTTTATCACAGCTTGGAGTGAGCGTGTGAAAATATTGAGAAAGCTTTGTCATTAATTTCTAGTCAAAGCTTGCAAAACACAACTGTTTTGTAAGCCTGATTTTTGCTGGACAGTGTTTTAGCTGGAGCTGCTGGTACGTAAGATGCTATAAAGGTACACAGCCTTTCAGGTGGACAGCTACAACTGAGCAGAGATGAACCAGTCTCAGCAATATGGGAAACTTCCACGGGGACTTCTGGCATTGAGAAAACTATTTTTAAAAATGCACTTCTGTTGAAGAAGAATGCAAACAGCACATTTCCTACAAAATGAAAAATTCCAGAAGCAACGTTTATTTGAAATTAAGTCATTTTTCAGTTAGGAGTGAAAAAGGCTTTCAGGAATTTTTTCCTGAGGACCCTAGTTGCTAATTTTGATGCTTTTAAAACAGATTTTTTCTTCTTTGCAAAAGCTTTCCTCTTCCTTTTGGTAAAATAAATGGCCAGATTGATTTAATGACACTAAAATGCATGAAACCAAGAAACTGCAAAAGAGAGAAAACTATCTTTCTTCCATTTCCCATCTGCTGCAGGCAGTTGAGGAGTCATTTACAGCAACTGCAGCTTAGGAAAAAAAAATCATCCTGCTGTAGAAATCATTAACAATATGTTCACTTGAAGAGCTTGGCTTTATTTGTAGAGATTTCCAAGCATTATTGGTCCTTTCTGAGGCCTGTTTCAAAATCCATCAAAGTCAGAGACAAGATTTCCATTAACTTCAATTACTTTGGAGCAGATCCACAGGGGACAGCCTGTGGCACCTCTGGAATTTTTAGCAGTATGTTCATGTATTCAAGTTTTCAGTTGCAGAGTGAGAATTGGATGATGCTACAGAATTAATCCATCACACATGTGAGTCAGTGGCATTTACTGGCAATGCAGTCTGTATCACTGAGTCAGACACATTCAAGTACAGTCTCCTTCTTCATCCTTATGCTTCTCACCCATGAGGCCAAATCAGAAGGGCTATCTATCAGCTTCTCCAAAGCCAGGCAAGTCAGCAGGGCCCAAGGAGAAGCAAAGATTCTAAAAGGGAATGTCATGAAAATGTGCAGTGGTATATTTCTCTTCTCTCCCAGGAAAAGAGATGGATGTGTGGACAGTGACTGGGCCAGACATATCAGACAATCAGAGTATGGAGCGGCCATCCTCAGAGGTGGGAATCCCAGACTGAATATTCCCTTCTCATCTGCCACAACAACAGCCCTCTTTATTAATCAGAGATTAATGTGGGATCTGGAGCAAGGGTTCCATAGCTGAGGCAGGTCTCAGTTTTCAATAGCAGTGGGAGAGGGGGCATCTAACTCAGTGATTACCCTTCCGCCGCATGATATTTTCTTTCCCTTTCCTCTCCTATCCAATTGTCCCATCCATTAAATGCCTTCCCATAAACTTTCTCTTGAAAACCCTGACCATAATCCTGCTTTATCCAGCTGAGAAAGGTGACTGATGTAGAGGTCAAAAAAGGTCTTGAGGCTGAAGATCATTCTTAAACATTTCTTGGGTACAGTGCGCATACGTTACTCTGCAAGAAAGCTGCAGGAGATAGAGCTGGACTGGCACACTGTGCGATCCATGCATTGCCTTCAGAGTGACAGTGCAACACAAAATGGCATTTCTGCAACGTGGAAATTCAAACAGAGATCACTACTTCCTGCATCTCTGTTATGTAGCTCCTAAGTCCAAATATAAGCGTGTGTTCTTTCAGTGTCAGGCTTTTGTGGTATAAATTAATATTAGGAGCATCAAATTCAGTGGAGCTGATACCAAGGACAGGAGGATCACAATAGCTAAAGATCCTTATTTGTGCTGTGTTTCTGCTAATCCAGTGGCCTTATAAATCCAAGTATGGGTATCTTTTGTAAGGAAGTTCAGAAGCACTGAGGGATTTCAGCTCCTAAATGTTGCTGAGCTGGCTTCACAAAGTCCACCAGCAGTCGGTGCAATGTCCACATCAGGTTCCCAACTAGCTTTGATGATAAAGGCAGTATTTACATTTTTCCAGATCACTGTATCAACTTCCAGCCTTCTCTTCTACTTACTAGCAGGTATGAGGTAGCTCTGTATAGTTAAGCAGCATAGCTTTTAAGGGATGATGGGAACATTTCACATGGGTGTGGAACTCTAAATAAGCACAACAATTAGGTCTACTTGGAACAGCTGAGATTAACCCTGGTATATGTAAACAGGTGGGCAGGATGAATATGTTACAATAATTATAGGCATCACATTAGTCTCCAAAAGAAGTACCTCAAATAATCACACTAAAAGAATAATAATTATTAAAAACAAAGCAATTCAAAACAATTAAATGTATCTAGAGGAACACAGTGTGTTTTCCCATCTAGTGACTTCTTGTGTTTCTCATTTTCCTTATTCTTACTTTTGTATCTCTTTGTTGTCATTGTAAAGACCTCCAGCTTTAATGCTCGTACACTGATGCCTTTGATGGAGGAGCTTTATCTCACTTTTGCATGTGTCCAGTAACAGCATACATCAACTTTATCTTCTCTGCTCAAGAGGAAAGCAATACTATAATGTTTTCTCTTCAAACTGACTTCACATGGAATGACATGTTTATACAACAGGCCTCACAATGGCCACTGCAGTGATTTAGTATCAACATTTGCTCTGTGTGTCCTCAGACACAATCACCATTATATATTAGAAGCCATTTGTTCCATGTACTATTGCTGCTGTTGTTGCAAGCAGAATAGATGAAGGAGGAATACTGATGACGTGACAACTCAAGCCTTTGAAAAAGGCAGCAAAAGCAGTGGTGATGTGATAAGCACTACCAGTGCCACACCAGGCACTAAGCTGAGAATGTGGCTTGGGACCACAGTTCTAATTTCTCTTGCTATATGTTTGGCTGTGGAGGAGGCAACTGATGAGGAAGGAATCCTTTGCTCAAAGCATCAGCTAGCTTTCAACCACTCATGCTATGAGTTTGTTAAACTGCAACGTACATTCATAAGTGCCCAGAGGTGGTGTGAGAGAGGAGGGGGGCACCTTGTCTTTATTGAAAATGAGGAGACTCAAGAATTCTTGCAAAAACATATTGCTGAGGATCAGGAATGGTGGATAGGACTGATTTCAGACTCCCTGCTGAATGAAACTACTGACGGTAGGTGATTTTAAAATCTTGTCTTCTTTAGAACTATCAGCCTGTGATGCTTACTTACCATGACAACAAATGCAGTCTATCCCACTGCAGATATCTGCTGAAAAGCCACTGTCTTTTGTTGCTGTAACTTTAGATTTATATTAAGATATTTTAATTGTCTGCTTCACTTCTCAGTTGTATGTTGTCACTATTTGCATTTGATCTTGCTCTTGTGTAAACACACATTAGATCAGCTTGCTGACCCAGTGAAAAATATGTGCTGGGTTGGTTGTCCAGTGGACAAGCAAGCTAAGCATCATGCTGGGAAATGCTGTAAGATCTGATGCAAAGGAAATGGTAGAATCTTGAGGCTGAGAGTCTGGGGAGAAGCAGCAGTGTCTTTTTTAGTGGTTATGTCAGATTTCATGTAAAACTAAATTGAAGATCTCTATTCAGACAAAACTGCCTTTCCTTCAGTAAGAGCAAGGATGCAGATTTGTTCTGCAGGCTCTAACTCTTTAGTTGTTTTCCTGTGGGAAATAAGCACTCAGGAAATGTATATTTTGTTGACAGGGTCAATGATTTGGCTGGACACCTCAAATGTAAGCTACAGTAACTGGTACAAGGATCAGCCATCTCCTTTCTCATCCACGTGTGGATACATCCTGAAGAATGCCAAGTATCAGTGGGGTGTGACTGAAAACTGCAGCCAGGAATTCGACTTCATTTGTGAGTTTGGTAAGATGGAACTAAGAAGTGAGCTTACTGTATTCACAGTTGTGCATAAATTGTCTTGCTTCTTTCAAAGCAGCTGAGCAATAACCTGAAGTTTATTAAAAGTGAACGAGCAAAAAACCATACAAGCCCAATAGGTGCTCTTTTTCCACTTTGTTGGTGATCTGAACTGAAGGAAAGAAGACTCCTAAAATCACCGGGTTGCAGAATGGTTGCAAATACGAACTCACCTACCTATATGATTGCCCTTAAATTCTTAATCATAAATACGGGCCAAAGCAAGCCCATCAAAATAATTTCCATTCGTCACTGAAGCAAAAATACAGCCAGGCTTCCAGTGATACCCGTTCTAGCAGTCTGGAGTAAGCAAATGTGAGAGCAAGTTTTTCTTGTTTCTTCTCAGATCCTTCCATCAGTTGAAGTTCAAGGCCTTCCCTGGGCCAAGGATACAAACAGGAGCCTGTTCTTCCTTGTGCTCAGACAGAAAAAGTACAGTCATTGCATCCTTTAAACTGCTTGGAACAAACAGTCCTGGAAAGGAATGCTGGCAGTATTATCCCGTTTGACATACAGATAAGAGGGGAATTTGTGTTCCTTGCATTTTGCACATAAACCAAGCATTTTAAACTGTAACTAGATCTAAGGTCACAAGCACTCAGTGGCAAGTCTTGCTGTAAACTCATTAATACAGTCTTCAAATCCAATATGCAAGTACAGGTTACCACAAGCCATAGCAGGGCTATTGCAATGGTCTGACATAATTAACGAGTCATTCCACAATCAGCAAAATTAATAATGTTTTGTTTCCTGTCCTGATCTTCTGTTCCACATCCCCTCTCCATCCTTCTCCCCAGTCCTCCTGCTCACTCCCATATTCCCAGCACATTCTGTCTCTCCAAACACTTCTCCCTCTGTCCCCATGGCTCTGCAGCAGCTTCAAAGCACCAGCTATACCTGCTGGCCCTCGTCATAAATTGGGGTATAACCTCTACTCACAATAGAGGCACTGATGTAGTTCTTTCTCTTTCACCTAGCTATTGATTTTCATGAATTTTTAGGGTATTTTGAGGTTTATATCTATACATGAAATTTGGCTGAAGATGAAATCATTAAAAATGATCGGGGGAGTGGAAATTGTCAGACAGTACAATTCCTTCAGCTGATTTCCCTTGCAAAAACAGATTACAATTACTTTTTCCATTACAACCACGGTAGACAACTATCTGTTTTTAAGGAAGCTACCATCTGTTACCATAGGATCTGACTTAAAGCCCATTAAATTCAATGAGAGTTTGCATTATTGAGCAACAATGCCCTGCCCTACATCCATCTTTTTATTACCCAGGAAACTGAGAACAGATTGAGGCAATTATAGCCTTGTTTTCAGTATCTACAGCCCATGTCCATTAATGCACATACATGTTTCAATAATAATGTAGACTTCTCTTTTACTAGCTTTGCATGCAAGGAATTTGAACCACAACCCTAAAGAAACAGGGACAACATTCTACTCATTAATTCCTCTGGGTGCTGAACGTTAAGAAGTTTGTGCAGCCTCACTGCTTCAGTTTGCCTCTGTAAAATGGGCATAGTGATATTTAAGTCCCTCACACCCAGGTACTGTGAGGCTTGATTCACACCAAGCATGAAACCTCATATGAAATGTATAGGTAGCTCCAAGTGATATCACTATTTGAACTGAATCTCTCTGATTCCTCATAACTATGCACACTTGATGACCTGAGATATGTTTCTAAAAGCATCTAATAAGAGACAGCATTCTGCCTTCATCCTTTCTTTGACTCTATTCTAGAACGATTTGTGCCTCTCAGCTCAAGCAAAGGTTTTCCTTAGTTCAATTCACTGCTCTTATTATTTTATCCTACCAATTGGTGCTCTGTGAAATAGGAGTCTGTTGTAGTAAAAATATACATATTGAACCAGTACAAAGGAACACACATCTGGTTCTATGCATTTTCATGTGTAAATTTACTAAGACAGCAAATACTATGAGAACCTTCTATGCCAAGTAAAGAACAAATAAATGGAAGAGATAATAGCCTGTATTATAATTTAACAGCAAATTATTTTCCAAGCTTATTTAGAGAGCTCTAATCTGTAAACTGATCATGTTGCTATAGCTACAGCCAGACTTAGATTTAGCTTTAAATAACAGTAGCATACAATTACTGCAGTGTGCAAATACTGTCTCTGTTAATCAAGGTGCTTAAGGGGAAGGATCAAAACAGCAATTGGAGGACAATGTCTTTAAACCTGAGACAGCTGAAACAAAAAAACTCTTTTGCAACACTCTCATATAAGAGCTTTTCATCCTCCTCTTCAGGTACTACATATCCTGATTGCTAAAGGATCCCAAGAAATCTGAAAGGTAATTAACTGCCTCAGACTAACCCAAGAATGAGGTGTTTGCTTTTAGAAATATGACCTTACTCATTTGAGCAGTCCTGCTGAATGGAGTCTATTGAATATCACAAAGGAATAAAGGTGTCTTTGTAACAGAAATGGGATCAGGTCCTGTACTTTATATGCAAACACTTCTCTGATGCAATTATCTGAATATCATGCAAATCACACACTGCCACAAGGCTTTCCGAAGTAAGACGAGACCAGAAACCTGCCAGTACTGCAGGTCAAACAAATGCTATATGTTTTTCACAAATGTATATTTATTTTTTTCAATGGAAACATTTTCTTTTATTAAATACATTATCAAATTTTTGTTTAAGGTGGTAAAAAGCATGAATCTATTCTTTTGGATTTTAAAAATGGAAAAGTGTTTGATGCTTTCTTCTTTTTTCCATTTTCAGTATTGCTTAATTTAAGAGGGAGAGGAGCAAAGAGAAACAAAAGGGAAAATAAAAGAATATGCAGGAGCACTGAAGAAGTTTTTTTTCAGAAATTCAAAAAGTTAAATCAGATTATTTTTTCCCTATTAGAAAATGGCCAGAGCATTGCTTGTGATAATTACAATGCCACCGTACAGTGTGGGTCAGGAGAAGTTATTCAAATTGGAGAGTCATTCTATGGACGGAAGACCCCTCACTACTGTGTATTGGAGACTCCTCCCCAGAATGACACAGAGGAAGACTGTAGCTGGATCAGTGTCAAAGATGAAGTGGCAGGTAGTGTCTTATGGCATGGGAGTTTGCTGTGGGATTTTGTCTAGAAGTCAGGATCAAGATACTAATGCATCTCTACCCTTGTTGTTTCTGTGACTGTCTCTCACCTGAGTTATGACAGCTACAGACAAAAACACTAATCCGTATAAACTTCCTTCCAGGACAGTGTCATGGTCTTCAGGCCTGCCAGGTGGCAGCAGATGGCACTTTCTTTGGAGATCCGTGTCCAGCTTCTGGAAGCTATTTGTCCATCCAGTACCGCTGCAAGGAGGGTAAGTGCGAGAGGGCTGTCAGTATCAGTAGCCTGTTCTTCACTTGGCTGTAACACTATGAGTGTAATATTTTCCTCAAAAATCCCTGCTCCATCCTCAAGGAAGAGCCTGGAAGAGTGGTGATCACTCAAAATATTGACGGCATAACAATGTAATTTCTCCGTCCTTACCAGCAGCTCCAGAGGGTTTCTGATAGGATAAAAAGCCAGGAAATCCATACACATAAAACACACAAATAAAATTATATTCCAACATGAATCTTGACCAACTGATACGGAGAAGAATCAGCTCCTGATCACTCCACTAATGCATTCAAATTGACAGCAGGGTCAACTCTGATTTGAAGAAGGCCTGTTCTCACCAATACATGAAAATCAATTGACTTAAGCAAGAAATGTAGACAAAATGGCACTGAACTCTGTCGTGTTTTACAGGTCTGCAGCTGGTTGTAACAGACACGTGTTTTATCTTTGAAAACATCACAATCACTTTGAACTGGCTGCTCTCTCCATACTCCGGCAACCTTTCCTGCATCATTAGCACGGGAGATGGCCACACTGTGGATCCTTACTACCCTCTATCGTAAGATATATCCTTTATACATCATCAGACTAATTCCCTGTATAGAACAGAAAAATTAAGGGCATTGTTTTAGTGTGAAGAGCCTTGTTCACCTCCTGACTGCTGGAGAGCTGAGTCAGGTCAGAAATTTGACAGCTGTGACCACTGTTGTCACATAAGGCCAGAGACTTGCCAGGACAGTTTTCCACAAGTGGCCATTCTCTTTCTGTTCTAGACTGCTCAGCAATGTCACACATAGATACGCATCTCCTGGGGAGTTTATTGTTTTTGTGGAATGCAGCACCAGCGAATGGCATGTGACAGCACAGAAGCGGGTGATGGTTCAGGACAAGATGGATGAACTAAGCATTACTGGGTGCTACAGCCACCATGAATCTGGGAACAGCTCTCACTGCCGAACGCTGTATGGAGAGTTGTTATGGATTCAAGTTGAACTCAATGGAGGTAAGGGTAATTAGTCTGTGTGGTTTAGATAGCAAGCTAATTATTATCCTACCCATGGAACAGAAGTAGGATTTTCATTACAGAAAACAAGTCTTCTTTTTTCTCTCTAATTGCTGCCTTTCTGCAACTGAACACTCCCAGCTCCATTGGAGGGGTTCTTTCCCAGAGGGATTACACCACTTTGAACATAAACATAAACCCTCTTTCCTCTCCACAAATCTGACCAAGTATGACCGCAACTTTAGTCACATGAATCTACATGGAGCCAGTAGTAATGTTGAAGTTAGGAATCCACAGAAATGCCTCTCCAGCTGAGGGTAAGAGGATTTCACGCTAAGCAGGTCATATTTGCTATTGTATATTTTGTTCTCAATTCAGGCTCCTGGAATCTGCACATTTAAAAAGTTAAATTCAGTAGCATACATTTGAATTCTCTTGACTGCCTTAATGCTCACAGCAGAAGACGTGACAGACTTCCATACGGAGACTAGATGGGCACAAAAACACTTGGAAGTGACTTTATTCAAAATAACTGTATTGCTGCAGTATTTTTTGACTCTAGAAATACTTAAATGCTGTATGAAACAGCTAGAATGGGATTGCCTATTACACAAGCTGTGAGAAATTCTGAACTGTCTTTTTACAGGTAGTGGAGTGACCTACGTTGTATTAGCAAATAACATGACACTCATTGAGTCCAGTGCAAAGGAAGGAATTGCCCCTCACAACCTGACACTTGACAGTGCCGCTCAAGAGCTGCTAGGCCCTGGGGTACATCAGCTGGAAATCCGAGTGTCCAGCAACACAACTTCATCGGAGATCTCAGAGAGCATCGGTGTTCACTTAATTGAGCCAGTGTCTGGTCTTTGGGCTGTATTAGCTTCTCACACTCTGCAGCTGGGGGAGAATTTGGAGATAAATGTCTCCGTGTCTCACGGCGCCCCAGCTAAGATGAGGTTTGAAGTGGTTGGATCGAACGAAACTCGCTCTCACCAGGAAGACCGGCCTCAAAGGGAACCTCAAACATACATCATTCCCATGCACTCTGAAGGTACAGCACGCTGATTTCTGTGTTTCTAAGATGCTCACAACTGTGTGCAGGAGTTCATTTATACAGCCACAGCACCTTGGGGTCGGGGACAGTAACTTAGAGCTGACTTTGGTAACTTTAACTGCTCAGACTTGGGCTGCAGAACACTATGAACAGCTCAGTTTTACTATTAAGTGAGCTAAAAAAATTTGGGTATCTATAAGGAGATTGAGAGCAAGGTTTTATGTGAATTTTGCAATAAAAAGAACATAACGAACCAGGGTTCATTTGTTCCTGACAGTACCTGATTCAAGAATAAATGAGGACATTTTTCTCCTGTTTGTTCATATATATAACTTTCCAAGTTTATACCCCATTTCACACTATTGTGATAGAAATTCTGGGGAGTTCTCAGCACAGATGACAAAGAAAAGGGGAGCTCCATCCTCACCTGCACATCAGTCTTCAGCACATAGTTTTTGTTGGACTTAGGAATCAGCTTTTTAGTATTTTTTCTTTCCATTATTAAGCAATCAAAGCCTTTAAAACATGGGACTAGTGAGATTGTCTTTAAGAGATAATTCAGTGGCAGAAGACAAAAAAATTGTCTCCTTTAATTAATTATTCAAATCCCATGCAAAAGCTGGCACACCAGAAGCTAATTATGATTTCGTTTTATGTTTTAAGATTTTCAGCATTAGAAGCCTTCTTGGGCCTCCCTATACCCATTTGAACATCCCATCCCTTCAGGAAGAAAAACTCGAACAAGACAGCTGCTCTCCTAAGTGGAAAACTCATCAACAAACAAACAAAATTAACCAAGAGAAAATAATAGAATTTTCTTTATGAATTTTATATCACAAACATGATGGTCTGGTCCACTGACATACTAGTTTGGACATTTGTCTTTTCTAGGTACTTTCCTAGTGAAAGTGGTGGCCATGAATGCCTTCTCGAATGTGAGTCTGGATATTGGGTTCATCAATGTGCTGGCAAACAGTTCTCATAAAGAAGGTAATTGCATTAATCTGACAGTGCTAGTTTTGACCACATGTCTTTTTGCAATCAGAGCACTTCATGGAGTGTTTATGGTTTGCATCTAGTAATTTCGTCCTTTCCAGCAATAGTGCTGAGACTTTTGAGGAGGCTTCTTCCTGATGACAGCAGATTCCCAGGCTTTGAAGTGCTCATTTATTAGCATCACTCTCTATGTATTACACATTGCACATTTGCTGCTTGTCCTCAAGTTTAATTAGTGAAGTGTACGTCCTGGGATATAGTTCTGAAGTTAGGAAATATCTTCATCACCGCAAATCACATAAATCGCTGTCAGTAAACACTTCTAGATGGCAAGTCCTTACATTTACAAAAGCAGAATATACCAGGAGTAAAGGGACTTTAGAATCAAACCCACTGAAACCTTTCCAGTGCTTTCCCTCATATTTCTCTGTACATCAATTAAATTTCATAACCTCACGTATATTTGCTTACACCATTATGACTGAATAACAATGATCCTACAGTATGTGACTATCTAGTTAGAGTTTCACCTACTGAAACTAAATTACTATCACAGTTATTTTTTTTTGTATTGAATAGATCCTGATAAGGAAAAAGACACCTCTAAAACAAATACCCAAATGACCAAAGTAAGTATTATTTAAAGATCTTTCTTTAAATTGAAATGCATTACATAGAGTTGGGGAATATTTAGCCACACATCATTTCTCTGCGCCATCTGTTGCTATTCCTATAGCTGATACTCACGTGCTGCCACTGGTTAAGGAAAGAGCATTTAAACTACAGATGTGTATAGCGTGATCCGGTGTCTAAATTTTCAGGCCTTTTTCATTTATTTATGAAATAACATATGTATTTATACATGCTACTGTCCTAACTGGTATATTTACTTATTTTTTAGGGTCACCAAAGAAAAAACAAAATACATATTAAACCGAGTCGCCATGTGGATCCTTTCACAACTATTACTCTTGGCTGGCCAGATAACAATGATAATTCCAGTTTTCTCTGGTCCTGTGGTATGTGAATTTCCCAAAGTTTTTCCACCAATTTTTATTTCATGAGTGACAAACTCACTGTCAGGCCAGACCAAGTTGTGATACTCTGACTGATGGTTTAGTTTCTGCCTGGCTTTAAAAGTTTGCCATTCACTGTGTATTAAGAATGCCCCTCTACCTTATTCTGGTTTTAACACCCAACTAATCATGGTATATAATACTACATGGTACACAGTTCTGTTTTTTTTCCCAAAGATAGATCCGAGGTTTCAATTTGTCAAGATCTACCCATCCTAAGCCTTTACTCTTATAGCTAAGAGCTAATTCCATAGTTACATAGTTAGGTATTTGAAAGGTATGTGTCTCAATAGAACAGCAATAGTTAGCATCAAACATGATGCAAAAATATTTATGGCTGAAAACTGGATTTAGAGCATCTGTGTTCTGTCCTCACATTTTTCCTTGATCTCATATACTATTTCAAATAAATAGTAGTCTGAACTTTGGTTATCCCCTCTATAAACTGGCTTAAGGAAACCTGTGGCTCTATAAAGCTCTTTGAAACTTGTACCAGGCAAGACCTTTATAAGTGACATGGTATGTTATATATATGACCCTATATATAAAAGTAATGTTTGTGCAGGAGCTTGCTGGCCTGAATGGGATGAATGTGTGCAGCACCAGATAATCCTTACCAGCCAACAAGAGGTGCAAATCCCACCTTCCTGCCTTCCTCCTCCGAAGTCAGCAGTGACTGTGAGGGTCACAGTGGGAAGCCAAGGGAACGAAGAGAGGCAGGACGAACAATGTCTCTATGTGACTGCAAAACAAGATCTACAGCTAGAAATCAGGTTTGTTTTCAAACACTAGCATTCACTACTTAATATCACTACACAAACCTAGTGCAGGACCACATGTATCATTATTAATTACAATTATGATAATTTACTGATTGTTGTAAATTTATTCATTACCATCAAAGGAATTAAAGACTATGGGCCTAGCTGCATTTTTCCAGTCTGCATTTCTGAACATAATCCCTTCATAAACTGAATAATATTCTTCCCAAAACCACTTGGGCATTTTAACCCCCTCTACCTTTTATCAGCTTTGGAGATTTCCATATGCAAACTTAATTGAAATGATAGGAATAAAAGTAAAAAATAGGTTTGAAATTCCTACTAGACACCCAGAGACACAATAATGCTTTAAAAAATCTGGTCTTTGGGAATCTGGGGCCTCACTGAAGATCAGTGGCATTTCAGTGATTTGTTAATATAATCCTTTCAGGAGGTTAAATAGAGGTAGGATTTACTTGAGAGCTTGAATGAGTATTTGAACATAAAGAGTGTGTGGATTCTGCACTTCAGTCAGTGATGAAAATAAGGATGAAGGTTTCTGAAACTCTTGCTGTAAAATGAAGTATTTCACTATTTGTGAGAAACAGCTCACTTGTACATATATCATGGGGATTTTGCAGATGTTCATTAAACAAGGTTAAAACAGCTGACATAAAGGACTGTGATTTCTCATCCAGTTACTACTTGTAGCTACTGTCTTACTTTCCTACAGGTGTGAGGCAAACTGCAAGCCAGTGAATGCTAGTGAGGATGTTGTTTTGAGCGTCTCTGGACAGAAGGACTCCCAGGACGTGTACTATAACTGGTACTTAGATACTGCATTCCAAAACAAGGTGAGAGCAACAGATTTGTCAGAAATACTATCAATAAGCATCTATTATGAGGAAATGCCACACGGCCTCAGAGTGGTGTTTTGTCACAGGGGAGCTTTGGAAATAGCAGGGAAGACCAAGGCTTGGGGGTGTCGTGTTTGGGAGCGGTTATAATAGAGAGCATCAAATTGCCACCCCGCTTCTGCAGCCCAGCTGCGACAGAATCACAGCAGAGAGCCTCTGCTGTCATGTTTTCTTTTCTGTCTGGTTTTCCAGTCTACACCCCTCCCTCCAGCCTGCAGCCTGACTGGTTTCCGTCAGAACTCTTTGAATTTGCTTCAAAGCAACACATCCACGTTGATAATGAACAGCTCCTTCTTGCAGACACATGGAGAAGCTTTTCAGATTAAAGTAACAGGTAGGGGCAAGCAGGGTCTGTTAGACGGCTTTGAGATAGTCTCTGCCACCATGACATCATACAGATGTTATATACATATAGCCTTGCTGACAAGCAATTCTACAAGTTTAGAGCTGTTACTTTACATATGGGTTCCTTAAAATAATTAAGAATTAAGTTTGTTCTGGGCTTTTGCACGGCAGGACAAATTCAGTTGTCTTGCTCCAAGCTGTTAATAATTTTGTTAAGGCTCATCTGAAAATAACATTATGTTGAATACTTGATCAAATAATGCAATTTTTTACAATGCAAAAACTATTGAGCTCTTAATAGTTCTTCTCTTCTTATAGCTGATTCAGTAGTGGGATTTCACTTCTGATTAGGCCCACCATTAGGTTTGTGGTGCCTGAACAAACCACATCCTTGCCACAATAGGTAAGATGTCTGCAGATCAGTGCTGCCACAGCACGATTACTGCTGATGCTCTGCTCCCTCCACTCCCAGCACTGACTCAGCGTGGTTACGGGGAACAAACCTACCTTGTCAGCACCATGCCTCCGCCCCAGGTCCCCAGCTGTGCCGTGTCTCCCAAGCAGGGATCTGTGCTCACCACTTTCACAGTCTCCTGCAGCACTCCATGCTCAGTGGATTCATGCCAATCGAGTCATAGCACACAGCTCAACTACTGCTTCTATCTGAACTCAAGTAAGTCCTGAGGTGAACTGTTTGACTAAATGCTCCCTCACATTTCTGGCAAGCACTGTTACTGCTGCTAGTAAGAGCAAAGGCACAGCCTGCTTCTGCTCTTCGTCTACATACAAGCCAGTCAGGTCTGCACAGTGCAAACCCACAAAGCCCTGTTCTTAGATAGCAGGAGGTATCTGTCTGATGTCTGGTAGGTAACAACATCTTTCCTGTTTCAGATTCTCTCCTGCACTGTGGCCCAGACCCTGAACTCTTCCCAGTTTATCTCCCACTTGGAGAAGAGGAAAATGATTTTGTTTTACACGTGACAATTACTGTTAGCAACAGTTTTGGTGATACAGTTCATACCAATGCTTCGGTGAAGGTACACAGAAGAAATACTTTACCTGAAGGTGTTCCAAGTTGATGTTAACCTGTGGATCTCTTTTGGAACTTCTTCCCTTTTCGTACTTATTGTGTGCCTGTGACCGTACAATAATCGCCATCTCCCTGTCTAACAGAGACTATTCTCAGTGGACTCAAAGCAGTCTGCCCAGCAGATTCATATCAGGCTGCTAGAAGTCCATGCATTTCCCCATGCTTCACGTTCAGTGAAGTTGCTTTTCACTGCAAATTTTTCTTGGCAATCCATGGACTGGGGCTTAGAAAACTCTGGGTTGAATTAGGCTCTGTCTCTTCTGCACAAATTCGTCAGCCAAGTGGGTGAGATCAGACATCTTAAAATGACAGAAATTTGTCATAGATTGAGATGGAACTGGGGTGTTTTCCTACATTTGGACATTTCTAAAGACGTCCCATTGTATTTTAGAAAGCAAACAACATTCTACAGGGTTGTAACAACAGCATGAATCTGTTCCAGCTGTACAAGTCCATGACTTCAGCACTTAGTCAAAGGACCCAAGAGGACAGCAGAGCTGTCTGGAGAATTTAGCTCAGAATAAACACACAAAAAAACTGGTAACATAGTTTTCTGTCCCATTCTAGCTAGGCTGCCAATGACATGATTGCAGAAACTGTTCAAAGACGACCATAATTGTTAGCAATGTTAAGAGAATATCTGATTTCCTCATCAGGTTATACAAGCAGATACAATCGATGGGAACCTGACCCTGCAGACCATTGTATCTGAGAAGGCAAACACCATCCTAAAAGATGGGAACAACAGCATGAGTCTTTTCCAGCTGTTTAAGTCAGTGACTTCAGTCCTTAATCATGAGACCCAAGAGGAAAACTTTAACGTATCTTTACAGACAGACACACGAAAAGAGGTGAGCCAGACACTTGTTTTCTTGCAGTACAGTGCAATATAATGGACTCTTCGTATTCTTTGGCAGCTCTTGAGTAACAAAGAGCTCACATATCACCTCCTCAAATCAATGGAGGTTTCAAGTTTCTGGTATCCATCTCAGTGTTTGGCACGGGTTTCAGCTATTATTCACTACTTGCCCAAGCAAAAAATTTGTTTTATCACCCATCAGTAAAGGAATGCATTCTCAATTCTTAGTGCAATCATTTAAACTAATTTGGATGGTCTTTTTAAGCTTATAGTTAATTTGATTTTGAAAACAATTTAAATATTAATAAAATTGCCTTTCCTGCAGGACAAATATCCTCTAAAATTTCCCCCAGAGCACTAGATAGCAAGTAATTTTAGTTTATTCCTTTCAGCTACAAGCTCAGTTATAAGCTTATATTTATACTGTGCTTTGCATGCTCAGGTGAAAAGATCTAGAGAAATGCAACATATCCTTCAGTTATCATTTGTTATTTGAACATGGCTCTGCTTTCTCAGGAAGTGGCATTTACATGGTAATTCACACGCATTAGCCCAAAGTCTGAGAAGTAACTCTGCTCACTTCTGATGTATGTTAAGTGTAAAAATTCTCTGTCTTGGAAGGAAACACAAAGCTCATGTATTTTCACAGCTACTAAGGCAAATGGCACTTTGTCAGCAGAACTAACATCAGCTCACATGATCCTTGAGGAGTTTTAGTCTACCACATATTTCACAGCAAGCCTGGCTGTCAATATACAGCACTATTTGCACAGTCTTAATTAGCATCTTACTCTTTCGCCTAATCACCCCTTTCCATCCCAAGCTCCGAGGGCTGATGCTGACAACTCTCTCTGCTGTTAATGTAACATCAGTACAAACTGCTCTTAAGATGTCAGAAGTACTGAAAGATATCACTTACAGGACTGAAGAGCTGTCTGTCTCAGCACAGGTAAGAAGCAAATCATCCTCTGCCTTCTTACACTAGCAGTAGAGACTCTTTTGAACCCTACTAACCTTAGAAGAATGTCAGTGCCTTATAGTTATCTGTTCTTTGCTCATTTCTTTTTATAACTGTACCAGCATGTATGTGTTGACCAGAAGGGAATACATTTTACTGTTTTGAGTAAGCAAATCTAGAACCACAAACATTGACTCAGCAGCCACTGCAATCCAGGCTATGACTGGCCGGCCAGTTACATTCTCTGATATGTCTTTAAGATGGAAACCTTAACTTTCAGTGAGCAAACAGTGAGGCAGGAACATGGCAGCACAACCAGAGGAATCGAGCACAAACGTTCAGATTGGCCTTGCAAAAGTGTTCCTTGAGTCTTGAATGCAATATGACATTAGCAGATAATGCTATTTGTGTGTAAGGAGTAAAGATGGGAGGGCAGAACAAACTGTCACAGGGGAAATGTCACAAATAAACTGGCAATGAGAAGAGTTGTCCTGATGCCTGGTATGTTATACAGCTGTAGCCAGACAATGGCCTGGGAGCATTTCAACAGTATGCAGTTAATTTCAGCAGGACAAGAATATAGCTCAGATTCAATACTCACTGTACAGTGAGGCTGCTATGCATTTGCAGACTGTGGGAATGGACATGTACAAGCTCGCAATGAATTTGCTTGGCTCTCTCACCCTGGGCTATTATGCTGGCCAGTGCTTTCACAATCACACAGCAATCATTAGCTGTGTTTGGGCACAAAATATAAAAACTGTAAGATTCATTCTCCTTTGGCATTTAGCACAGCACAAGGCCAAAGATATTACTTGCTGGTAATCCAACAGGCTATATGGAAATTAAGACTGAAATGCACATGCATTTGACTATGGTTATATTTTTGGACTCACCACTCTGAAGTATAACCTGATTTACTACATTACTGTACATCTAAACTGTACCCTGGCCCAATGTTTGAAAGATAAGCCTCCTTCAGATATTATTCATCCTGTTTTTATGGGTTGAATCTGTGGAAGCAGGCTGCACTTTTCAGGTCTGTATTACACATTAGTATGTCATCTAGTAGTATACCATCTTTATTAGTGTTTGAGGTGTTAGCCCAGCACAAGTAATTACAGTAAAACAGCCTTAGCCACAAATAGTCCCATGGGATTACTTATGTTGCAATACTCAGTAAAAGACTCAATGGCACAATGTGTTGCTTGTGTCATTGGTAGTAACAAAACAGAGACTTTCCCCCTTATTTCCCATGCAGGTGGAAGCTAGCAATACACTGAAAGATGTCAGCGCTTCCTTGCTCACTGTAAACACAGAGGACAGCAGAGATGACCAGAGACTAACTGATGCAGCCAGCTACCTGTTTAATGCAGTGAGCAATGTCCTTCAAGCCTCCATACAAAACAGAGCCATGAACACTACAGTGCCTGAGGCAGAACAGGTAATTTTGATTCAGTCCAGTTTGTAGAGGACAATGGCTGAACATCTACTTGCTTTAGAAGATTTTAAAGAGTTTTGCTGCCTCACATTTTTAAATTGGCATCAGGTGGGGCACAGGACAGTGCACTGTACTAGACAGGATCAGTGTTAAGACCTCTACGGGATCACAGGTAGATGGATTGCAATAAATCTTCTTTCCAGATTTGATTCTATCCCCTCCTTTTTCCCCTCAGTTCAAGGAAGACTCAGGTATTCAGTATTCATGACTCATTTCATTACTTCAGGGCTGAAATCTGCTCAGGTTTCTGCTTACATTTTTTTCAGAAAGCCCACTGATTTTCTATTCAGAATTAAGCAGTGTGTTTATTTTGTCCTAGACCTTCCTATTTATATGTGAATTGTCACAGTTCCCTTTGTGTAATTCCTGGACTGAATACACTTTAGCTGTCAGCCCTGCAAAGGAGTAGGGCATGATATAAACCTAACCTGAGAGAGAAGGTTATGAACTGTTCAGACTCCCCCTGGACAACACAACCAGTAGGTAATTAGATCTTGCTTTTCAAACACTGAAATGTGCAGCAGAAGGGCATTAACATACACAAGTACATAAATGTCTCGCATGAAATTGATGTCACGTTTGTAGTCCTTCAAATTTCAGTGCATAGGAGTTCTAAATATTAGAATTCCATTTACTGTAAGACATATTTATTTGCAGTATGTTATGTTTTCATGAGAATTACAGAACTTGAATTGCTGATAGGAATAACTTTATCTGAGATTAACAAGAATATCACCGAGTTTGCCAGCTTTATAAGACACAGTGAAAACAGCATTTCATAATAAAAGGAATTAAGGGCAAATAAGGAGCAACTTACTGATTCTGAGCAGCTCTGTTAGACGTTCCCTCCTCTAATCCTTGTCCAGAGTTTGGTGTCCCACCAACTCCTGAATACAGTTGAAAATCTGCAGAGTGCACTTCTGTTTGGGAAGGAACCAGATGACGAACCCACGGTCCTTACCACTCATTCTGCCACAATGTATATAAACAGGTAACAGTAACAAATGTCTGTCTGTCTGTCTGCCTCCCTATCTTCCCCAACCATCCCCCCAGTCTCCTGATAGGCGCCCAAACTTTCCTCATATATTCACTGCATTACCCTTGAAACCACCCAACCACTCAAATTAATATTGCAGCATAATGACAGCTTCAACAGCATGATGAAGTTGCTAATTAATTGTAAGAACAGCTTGGACCCCAATTAGCTTCAGTAATATCATCTTAAAAATTCTCATGTTGTGCCTTCTCTGACCAAAGAAGAATTTACCAGTAGCTGCTTGCCTTTAAAAGGTAAGTTCTTTTTTATTTTCCAAGTTGCCAAGCTGCCAATAATGACATGATATACGAAACTGTAACTAGATTGACAAGAGCAAATATAATCATAAGGAGCCTGATGAGCATTCTCCGTTCCCAACAGTCATCCCCATATTGTTCCCTGAGAGTCTGGTTTTCATCCACATTTAACTGTGCGTAGAAATCAAGAACATGTTCACACAAAGACCAGGTGCACCTTAAGCACACCTAATTGGGTACAACTTCACGTACAGATATGCCAATTCCACCCCTTTTCCTGATGACTGTATGGTAGTGTTATGTGGACTACTACATCAGAGACAATGTACTAAGGTAGTTACTGGCAGAGTCAGAAATAATTTTCCAGATAAGTTATACTCACAAAGTGAGAGAACTTTTTCTCTATGTTTGAAGTTCATACTATTGACTGTTTGTATGTTTGTCTGTTTATTTTCTTTGCTTTTTTGTTTGTTTTTCTCTTTTTTTTCTGTTTTATTTGTGTCCAACTGGACTGGATAGATTACAAACAGAAAATATGGACGGTACATCCATTAATATCTCCAGTTCCAGCTCTGCCAGCTTTACTCTCCCAACTGCTTCCTCTCTTGGCATTTCAGGAGTTGATGACGAAACAGTGGATATAAGGGCAAGTAAACAGCTTTTATCTGACTCAATCTGATCTACAACTTACATCCTTTGTCAAGCAATTTTAGAGTCCTTTCTCCTTTTACAATGAGTATGCAAGCACGCAAGTCATCCCTCCAGTCATTTTTGGTCAAAGAAGCTTTCACTTATCTTAATTGCAGGAATTTGGCTGAGCAAGCTTAAATTCCCCATCCCCTCAGCCACTCACATACACTCTTGCTTTATACTTGCATGGTTAAAAAGGGTGATGGAATCAATACTACAAACTTATTTGCTGTTTGTTTACATCTCATGCTCTGAGGGGCACATAACAGCTCAGAGTCCTTATCAACATTCAAACTAATAGGCAGCAGATCTCTTTCATCCCAGCTAGAAGCAAATGACTCTGGGGCACTCAGATCCTGCAGGAGACAGAAGGTCTGCAAAATGTCCTGATTATAGCACAACTGTGATCTGAGTTAGGATATTTTGTTTTTAACCCTCAGAGCAATGGATTGCATATTATCGTGATGTTTTTATAAGAAATTTTCTAAGGGTTCTCAGATTAATTCCACACTCTCAGGAAACTCCTACAATATCTGTGAAACACTTTTTTTTCATTGTGTCTTTTCCAGTTCTGCCAAAAAATGATCAGAACCTCCTTATAACAACAGCAATATACCCACCTGAGTGTTAGGAGAGGCTTCTGAATCCTCTTATTGAAATAATGAATCTGACACACAATTCCATGCTTTGCTATCATAGTAAAAACAGATTTTTTCTTCTAATTCCAAGAGGAGTGACACAGATTCGATGGAGTTTCTATCAAAAAAGCTCGTGCAATTGCATTTTGATATCTGAAAGACAAAACAGTTCCAATGAATGGAAACCCACATTGTTGTATACTTACCACATTTCAGAATCAAAATCACCTTCCAGGGTTGTTTGGCCTACCACAGAAATTGGGCATGTATTTAAAACTGGACTTGGGCTTCTTTTGAGTACTGTTTGAGTCTGAGGTCAACAAATTTATTTGGTCTATTCACCAATTTAATTTTTAATATAATGAAATATTAACAACAACTCAGAGATGATTATTAATGTCTTGCTAACAGATGGTGAGCTTTGCCATGAATCCCTTTTTCTCCAGTGACACCAGTTTTGACATCAGTGGAACAGTGGGAGGTCTAAGTCTTACTGGTCTGGATGGCTTGATCATACCAGTCAGCAATCTCAAAGAAAACATTGAGGTAAACTCACTATTTTCTATCCCTCTTCTCTCTTCCTTCTATTTACAAGCTGTCATGTATGCTACTGTCTTCTTTGATTACAAATGGTGGTACTGTATTCATTTCAACATATAATGGGTGTCTGCATTTGTGACGGAGGTATTTTTGTGATACGAAGAAGAAAGTGACAAATATTTGTTAGAAAAGAGATGACATTCATTGAAATGGTTGTGACAATGATAATGGTTGGGGAAAACCATTCCAGATTACAGTGATTTTGAAACACAGTGTAATGTCTGATTCGATACCCAGCAACTGCATGCTCATATTACTTCTGTTTGGGATTCCCAGCCCATTTATAAACTGACATCTAGACAGTTCATTTATGTACTTCATGTGGCCACAGTAATAATCTCAGCTTTCAGTTAAAAAACGCACTGAAGATCACAGATTTTGTGATGAATCTATACAGGTTGGAAAAGGACTTTTCAGAAGTTAGCTGACAGTATCAAGAAAATAATTTCAAGGAAATGGAAATTCCAGGCACTGGAATGGGCTGCGCAGGGAGGTGGGGGGGTCACCGACCCTGGAGGTGTTCAAGGAACGTTTGGACGTTGTGTTGAGGGGCATGGTTTAGTGAGAACTATTGGTGATAGGTGGATGGTTGGACTGGATGATCTTGGAGGTCTTTTCCAACCTTAGTGATTCTGTGATTCTGTGAAAATATTTTTGACAGCCATACTTATGTTATAGAAAAGATTATCTAGTGTGTGGCTGTACCTATAGATACTGAAAGTGCTTATAGATAAGTAAGATGCTCTTCTGTATTTGTATTTGTCCTTCTGTTTAAAACCAGATAATATTACCAAGGCATTCTGCACCCCAGAAAGATAGGATTCAGTTGAACCTGGGCAATTTTAGCGTTTTCCAAGTCAATGTCACCTCAGAAAACACATCGATAGTGATTCAGCTGGAATGTGAACAAGACATTCCACTAATACTCTACTTAGGATATGGTTATCGCCCAAATGAAACTAACTACGACATGAAAAGTCATCTGTTCTATAAGAAAACGACTGGAGGTAAGACAGCCTGTTAGTGATGAGTTAACTTTTGCATTCTGGGCTTATGTAGCCAAAAGACTTAGCTCTATATATGCTGACTACAGGGAAGTTAAGAGCATTCGGTATGGATATCATGGAGTGCTCACTGACAAATGTACAGGGTCATTATGACCACAAATCTGCAGAATGAGCCTGACATCTAATTGGAAAGAAACTGCTTCAGGAGCAAAGAGTGGAATGCTTTGAACAATGAGTTGCTAAGGATTATTTGATACCTCTTTCTTTTATTTTGTTCAGTTTATTTATTATATGCAATATAGCTGTATTCAAAATACACATTTCCACATATACATTGAAAATAAATATTTTTGTTCGAGGTGAAACAAGTACCTGGGTTCTTAGCCCTGAAGAACTCATTTTTGGAGAGGGAACTTACTATTTCATGGTTTCACAAGACATGGGAATGGATTCCACTGTCTATGACGGGCTAGCTATAGCTGTCACTTGCTTTGCATCCCGCTGTGTATTTTGGGATGAGCAGCAGGGGAACTGGAACAGCCATGGATGTCAGGTAAGTAGAGAGAAATAAAAAAATCTTTATATTGTATATGCCAAAGCCAGCCCTTGTGATCCTCATTGAATTCATACCAAAAAATAACATAATTCAGATGTTTTAGTAAAATCAAGAAGTGAAATTTAGTCCACTATGACTAAACTTCAAATTGCATTCCCATTACACTCTTGGGATGCACACCTACATAAAGAGAAACTGAACTGTTCAGACAAGTTTGTATCATATTGTAAATGACTTTTTCTGGCTGGACATTGGAATTAATATTCCCAGTAACAATTTGTTCCTGTAAAGCTATTCTCCATACTAACTCACCACTCTCAGCACTGTCTTTTCATTTGCTTGGTAAGTTATCCAATACTTCGAAGCAAAATGTTCTATCTAGAGTTTTTTCTGGTTTTCAGGTAGGACCAAAAACAAATTCTAGAAGCACACAGTGCCTCTGCAACCATCTGACCTTCTTTGGGAGCTCCTTCTTTGTCATACCTAATGCTGTTGATGTTAGCAGAACTGCACAGCTATTTGGTACATTTGTGGACAACCCTGTGGTGGTGACCACAGTAGGATGTATCTTTCTGATATATGTGCTTGTAGTTATTTGGGCCCGAAGGAAAGACATCCAGGATGATGCCAAAGTAAGTCTTTCATTAATAAAGACTGAAAGTATTTAGGTCAATTCCCTTTTTGACTGTCCTGTTTTAACAAGTCTTCAGCTAACCCTAATCCCTTCCATTCGCACTGTTCATAAGATGATGTGTTCCTACCCACAGCCTTAAGGTACCTATACTTACTGTTTGTATCATGTCACTCTGCAGGCAAAAATCACAGTGCTGGAAGACAATGACCCCTTTGCTCAGTATCGTTATCTTGTGACAGTTTTCACAGGACACCGCCGTGGGGCAGCCACGACCTCCAAGGTATCAGCTGTACTGTGCAGTAAAAGAGCTTTGCACTCATTTAGAGAACTGGAGCAATAAAGGAGCACCCAAGGCTATTAAACAGCACAGCTCAAATACAACTTCTAAGCTAGAAAGTGGGCAGAGTATGTCGGAGGAATAATCACATATAGGATTCTGAGATGAGTGATCATTTCGCTATCTTACTCTGCAGGTTACGCTCACTCTCTATGGACTAGAAGGAGAGAGTGAGCCACATCATCTAACTGATCCTGACACACCAGTGTTTGAACGTGGAGGAGTGGATGTTTTCCTACTCTGCACCCTCTTTCCTCTAGGGGAATTGCAGAGCATTCGACTGTGGCATGATAATTCAGGGGACAATCCATCCTGGTAAGAATATACAAGGAAATAATATTCAAAAATATGTTTATAATGACAACTGTTTTCCTTTTCTAGCACTTGAAATTATTCTTCCTACAGTTCTAGAAAGGAAGGGTTAGTTTCACCTTTATTTTTTTTCCCCAGATGAATAGATTATATCATAATCTAAACTGCAGGACAAGGAATACTTCCTATGTCCAGCTTATACCATACTACCTGTTGATTCTGTTTTAGTGCAAGGCTTTCATCAAACATACTATAGAAAATATTACATGAAATGAAGGCACAGTGGTCAGATGGGAGCTGTAACATGCTCTGGTTCAGGTCACTAACCTAAGTACTCAGAAGAACATTATTTAGGGCACTCTGATATGTGTTCTGTGCCTCACAGTTCAGACGCAGCCGAAGAAGTCAGAGGTCAGAGTTTGTCCTCCATAGTTCTGTTGAGTCCTGAATTTCATACCACTCAGTTACACATGACTGTGTATGAACTGAGTATGTTTTCCCACCAGGTATGTGAATCGAGTATTGGTACATGACCTTGTGTGGGACCAGAAATGGTACTTCCTCTGTAACTCCTGGCTTGCAGTTGATATTGGAGAATGCATCCTAGACAAAGTGTTCCCTGTAGCTACAGAGCAAGACATGAAGCAGTTCAGGTAACTTCTGTTTTATGCCTTTTTTTTTCTAATAACAATCAGTCTGGAGAAGCAAAAATATGCAAACTTTTTGTCTCTAGACAAAAATAAAACAGTGAGGTGTTTCCATTGCTCTGAAAGGGCTCTGAACTAGGAGAAGAAGAAGGATGGTTAACAAAGCCTGACTGTTACCCTAACAGTTACGTCAGACTGGAAATACTGGTGTTAAAGAATAATTTGATGAGGCATACGGAAACCCAAGCATCTTGTCTTCAGTTTAATTTCCCTAAAAATGTATATAGAAACTGCTCATGATTATGTTCACCACCATGGTGTGGCCAGGAAGAAGGGACATAAGAAGCTATGACCATTCTATGTAAATCAAGCCATGACATTTGATTTTTTTTCACAGTTAATATGTCTTCTGACAGTGCCTAGCATGAACAGGCCAGGGTCCTGAAATACGGCTTTATTCTTTCCTCTCCTTCCTAAGCATTCATTTGATTTCCCCCTCTTCCTTCCCAGCAACCTGTTTTTCATGAAGACCTCCAAGGGTTTCCAGGATGGGCACATTTGGTACTCAGTTTTCAGCCGCTCCCCACGAAGCTCCTTCACACGAGCCCAGCGTGTGTCATGCTGCTTCTCACTGCTGCTCTGCACCATGCTGACCAGCATCATGTTCTGGGGAGTGCCAAAGGATCCAGCCGAGCAGAAAATGGATTTGGGTAACAATCATTATCGTTGCTTGGGCAGGAAAATCGAGAGACGGCAGAATCTAGAAGTGGGACAGTTGAACAAATGGGCTTTTTCATGAGACAGATCTGATGGTTCCTGAGGTTATTTTTATTCCTTTCCCCTGTTTGATCTTGATAGGTTAGATTGAGTTCACATGGCAGGAAGTGATGATTGGCTTTGAAAGCTCCCTCCTTATGTTCCCCATCAACCTGCTCATTGTGCAGATCTTCAGGAACACACGACCCCGGCCAGCCACGCAGGGCACAGAGAAGAAGCCAGGAAAGAATGGCCGAGTGTCCCCAAGCCTACCTCCCGCCCCACAGCTCACCCCAGCCGTCTCGCTCACTCCAGATGCTGTGATAAAGGTGAGTGCCTGTTGCTGCTTCCTAGTGGGTCCTGCACTGCCCTCTGCTGCCATGCACTACTCGACGCCTCCAGTTTAACAGCAGAAATCTTCCCGGTCAGAAGGCTTTCAAATTGTCTGACATGATGAGCCAAATGTGCTTTGGTGCAAAACACTCAGTTACCCATCTATATGGTCATGGGATGAACAAAGGGTTATCCACTTCCAGAGTATATTCCACATGTAGGGAATCCTCAACTTCAGCAAGATCAGCCTATGCACGCTTCAGTCCCTTGCACAGTGATTAAAATCACTGTGTTAAAAGCAAACATCAAGCAAGACAGTGAAGAGAAAAAGTATCATAGACCCTGTCTTCCTCAGCTTAGGCCCACAGACAGGCAAGCTGCACTACTGAATCTTGAAAACTGAATTGCTGAACTCATTGAAATCCAACTGTCATATCCAGGTGTCATATCCAGCCCTATAGGAACTGCTATACTTACCCATTCCGGGGGTTTTAGCAATAGATGCAGCTCCCAGCCAGCGGCACCTCCTGACCACATCAGCTTAAGTCACTGCAGTCCGAGTCACTGCCATACTGCTGCTGTCTTTTCTAGGATATAAGAAGAATTGCTAGCTCGCTCTTTAAAGCCCTGAAGGCTCCATCACTGACCTCAGTATCAGATCTCAGAAAATCAACTAACATCAACACGCTTTTGGCATTGATTGAAGATATCATTTGCCAGCAGAATAGAGCTGGGCAAGAGTTTTATGATGAAAACAAAAAGAAGGATGACCCTGTAACTGTCACACTAGGTCCTACGGATGTACAAGGTAAACAGCTTAATGCGACACGCCTACTGAAACCTTTGTAGTGAAACTGATGGTGACACTGGATGGGATGACCCAAACTTTTACATTCCGACTCAAAGGCAATTACAGAATCACAGAATAGTTGAGGTTGGAAGGGATCCTCCAGCAGAGTCAACTGGAACAGGTTGCCCAAGACTGCATCCAGTTGAATGTTAAGTATCTCCAAGGATGGAAAATCCATAGCTTCTCTGAGCAACCCCTCCACGGTGTCCAATCACTCCTGAGATAGAAAAGTTATTCCTGTATTCAGATGGAATTTCCTGAGTTTCAATTTGTGCCCATTGCCTTCTCCTTTCACTGTGCACTGTCTGCCACCCAACTAAGTAAAGACACTGAAATCTCTATTTCTTTTGCTATAGAGTGAAATGTTAGCTAACAGCCTTATCAGTATCTAATTATTAACTATCTATTATCAAGACCCACAAATATCAGGTTTTTTGTCCCATCTATTTTCTTCTTGGCCTTGTGCTGCTGTTCCTTTCAGTCCAACTTTAACTTAGGCATTGATTCAATTTCAATTAAATAATAATACATGAGTGAACAATCCCACTGGTTTCATGAAGACCTACTTCTTTTTGTCTTTTCCATGAGCGTTCCAAGATGCAGAGTTCAAATGTAAATTCTTTACCTGCAGAAAAAACAAGAAGCCCAACTCCAGAAAAGGGAATGTTTGAGCGACTAAAGTGCAGTGATTACAACCGTTGCTTGTACATGCAACTCCAGCACGTAGAGATGGAGCTCGAATTACTGGGGCCCCATAAATTTCAGGTGCCTCAGAGTTATACTCAAGCAGTTCGTCAGGTTCGGCACATGAAGAACCTCCTGCAGAACCAGATTTGCTCGTCAGCGTCCACCAGTGAGAGGTAACCTAATTCTCATTCCATTTTCGGTGTAAGTAAATTCAGGTCATGAATTCAGAAGCGGTGAGTTGAAAATAATTACTACTTAATATGCTGTAGATAATCACTATAATAGCTGTAGAAACATGCCTTACTATTATTCTGTTGTAGGAGCAACAAAGAAATTTCAGTGCAGTGAACTACACACAAAAGCAGTAATGACAGATCCTCACTCTCTGTCATTTTTGCTTCCAAAACTGAATGTTACAGTGCAGTACCATATGGCCGTAAAGTGCTGAAGATGATCACTGAGCTCCAAAGTCTCCCTGGTCTCTAATAATGCATGGAGAAAATAAAATGAATAAGCAGACAAAAAATATTTCTGGGAAACCTGATAATTAAGTAGGAAGAATTGAAAACAATACCACTAATTATCTATCTGACCTTTATGGTGATCATGAGACGTATCCAGCAGCTAAAAGGCATTCATGGTTAGGGCTTTTTTGGTCAACATTCCTACTGGAGGTACAATAATGCATGAACTGAGAAGCAAATAAGGCCATCATATTGCTTTTTATTTTTGCTGGTGTCTCCACACTTTCTCATATCTTTGCTTGCTGTACTTTTTGCCATCCATATATTCTGTGTAGTTACATTAGCTAGAAGAAATTAGCTAAAGAATTTAAATCATCAGATGTTGCCTATAGTCACAGAACCTGAAGAATGTGATTTTGGTTTCTATTCCAGTGCTGAATGATTTTTTCTCTTCTGGTTGATTCTGAAGGTGGTCTCTTACTCCAAGCTTCTCTGGTGATGGAAAGAAAAGTTCTTCTTCAAAAGGGCTGCCCTGGTGGTTTGTGTTCATTGCTTGGTTCCTTGTTGCAGCCACCAGTGGTGTATCTGGGTTCTTTACCATGCTCTATGGGCTGCATTATGGTAAGGAGAACTCCATCAAATGGCTGATCTCCATGGCCATCTCCTTCTTTGAAAGTCTTTTCATCACACAGCCCTTAAAGGTGAGATCCTCAGAAATGGAACTACTGGCCAATATGAACTCATTCTGCTATCATTACAGGAAAATAACACCTTTTAAAGAACCACAGGATTTAACACGTAAAATTGAAGTTGTTGCCCTTAAAACAAAAGCTAACATGTACTACAGAGATCTGTTGTCATTTGTTGGCATTAACTACATTAGTTTCATCCCTCGTTTTGTCAGAGTTTAATAGTTGACGAGGTGACCAAAGAAGATATGTCATACAACAACAGCAGGTGAGTTAGGGTTTGTGCACTGTTTACAAGCTTCAGCTGCACGAGTTCCACAAAGCCAAAGGACAGTTGTTCTTCTGCAGTAGCTGTATCCAAAGTAGTGCTTGTCAAACCCTGAGCTTCTGTATATTAAATGGGCACGTAGTGAGTCTACAGCTAATTCTTGCAGGTGCTGGGATTTGCTGCTTTTTTTGCTCTGGTTCTGAAGAAGGTGGAACACGAGGATGAAGAAAACACTGCCATTGATGGGCCTTTACCTGCACCAGGTAACTGTCTGTAAAGTGAGAAATTACTAAAAAAAGTGAAATGCTCTCTAAGATTTTTGAATGCTTTATGCACCAATAAGTGATTCATAGTGAGGACTTCACTGGTTACCTTTATACACCTCAATGAGCAGAGAAATACACCTGTACCTAAACCTGACATGTTGCTCAGGACCTCAGTCATTCCCCAGTCATTCCCAATGCTGCCTTACCATACTGCTTCTTTAAGTGACATCACCTGAATTCCTACGGGAAAGCATTAAGTAGAAATATTTCCTCACAGTGGCCAAAGTGAAAAGCAGGATACAAATGATCTACTGACTGATTCCAGGTATCACTGCTCTCACCCACAGGCAACTCAAATCCTCTCTTTGGAGCCCGACGGGACAGCAGAAGCAATATTTACCAGCCACCTCCTGCAGCTGATGTCGAGAAAATGAAAATCAGCTGCGTAAAGGAGCAGAAGGCATTTGCCCTAATCAGAGAAATCCTGGGTATTACTCATATGTAGTTTATCTTGTTTTATTCAGCTGTATTTATCAGTACTTTTACATCAGTGAAAACATTAAACACAAAATTAAGCTACTCATTCTGTTTAGAGCTGTCATTACTGTTAATGTTCAGCCAGCCTCTATGCTTATTTTCTCAATCACTTCTCAGATTCCTACTTGTATTTCAATTGTGATATGCTTAAACTGCAGCACTTTGACGTAAGTTGTGTAAATTCATCAGCACTAGTCAGTCAGACTCTTGCAAAGCATCTCCTTAACCTAATAAGTGATGGCAGCAGTAATCATTTGCACAATCTATTTTGAACAGCAGTGCTAATTCTGAGATCACGTGTACTGACTGTTCTTGTGTTTGTTTGTTTGTTTCAGCCTATCTGGGGTTTTTATGGATGCTATTACTGGTTGCCTATGGGCAGAGAGATCCCAATTCCTACTACTTGAACAAGCATATTGAGAGCAGTTTTACAGAAGGATTCCATGATGTCTACAGTTATGAGGATTTTTTCACATGGGCAAAAACTACCTTAGTCAAAAATCTTTATGGATCATACAAAGGTGCAGAGACTGTTTTTATATCATCTTCATTCACTTCAGCTTGCCAGATTCTGAAACATTATCTTTTATACCTGTCTCCAACTTGTACATGCATATTTGACTGGAGGAGGACACTGTGAGTGTGTAAGACTGATGTGAATTTTCATAAACTGAATACTAACGGGTAACAAAAGCCCCACATCCCGACCACAAGTTCCACCTGGCCTGACATTTTCATTATCTTTAATACAATCCTCAAGTTTTGCACTGAGTTTTTTAATTTTTCACATTTTCCATTACCCATTCCAGATACGTCTCAGTTTCAATTAAGCTTCTTTCCATCACAGGTAGATGGCACTATAAAGCTTTCTGTCAGGACAGCTCTGCACTCTGTCTTAGGTCAATGTGGAGGATAATTATACAACATCACTATGTTTCTATCTGGCCATACCCATTAACAAATATGAGCCATGTTCAAGCTCACATTTTAGAGTACCTGTGAGCATACAATGGCATGGTTGATTCTTGGACATGGCACTAACCAGCTGTGCTCAAGAGTGAACACTGCACGTGGCTACTCTGCTCCAGGCAGGTCGCTTTTCTCCTGCAGACCTCTGTTTCCTTCTCTATAAAATACAGACAGGTAATGATACTAAACTGTTGTCTATGGATGTTTTCCAAGAATTCAGTTTAAATCAAGCACTGCAAGCACTATTTTGCTTACAGTGTTGGGTTTTTTTTTAAATCTACAGGAAAATATTAATGCATATCGGAATGATAAATGAAATGAAGAAATATTAGTCATAGTCTTTTCCATTTCCCGTTTAGGGTTCATTACAGATGGGAACTCCAAGCTGGTGGGCAGCGCTCGAATTCGCCAAGTGAGAGTGAAAGGAGACACCTGCCCTATTTCACCTACCCTCCAGCGTGTGATTCAGGAATGCCATGCTCCATACTCCCTACAAACAGAAGACACATCAGACTATGGAGAACACTGGAACACTTCGGTCTTTGATATCTCCTCTGACTTGAGCTCAGCCTGGCATTATCAGAGCCAGTCCAAACTGAGAGGGCAGCCCGTCTGGGGCAAACTGGCCACCTATGGGGGAGGGGGATACGTGATTCACCTGGGAACTGATCCTCAGAATGCCTCCAGGTAAAGCTGGTAAAATATTAGTGAATGTACTGTAGTGACAACGGTGCTCTTTTCTCTGCTCTATTTAGGATTCATCTCAGATTGCATTCTGAATTTTGCTACTGTGGATTACGCTGAATATTGTAGATATTATTGCGATGACTTCAGTGTACTTCATATTCTTATAATCTTTCTCCATCTTAGGTAACATCCAGATCAAAAATTATAACCTGTTTTTCCTAATTGCATGCATGGATTCCATATTTACATAGCTGCAGAAATACATAATGCCAAAACATCTTACTTTGCTTGTGCTCCTTCTCTATGAAACGATGCACTTCTATCCTCCATGTGATACAGTGTATGATACTGTATGAGTTATCTCACTGGCTATACATCTTTTGGCAGAATTCTCCAGTACCTTTTCAACAACGTCTGGATAGACACCTTCACAAGAGCAGTGTTTGTTGAATTTACAGTCTACAATGCCAATGTGAACCTGTTCTGCATTGTAAGCCTGATGTTTGAAACCAACGCTTTAGGTGAGAACCTATGCCTGTATCAAACCACAAAATTGGGCTCATTTTCTTTTTAGAGTGACATTCAGATTTACATGTCCAGTCCTTCCTGTTTCAGTTTAGCATCTGTAGTCTATTCCAAACCCAGTCCTGCTGGGATTAATGTCATGCTGCCACACAGAAGGGCATTAGCATCCCAAAAGCCACTGGCTGTCCAAAATTACTATCTGAAGAAGCTTTCAAAGAACGCTTGCAGGGCTACTCTTACAGTCAGGCTTAAATCTCAGTATCACAACTGGATTCAGACTGACATTGATGTGAATGTGCGTATGGAGGTCTTATTAATGAACTAAATTGTTTGAATGAAAACAGTAGGATGAAATTATTACAGCGCTGAGTAGAACACTGTTATTTTCCAGGGGCCTTCTTCACAAGTGCAGAGCTGCAGAGTGTCCGGCTCTACCCATACACCAACAGCCTTCACATTTTTGTTGTTGCTGCAGAAGTCATTTATTTCCTCTTTATCGTGTACTACATGATCGTACAGGTGAGATACACCGGAAAATCCTGCTGACAGCATTACCTTTTGTCCTTCATTTCATTTGTGAAAGCTTTAGGACAGTGCTTGATTTCAGTAGTGCTGCTGCTGACTTGCACCAGTGGAAGACTGAATCGGATCGTGTATCTTCATTAAGTAATAGGAAGGCAACATTTTGTTTGGCAGGAATGTCAAAGCTGATGAGAAATTCTGATGTGCAGAAGTCTGCTTTACTGCGGAGGACATAGCCCTAATCTTGAGAAGTTTACTGTATGATACGGCATCGGACTGAAAAAGTAAGGCTCCTGTTTCCACAGGCAAAACTGATGAAGACTCTGAAATGGAGATACTTCCACAGCAAGTGGAATCTCCTGGAGATGGCCATTATACTGATTAGCTGGAGTGCCCTGTCAGTGTTCGTGAAGAGGACCGTCCTTGGGAGCCGAGATATCAGCTACTACCAGGAACACAAAGAGGAGTAAGTAATAAGCCCAGGAAGTACTAACTGAGCTCCTAGTTCCCTGGCTGCTACAGGACATCCAAGCTAGTAAATCACCTGTTTTATTCTTTACCATCAAGAAACATAGGGTAGAGGACAGCGGTACTTAACACAGAATGGAAAATAATAGCATCTGCTACAAAATTGTCACACAAGAGCATGCTCATAGAATCATAGGATAATTTAGGGAAACAAAACACAGTCGTGTACAGCTGAGCTATTTGTGTGCACACAGCAGGGAGCAGAGACAGAAACGTTCAAGCAAAGACTCAAGTTAGCTCTCCACTGAAAACAAGTTCAGAGTGACTGGCTTTTCCAGAACGTATGCATTCCCAGGCTTCTGTGTGATGGTCTGATAATCTTTTCTTTGTTTCCAACAGCTCTGTAAGCTTTAATGAAACAGCAAGAGCTGATGCAGTTCTTGGCTACCTGATTGCTTTCCTCGTGCTTCTCTCCACAGTGAAACTGTGGCATCTACTGAGGCTCAACCCTAAGTTAAATATGATCACCTCCACTCTAAGGAGAGCATGGGGTGATATCTCTGGATTCATCACTGTTATTGCAATCATGTTCCTTGCCTATTCCATTGCTGTGAGTATGACTGTGGTTTCTCTTGTCTTCAATCTGCCCTGAGGTACTGCCAGGTTAAACGAATTGTTTCTGAATGGGGAAAGCAATGTGTCTTTGAAAGGTAAAACTGAATAAAGCTGCCTGCCTAAACCTTAGATTAGAAGACTGGATTCTAATTCTTCCACATATGTGAAGGCAGTTAAAATACCCGCTTGCTTCTTTCTTTTCAAACTGAAATTCTGAAATTCAGTACAAAAACCAAAGACGGAGCCAACAACAACAACAACAAAAGGATTTTCTGTGTGTAACAGGTGTAAACTACAGAGCAAAGCACAGGAAAAGCCATTTTTTGGGTAAAGCTCTAACTGGGAAGAGTGCACAAAGTATGGTTTTCTGTTTATCTTCTTTTTAGGTGGGAAATAATTATTTTTATGCCTATTATAGTAATACTCATGATGCAAATAAAATGTTATTTTCATTCTAATGAGATTAAAGAATTATTGGTCTTTTTATAAAGTTTTTTCCAACATAAATAAATCTATGATTCTTAAATCCAGGATAAAATGTCTCACAGCTCATGCACACCTCTGTAGACAAAGCAAACAAACAGACAAAAAAACAACGAAATCCAGTAGAGCCAAAAGACAAAAAAGCTTCATGGCTGATGACAGACTGGAAGAGCTTTCTCTGAGTTATCAGTCATAGCTGATTTGCAGCAAGGACTCTGATTGTGATACAAGATACGCCTTCTTTCCTTTGCAGACAAACTTGATATTTGGCTGGAAGCTCTGCTCTTACAAAACTCTCTCTGATTCAGCAGAGACCATGGTCAGTCTTCAGCTGGGAATCTTCAACTACGAGGAGGTATTCCCTCTTGATTTTGAGAAGTTCATCACAGTGTAACTAATGCCTCAGTTTTCATATATGCTTTGAACCAGCAAAAGAAGGACTCTCGGTTTGTGCTAGACATGAATCGCATTTTGCAAGTGCCACAGCCTCCTAAAGCAGCCCTCATTACTCATTCAAGCAATAAAAAAAGCAGTGAAATATATCTCCCATCCCACCCTGAACATTGGTATATTCATAATGAACATTTCACTGAGAAAGCTGCTTAATTTGTTATTACTGACTTTTTCATTGGGTTCTTTCAAATATGGCAGTATCCTTGGAATGACTCTCTAGTGGATGTTTTCAGACCAGGAATCCAGTAGGCTATGGGTAGTTTGAAGATCAGTAACTGGGCATAACATTTTTCAACTCTACATCCATTCAAGTAGTTAATCCCCAAAAAATACACCCATGTTTTTTAATTCCTACACAACCCTTACTTGATACGTGCCCTGACAGTCTGACTGGACTTCTGAGTAAGGACACTTCTAAATAAAAGCACACAGAGATCTTATTTCTGCTTTGATAGCTGGGACATGACTGAGCTGGTTTGTCAGCTTTCACCTCAAACTTCCATACCACTGCATTCAAATGCAAACACTTAAAACAACAACAACAAAACACAGAGATTGCCCATATTAACGTTTCATATATATGAAATATTTCATCTTCTTTGTACAATATTGTATCAAAGCCCTAAGGTAAATAAGGGAGAAAATCTATTTATATATGTATGATATATAAATATAGCATAATTTATTACCCACAAGGATTTTCAACAGGACAAACTCCTAATTGCGTGATAGCTGCTTGTACGTATGCTCTTTCTTAAAAATCAGAATGCGATGTCTTACCTTATTAATCCTACAGATCTTGGACTACAATCCGATTTTAGGCTCCTTCTTAATTGGATCCTGCATCATTTTCATGACGTTTGTGGTGCTGAATCTCTTCATTTCAGTGATTCTGGTTGCTTTCAGTGAGGAGCAGAAGCACTACCAGGTGTGTTCATCTCAGCTCTCCTGCTGTTCTTTACCATTTGTTGTGCAGTGCTTACTCATGACATAGGTATTCCACCTGATGAAACCGATGTAAACTCAGTCCTACTTTTAAGAAGTCAACATTTACTCATAAAGCATGCTTCAGATTTTCCAGAATTACACTGTCCATTCCTGTTCAGACGAGTCTCTGTTCAGACTTTAAGATCTGTAGCCTGGCATTTACATACTAAATCCAGAGCCCCAGCTCCATTGAAATCAGTACCAAAATGGCTACAGAATTGATGAGGACTTTAAAGCTCCTTTTAACAGTGTCACCGAGTGCCTGATCTGTTCACGTATTGATAGCATTGTGTGAAATCCAGGTTGGGTATTAGGAAACATTTCTTCTCAGAAGGAGTGGTGATGCAGTGGCACAGCTGCCCATGGAGGTGGGGGAGTTGGCATCCCTGAAGGTGTTAAAGAACCGTGGGGATGTGGCACTGAGGGACGTGGGCAGTGGGCAGGTTGGGGTGGGTTGGGGTTGGACTTAATGATCTTAGTGGCCTTTTCTGACCTTAATGATTCTGTGATTCTATGACGTGCATGGCAGTCAGCTAGTGAACTCCGGACTCCAGTAGCAACATTTTCGTGGCCTTTGACAGAGCCAATATTTCTTCCGTAGCATTCACACCCTCAGGCTACCTGAGACTATCTGGTGAATACATCAGCATGGTGTTCAGCTTTGTCAGTGATCTGTGCTCGGCCTGGAGTAAAAATTGCTCTATATGGCACGGAGTACAGATCTCCTCTTGCAACTCTCTCTAGCTCCAGCAGGAGCTGCATCTGCTTCTGGCCTGCCCGCCTGTTAACTGATCTCTTGTCCTTATTTCAGGCATCAGAAGAGGAGGAAATTGTGGACTTAATGCTCATGAAACTTTTCGGTTTCTTTGGGATTAAATGTAAGCAGGAAGAGAAGACGGGCTGTAACGATCAGCCAAAGCAACCCATCAGCAATTAATGGATAACCATAACGAAAAGCTGCTTTGTTTGTGGGCAAAAGATCGTACTTTAGAACTGCCAGCTGCAACGGCCAGGCTTGGCTATTGTGCTTCTGACTAGAATGCTGTACGTAGCCTTCAACAAACTCTTGCTGATTGATGCTATTGTAGCTAAAAACTCGCACAAAACGTGAAATAAAGCTTCCCATGCGCACAAGCCCGCAGGCTTGGCACCTGTAGTTAATCAACACCGAGCGTGTGTTGCATCGCTTGGCTCACGGCACTCGCTTTCTGCCAAGCGATCACCCTTGGAAGATGGCGGTGCAGGCAGCCCTCATGCTGGCCCGTGGGGCCGTTATCTCCCCTCACGGCAGGGCCGGCGGCAGGGCCGGCGGCAGGGCGTACGAGGAGCTCGACTCCCTCCCGCTCCCTGCAGCCACACGGCTCCGCGCCGCACCGACATGGCGGCCCCGCCCGCCGCGGGGCTCCAATGGCCGCCTCCGCCGTGAGGCGGGAGCTCGGCGCGGCACCGCCCCCGCCCGAGGCCGCCCGGCAAAGATGGCGTGGTTGGCGTTGCGGCGGCTCGGGCCGGCTCTGGCGCCGCGCTGCTCGCGCCTCTCACTACGGCCGCAGGTCCCTGCGGCGCGGAGGCTGGGTACCGGCTCGCTGCTGCTGTCCGGTGAGTGCGGGAGTGCCGGTGGGGGCCCGACGGCCGTGGGGAGGTGCCGCCTGTTCTCTTGCAGCGCTCCTCGGGGCTCTGTGAGGAGCGGGGGCCGCGCAGGGACAAATCCTGCGGGCTGCTGGTGGCTGCCCCTGGCGTGCAGCTGCACGTTACCGCTGCGCTTTGCAGCAGGGCGTGAGGTCTGCAGGGGCTCCTCTGTCCCGGGCACTGCGCGGCGTGGGAGTTTAAATAGCGGGCCTGGAAGGACACCGTGCACAGAAGTGCTTTGTGTTGAGGTTCGTGCTGTGTTCCTGTCTCGTGCAGGCAGGAAGGGCAGAGCTGCCCAGGCAGGGTGCCGCAGCCTCGCGGGTAGTGCCGCCGGGCCCGTGCCGGGTGCCGAGCAGCCTCTCAAGATGGCTGGAGAGCAGCAGTGCTGTGCCGTGCTTCTGGCAGAACCTCAGCGCTATGCTGCTGATGCGCTCTTGATTCCCGATACACAAAGAAGAGCGCTCCCTTAGCGGGCAGCAGAGCTGAGCCCTGTCACCAGGGCCCGTGCGCGTCAGGAAAGCCGGGATCGGTCTGACCGGTCATGTGCAGCCGCTGGGGTGTGAGGGTGTGTGTGCCGTGTGCTTCTGTGCTTGTGTTTGTGCAGTTGTGCAGCAGGTGACGTCTCGCAGGTGTCTGTCTGCTGCTGTTGCAACTGTCTTTGAGTGAAAGTTGGTCCCCGTGGTGCTGTGCACAACAGAAATGCAGAGTGAGGAGGAGAGCCGGACAAGTAATGGCTACCGCTGACAGCAAGTCCCGTTTTCTCCCATTCCGCCCCATAACCTCGCTGTTCACTGCCTGCTGCAAGTTAAAGAAATAGCATCTGTTGTTATTTGCAAATTGAACGAGTCAAGAGCTGAGCTTCTATCGCTATTCTAGTTGTTTAATATACCTGTTGCTTTCTCTAGATGTAACTTGAAGAAATAACGTAAATTGTGCTTCTGTTTTAGGCAGAGAGGAAAAGTTTTGTATGCCTGTTTGTGGAGGTGTGAGTTTTCCTTCACTCTTCAGGTATATATTTATGACATATTTAATAGAGGCAGGATGAACTAAATGGAGGTCTGTATTTAGAATGTGCTCGTTAAGCAGAAACCAAAGCCATGCTGAAATGAATGAAGCTGGAGTACATGGAGCTGCTCTTATGGCAAAGAACTCTCGCAGAAGAGATTTGCTGTGCTCTGACTTCTCATATTCATATAATTTGATTTCTTTCATGTGCCAGTCATGTAAGCTCAAAGTTCAAATTTTGAGATTACTTATTAACTCTTTCTCATTTGACCTGGACTTTATTTACCATGGATTTTGCCACATGGCTAGAATTTCTCATTTTAACCTTTTTCTTTGTAAAAAATACCCTATGAGAAGCATACATGCATTTCGGACTGTTAAGAACATGTCCATTTCTAACAAAGCATTGAAATTTCTGTTTTTCTCTTGTCTTTTTCTTCCCTGTAATCTTGCCTTTTAAACAAATCTCACACAGTATTATTGTCCAACATAGAAAGATATTGGCTGGCTCCTCTGTGATGTGCATAACCTTAATGTTCAGCGGGGGCTTGAGGTTCTGTGTTGTCCTCTATTCTCATGGTTCATTACTCATTTCCAATGAAATCCCTATTACCTGGGGGTTAATGTATTGCCCTGAATTGATTTGGTTTCTTCCATTCATTAGAACGTGTCCTGAGAGATTTATGTAGATGTTAATAATGCTAGATGAAATTCTGTGGTCTTTTTATTATTATTTGAGCAATGCTGCATGAAAGAATGCCTTATTAGCATTTTACTCAGTCTGTTTTGTGTGCTCTACTTCTGTATATTGTGCTGCCACAATAAATATAAATGTAAAACTTGGGCCGCCGTAAGAGAGAAACCATTTTACCTCTTCCACACATTCAGCCCTCATAAATGGATCACTATAACTGAAACAGCTTAGAATGTTACTGTCTTAGTGTGAGGATTTTAACAGACCTGAACTGAGGGTTTCTGCTTTACGTTATATGTGAACCAAGGAAATAAGGCTTTGTGGAATTTGCATTTCTTTAAGGGCTGCAAGAAGCCCTAGAAGAGGATTTGGGACCCAGAAGGAGGGCCCAGCTGCACTACTTTGGCACTCATCTCCCAGGAAGCTCTGTTTAAGTTCTTCCTCAACTTGTGGGACATCCCCTGTGTGATCGGATGGGTGCAAGAAGGGAACGTGGAAAGGAAATTTAAAAACTGAAGAAAACCCAAAGAACTGCTGAGGAAAATTGCACGTGAGGAGAAGGACGAAGCAGGCTGGAAGCTCTTGGTGTGAGGTGTCAGGAAGAAAACTGTCTGCTTCCATTTCTTCCTTTGAATATAAAAATAACTGCTGCTAGGAAAAGACAATATGAGCAGCCTTGAGTCTTACAGACCGGCACTATATGCGGAATTGTAAGATTGCTGTGGAAAAGATTTAACATTCTTACATACGCACATCTTAAAACTATTCAGAATAGAACAGAGTACTGTGTTGTTCTAATAGTATTAACAGCAAATTCTCTTAAGTAACAGTTGCCTGTTTGAATGGCCCTATTAATTTCACCCATACTTATTTTGCCTGATTTTACATATATCAGTGATGACGTTAAATGGGAGAAGTAGACTGTAGTAGAGGAGATGTGAGGAGAGGGAAGGGACTCAGCTGCCTGGAGCAGGCAGGATGCAGCTTCACCTGGTGGCTCTGCTTCATGTGTTGAATGAGACACTGCAATGCTGACACTATCTAACGTGTTATTAACGCTGGCCTTCTGCCAGTAACTTCATTATTCCTGGGAAAGAAGCAATAAATATTCCTGGAAAGACCTTAAGGCATCATAGAAAAGCTTATTCCTGTGAGTGAAGTAAACATGTATGCTTTGGATTTGTATTTTACATTTGAATGAGAACTATTCCTTTTACTCCCATGGTTGATCAGTCTCTGGGTGGTTGCATAGGAACCAGGAAGGCTGTCAGGCAGAACCTCACAGTGAGCTGCTGCTGTGCCACTAAGCGTGTCCTGAGCAGAACAGAGTGCTTCTGCACATTGTATTTGCTGTTTAAGGGGGGTGTGGGGAAACAAAACACCTAACCTCAGGGGAAAGCAAAGCAAACCAGCAGGGTTTCTAACTTCAGTGTATTGTATTTGAGCAAGCAACTTGCCACTTATTTCTGAAGTATCAAGTTTGTTTCATTGTAGCCCGCAAATTCACAGACAAGCATGAATGGATATCAGTTGAAAATGGCATTGGAACAGTAGGAATCAGCAATTTTGCACAGGTATTGATCAACCCTCTCCTTTCCTACCCAAGTCTGCAATATTTACTTACACATACCTGCTCTTGTCCTTGCTCTTTGGATAGCTGCTGTTGTTTTATTGTTGTAATTGCATATGTTATACACACAGAATGAGATTTTTGGACTTGGCACTGCCACATTATTTGAGAAGTGCGTGCTGTTTCAGCGTTCTCATAGATTCTTAATCGGTTTAGGTCAAGCCTGTGGAGAGCTGAGAGAGATGGAAACTTAATGGTTCAGCTGAATTTAAAACTGCATTTATTACCACAGTTCTGTAGGCCTTGGCTGTGGTAAGAGGCTGCCATGCGCTTTTCAGGTCAGATTCCACTTGAACATGAATGTGGTGCAATTCCTCTGGCTAAAAAACTATTCCAAACAGAAGTGTAACACGGTATATATTTCTCAGTATAAAATAGTGGAGGTAGGGGGACCCTTTGGAGTTTTGTTTTGCTCTGATGCAAGCATGTGATTTGGAGTAGTCACAGGCAAATTCAGGACAGAGATTTACTACACATGAAACTTCTAGTATGGAAAGTTACCAATGAAGTGGAATTAGTGTTCCTTAGGACAAGCAGCTCTTCCTGTAATCTGCTTTCTGTAAATACCACCACTGCTCTGTCAGATCCCTGGGCTTTTGTGGAATACAGTACATTCCTCACTGAAGAGGCACGAGCCTGTTCCAGTTGAGCTGATTCTTCTGGTAGTAAGGCTCCTCATTCAGTCATTAAGGACAGGCTGTATGCTTACAGCTCTCGAGCTGTCACTGGAGAGGAATCGCTGCATTTGATTTCAAGTGATGTTTCTGTGCCTTGTGCCAGAGGGATAATTCCCTAAAATTGTTGGGAATTCTGTCCATCAGAACAGGTGCTGTGCTGGCTGGCGCTGAGAAGATAAGCAGATGCTCTTCTTGTTCTGCCTGAATAAATCTATAGATACGTGCATTACAACTCACCCTGAGGGTTATTAACATCATAATAGATAACAATTAATTTGGCATTTGGGCCATGATAACCTTACATTTTTGTTTTTCTTTCAAGTTAAGTGTTTAAAAAGTGAAAAATGCACAATCTTTAAATAACATCTACATGTACACAGGGAGGTGACTTGTTTACATTGGTTCTAGAGTTTCTGTGTCAGATAACTCCTACCTTCAGTTTCTTTAATGTAAGCTTTGATGCATTTGTTTTTCTTTTAAGGAAGCATTAGGAGACGTTGTTTATTGTAGTCTTCCAGAAATTGGGACAAAATTGAATAAAGATGGTAAGTTTCAGCTCTAGTTCCACTTATAGCTTCTTTTCAAAGTTGAATTTTATTAAGTAATCTTTGTTTGTTAACACCGTTACACATCTGGATGCAAAATAAAAGCAGGTATTGCTATGAATAGAGATGACAGCTTTCATTTCAAAGTCTCTGAATGCATTACCATTATGCATGATAGCAGAAAGTATCTATTTTTCAAGACCTTTATTTAAAATCAAATATTTTTAGATATGTTTTTTGTAATACTTCTATCTATATGCTGCTTTAAAACACGCTTAAGCTTGGATTGGACTTAGCAGTGTTGAGGCTGGCTTGCTTGTGGTTTTGCAGTTACGTATTTCATGTTGTAAAACACTGAAATTTAACTGATATCAAGCTCTAACTTTTCCATGAGTATATACTCAGTAATTTCTGTGTATCAGCTGTATCAATCCAACTTATCAATTATTGCCTTCTTAATCATTCAGGTAGGTAATTTTCAGTGTTAAAGGGGTGTGAACATCAACAGGTAGAAAGGATAACCCTGTCCCTGTATATACACAGAGCACTGCCTCACTAGTGTGGGAAAAGATTAGCTTCAGGCATTGCAGAACGAGAGTGTAAATGTACCGAGGTGAAGTAGCAGGAGTTTCTCTTCCCATCCTTCTGCATCAGGCTGTTCAGGCCGCAGCTTTTACATCACGCTGAATGGTGAATGCTTTACAGAAGTTTTCTGTTTAGGGTTCTAATTAACCAACTTGTAGCGTTATCTGAAGGAATTTCATTTCCACTTCCTTCTCTTTTCTACCACTTGCAGCACTACTCTAATCCCAAGCTTTCCCTGAACGTGCTGTTCTCTGTCTCCTGTCCGCTGTTCTGACCGCTCCACGTTCCCCAGCCTCTTTGTTTGTTTATGGTTTAGAGCTGCTCTTGTCTAATGTTGCTCCAGGCCCTGTTTCCATAACTGCATATGAAATAGAAAGGAGAGCAGAGCAGCTGGGTGGTTCCGGCGTGGTGCTTCTGAATACTAATGAGTGTTTTCCAGTGAGTGCAAATGTAACAGCTGATGGTGTTTCTGAAGAATGAGCGAGCTCCTCAAGTTCTATTTTGTAACCAAATTTGGCATCAAAAAGGTCTACACTGTAAATAGAAGGCTTATTTACAAGTCTTGCAGCAATAGTTGAATGGGATTCCTTCTGTGTCAGATCATGCCGTAGGCCTCTAGCCAATGGATTAGCCAAACGTAGGAAATTTCTGTTCCTCCTGTGACAGCCAGCTGGCCACTGCTGTGCCGCTTCCCTGCAGGAGCTCAGTGCTGCTGGTCAGCGATACGGAGTTGGTGACTTCCACTCTTCGACAGTTTTCCTCCCCCAGCGTAAAGGCACTGCTTTACAGACAGGTCATCACTAGAATGTCTGATTGAAACTCGAGTGCTTTGTGAATTCCTCTTAAAAGTGTGAAATCTTGTTCTGTATTGCAGATGAGTTTGGGGCTCTGGAAAGCGTGAAAGCTGCTAGTGAACTCTACTCTCCTCTCACGGGAGAAGTGACTGACATTAATGCTGCCCTTGCAGACAACCCAGGTCTCGTCAATAAATCTTGTTATCAAGATGGTAAGATGTTGTTCTCGTCTTTCAATAATGAATACCGACTGGATGCTGGCAGTGTTGCTTGTGATCACAGATAGGTCTGTGATTCCTAGTTCTTCCAATTTAATGGTATGGAGGCTTAAAATTGAATATAGTTCAAGCCCAATACAATTTATAGCATGATAATACTATTGTAGTCCCAGGTGTACTGAGGTTGAGTTTAAATCTCTTTCCTTTGATGATAGTGTTCGTTCTTGATTCTGTACCAACTCGTGATCCTGGGTGGTCAGGCTCTTTTCTTAGACAGTCCCTTCCTAAAGCCACAGTCAGAGACAGTGCTGAACTAACCGACCTGACTCAGAAGGCTCCTTCAGGTTATTTGGTTTTGTTGTTGTTTGTGTTTGCTTTTAAAGTATTGCAGTGCTGTTTTGCTGCAGAGGAAGTGCCCTTAATTCTAACAGTGTGACAGAGCTCTGTATGAGTGGTGGGAGTGCTGTTCTACTGAGGTAATGTGAATGAACCCTTGGTGCAGGCTATTTGCAACTTGTTCTTTTTAACTTCCAAACTACAGGTTGGCTTATCAAGATGACTGTGGAAAAGCCTTCTGAACTTGATGAACTGATGAGTGAAGATGCTTATGAGAAATACATAAAATCCATTGAGGACTGAGCTGGAATAATGAAATAAACCCGTATAAAATATTTCAATGTAGTTTGTCATCGATCACTGAAGTAGAGAATATTGAGCTTTGGCAAGCTGAAAAGTATCACTTATGTTTGCATACACATGCCACAAATAATTGCAGTGATAAAATGTTTAACGTGCATACTTGTAAGGGATTTTTATTCTAGACTGCCTGATGTATTTAACTTTGGGATACAAAAAAACCTAGTGCCTCCCTAACCTCCTAATATTTTGACCTAGCTATAGTTGCAAGGATGATACCAAAAAAAGAGAAACTACATCAACTACCTCTTTGCATGATTATGTTGGTTTTTTACTTCTTTACATAGCAAAATGAAGACGGAGAACATAAAGCATTAATAAATTGAAATAACTCTGCCTTTACAAAGGTATGCTCCTTGTTTTCTGATTTACTGTGCTTTCTTACTGTGCAAAACTCACGCGCTGATCATTGGGCAAGGTTCTTCAGTGCACTGCTTAGGCTGAATTTTCTTTTGCCTGGACTAAGTAAACACTGCATGTGTCACAGGTAGTTAAGGAATTCTACATCACGTGCCTGTTGTGTGATCAGTAACACTTCAGTACTTGATGTAGTCATGTGTGCCTTTAAGATCATGCTGCTGTAACGAGGACATACAGTGAATGAAACTGAAACTTCCATTCTGCAAACCAGTAAACTAATTATATTAGACTTGATGTTAATGACTCCACAATTGTGTAGTCAAAGTTGACGTGACATCTAAAGGTAAGTCTGAGTGGTACAGAGCTGTATCTTACCAAAACTAATAGCACAGCAGAGGTTTGGAGCACAGCTTTTTTTAAAAGGTTTTAAAAGTGATCAGAAGCCAAGCAGAAATCAGGAGAGGAAACCAAGTGCCTCTCAGTTGCTCTAAGGGGAAGTAGGGGGATGTTAATCCGTATAGGGTGACACAGGTGGAATTCTGTTGGAAGTTTGATGTATGCTACTCAAGCAGAGCTCCTAGCTTTCAAGTCATCCCTCAACCTTGCTGCATTCATCATCAGGAAGGAGCTTCAGTTAGGCCAGCACGCACTGGTTGGAGCCAGACTGCAGCAGCATAAGTTCGGAGTTTGCCAGCATCAATCTGTAATGAATGCCTTTCATCAGAATAAAATGGGGTGAGTGCATGTTAGATTTGGACTATGACAATTCTAAATTGAGGGACAAATTAAACATGCTTACCAGCGTGTTCCTACAGCAAGTGAATAAAGGAGATCATTTTTTACAAAATAACCACTTTCTCTGTGGCTTTTTATGTCCTGATCCTGAGGACTTAACACTCTTAATTACTGGATACTAAACATTACAGACCTATTGAAAAGATGACTTTTATGGGATTTCCATGTTTCTCCCACAACTAATAATTATGTCTCTTTATATCATAGGGGTTAATTATGTCAACACATTCCCTTTCTGTTTCACAATACCAACCCCTTTCTCTCAGATTATCTAACTGTATCACATAAGTTCAGCTTGGGTTTTTTTCAATCCATATTTACTTGTGAAGGTTTTTATCTGAAAAGATTGCATGTCTCAAAATGTGCCTTTTTTCACCAGTGAAGTGCTGCCTCTCCCTATGAACCACGACCCATTGTGCATACAAGTGCAAACTATCTAATCGTTACTCTGAACAGAGAGGAAAAACAAGTAAATGGTATTAAGCTAGAAGAACAAAAGCACATAAATAATAATAATTGGTGTTTTGAGGTGGTGACATTCCAGTACTGCTGCCTGTGTAGATTGTTAATCATGACTTTTCATCACGCCATGTTAAACAGGTGTATCAAAGTGCCATTATGCATTGTTAGTGAGCCATCATCTAATTTTTGTAATAAAGACAACAGTTTAAATAGCATGCTAGGTATAATGCTAACCTAAGCACTGGACACGTTTGTATGAAAATATCATTCTAATTTGGCAGGAGCCTGTTGTGAACACAAAATAAGGACAATGTGAACTTCACTGTCATTAAATTAGCTGTAAGACAATTACCTAAGCCTTTCATGATTAGATTAGGAGTGTGGTGGATCTGTTTCTAATGCTCCCCTTAACTGGGGGCTCCAGAGAGTTGATGTCCTGTGGGTCAGGAGTCTCTTTGCTGCTGCTTTGTACTGATAGATCAGGAATTGGGATCTCTCTGTAGCAGTGGCTCTTCAGAACGGTACCAGTAAGCTGATCCAGAGCGACCCTCAGCTCTTCAACTGAAAACGAGAGGCTTTTCTGTTGCAATGCAAGAGCCAGTGGAAACGTCAGCACCTGCATGGCTAACCTGGGAGAAGAGAAGGAAGACTAAGCATGGTGCCTGATGGAATGGTAGCACTGCTTCTCCAGCGGGTGGAATGGAGTGTTCCAGGTTATCAGATGGTTACGTGGTGATTTCAATCTTCCTTTTAAAAGAAGTAATTGTATAATTTACCCACACGGTGGCGCTCAGCATGTTAGAGATGGGGCAACGGACCCATCCAAGTGGACCGGTACCGCAGTGACTCAGCTGCAGTGACAGCTGGCTCCCTAGGACGACTTCAAGGTCTGAAAAAATATTAAGAATATTGAAAATTGTCATTGGAAATGTTTACAATCACTTCTCACAGAACCGTACAGCTCATTTTATCATACCCATCAGGCTGCTGAGCTGAGGCATTTGGCTGGGGAGAAGGATACATGTGGGCAGTCTGCAATTTTATACTAAGTTCCAAGTGTGATGGCAACCACTAAGCCAACAGGAGCCTGTTCGATAAGCCTGCAAACAATGTTCTAGATGGCACAAGCCGGAGATGAACTGTAAGAGCAGCCTAGGAGTGTTCTCAGTGTGATTCTGCTCCACTTTCCCCAGGCTGCTTGGGGCACAGTCCTCGGGAAGCACTCCTTGGCAGGGGATAGTTTCCCTTACAATATTGATATCCCTCTTCCTGACAAAGCATAATTCAGTCACTTCAGAGCCGATCTATTTTAATGCAGTACAATCGTCCTACATCCCCTGCTATTAGGCTGTTTTATTTGTCATTTGTTTATAGTGTTCAATTATTCATGTTATTGAGTGTCTTTCCCTCAGAGGTGCATTTTAATGGAGGTACAGCACTTCTACCTTTCTCTAGCCATGAAAATCAATCCACAAGTTAGGAGGATGAGTTAGCACTTGGAATCCACGAGTACTTCTGCTTTTCAGCCGTCACCCCCTCCCTTCTTCACCACAGGAGGCTGGATCAAGAGAAAATGACAGAGAACTCAGTATTCTTGGCTGTTCCTGCCTGTTCCAACTGCCCCGCTTGTGCCACAGCTACCAAGGCAAAGTCAGCTCAGCTACAACTGAAATGTTTTGTCTGCCTTCCATTAGACTAAGGGGCATTTCTTAAATCAGGCTGCTTGGTAAATATGTTAGCCAGTGTAGAATAGAATGAGGATGTTTAATGTCTAGGAAGGAATCTGTCTACTTTCCATACTGTGGTAGCAAGGATAACATTTTTTCTTTTTTTTTTTTTTTTTGATTTTATTTTTTTTTTTTTTTATTTAATTTTTTTGTTTTTATATTTTACTTTTTTTTTTGCTTTTTCTTTTTTTTCTTTTCTTTCTTTTCTTTTTCTTTTTAAGTGTTTTTTTTTATTTTAGTTTTTTTTTTTTTTTTTATTTTATATATATTTTTTTTTGTTTTTTTTTTTTTCTTTTCTTATTTTTTATTTTTTTTTTCTCTGCATCACCACTGGAGGAAAGAGTGTGTGCTCATTATAGAAACAGCTCTACCACAGTTAGTGTTCAGTATATACCAGGCTTAGAAACCCTCCTCCTAGTCCAAGTGGCCCTTCAGTTCTAGAAAACTTAAACTGTTATTTTTTGTGCAATAAAAACATCTCTATTCCCATATCTCGTACTTTCCTGCTAGGAGATTCCCTCTCTGCTCTCCTGCAAGGAGCACAGACTGCTGTTTCTGTACTTGCCATACCTATCACAGGGTTTGGCAGCTGCATGCTCAATTGCACAGAATGGTTCAGTGCTGGTGACCACCAGCAATGCTGAGCTGGGAAGGATTAAAGCCACAAGCAGTTAAAACATAGACATCTCTTTCTGGACTACAGACTGCTACACTGCCTTTATCTGCAACTGTGCTAAAGATACAAGACTATAAAGATAGCTACACGCACTTATGCCAACTGATAATCTCATTTTATCTCCCTGAGAAGTGGTTATACTTCAGGAGAGCAGACTGCCAACCCAGCTCCACACACAGCACGTTCTGAATGGAGACCTCGGAGATGATTGCTGTTTGTCTCCAGCGCATCACCCCCTGCTTTCCCACACGCACCATGGACGGAACAGAACGGAATTCAGACCCTCAGCCAAAGGAACTCACAGTCTGTCCATTAAAACACGAGGTTTTATATTCACCACATGCTCACAATTTGTTTTGTTAACCTTTAATGACATCGAGAAGCTACAGGTTTATAAATATTTGTGACAACCAGTGATCAGATGCCGTTTTGGTGGAAAATGATCTGAAATGCTGTAAGGCTACGTTACAAGGCATTATTTAAAAAGTTGACTTTGAACTTCTGGTGATATTGTGTTATTTTTACAAAGATTAGAAACAAACATTACTTCGTGAAGTACCAACACTGCAGAACACACTGCAACCAAAAGGAACAGAGAGTAACATTGAGAACAAATTCTTTTGCCAACAAAGCCTGTGTAAATCAAGGAAACAATAGAAGCTTGCACCTTACCGACACTGTCTTGAGCAGGCAGCGTCTCCATTACCAAGAGCAGCAGTTTAACACTGTACTGGAGGAGTCAGGCTTGTTTAAACCACTGCAATAAAAGTAACTCCCTGTCCTGGCAGTCAGTTTTCCTGTCCCCCACATACAGGCGTCTTCAGCTGGGCACAGCTGGGGTGTCCTGGCCCTCTGAAAGTACAGAACATGGTGCTGGGGTGCTGCCCACTGAGCCAGTTACAGGGTGCACACAAATGCCTGGGATACCTCAGTTTGGAGATGGGACTCGACAGTAACCCCAACAATGTTGGGCCTACGACTTTTGAAGGTCTTTAAAAACACACGTGTCAGTGTAAAACTACAATACAGTTTGGTTTGTCGTTAAGATACAGGAAAACAACATTTGAAAACATGATGGTAATGCAATGCTTCCTCCTGGAAGGTGACACAGAGCAGAGGAAAGCACAACGCACCACACTGCACTGCATGTCCATGAAATACCATCCTGCTACTGCTCCTCAGACTGTGCTTATGGTTCAGTGAAGTCAGATCGGATGCAAAAGAGCCTCAAAATCTAACACTACTTAAGACCCAGTTTCCTTAATGACACTTTTAACAGAATATTCTACACACAGCACACCAACAAAGCAATGATACAACCAAGTTTACCCCTAATAAAACAGGTGCACCGGAATATTGCATAGAAAGAACTTGATAGAAATGCACTGGGACAAGGGGGTTTTCCTGCCTTGCTAAAGCACATACGTGTTAAAAAGCATATCTCATGTTTGATATTTCTTAGCTATACTCTTTGGAATTGCTAGTGCATATGTTATTTCAAGCATATTTTATCCTGCATGCTATTATTTGATATTAAAAGAGTAAAACTGGAAGGAAAGCTGTTTTTCTGCCTCCCCCCAGAATGGAATGTAAAATAATTTTTCATGTTGTCGCATAAAAATAAAATCCAATCTCTCTCAAAAACAAAAAGCTCAAACACAACTCGGAGCAGCTGAAGGAAGAGGATATTCATAAAAGGCAAGAAAATCCTGGGTTAAAAAAACTCTCTGCAAAATAAGTTAAAAGCAGTATTCAAGAACTGAGTAAAGAAAGAGCCCACATTTGCCTCCTACCTCGAACTGCACGTGATTATAGAACCTTAATTTTGGTACTCAACCATATTTCCACTTCAGTAGGCAATCCTGCCACCATCAGCACATGGACACATGGAGTGCATGTGGGAAGAGAGTTAGGGGCAGTCTGCCAGAAGGCCGTGCAGCACAGCATCACAAGGTAGAAGTCATTTCCTTCAGCTACTCCTTACAGTGAGCACTGGAATCCCATTGCACAGAGTGTGCAGAGAGATTAAGTCCACCTAGGAGTTGTAACTACAAGCGTTACGCAGCATCAGAGACATCACAGGAAAAGCTGTAAAGGTGAACACGTCTACACAACTACATTTCATAAAAAACTAGATCTTCTGCTCTCAGATAGAATATATATTTAGAATATCTGTGTAAGTGGTGAACATAGACAATAAATACATTTTGTTATACTAGCTATAGTCACAGTTTTCTTACCCAACGACATGGTTTTAGAGGTATACCAGGAAGATGTGGTTCTGACAGTAAATTCTTTCATGGTTATATAGGAAAATACTATCAAATTCTTCTGGCTGCTACAGACAAGAGCTGAAAGTGCTTCAGGAATTAGAATTCTTATTACATTTTTAGAATTCACTTCATTTTAATAAGAAAGCCATTGCTGGACGTTCGGTGGGACAGTTAAGGAACAAATAAGATTCCTTCCTAGGAAATGCTGAAAGGCACGTAAAGATTCCAATATAGATATTTCATAACACGTTAAAAAGCAGGTTTGGAGTATTTCTGTAGATGATGTTATAACACGGAATTAGCAGATGTGTGCCTGTTGGTGCTACTGAGAAACATTTCATGTATGTGTGAAGAGCTCGTGCTTCTGTATGAACGGACATCTGCTCACTGCTGTGATCCATCTTGCCCACATGTGCTGCAATAACACTGTGCACCTACTCTGCTATCGAATGATACACTGAGGCACATGCGTATGCATCAAGAAGTTATCTGCAATTGGTAAAAGGAGGAAGTAATTAATTAACCTGAAGAAACGCAGATGTATTGACGATGGGTACCACGTTCCAATTCTTGTTCTTATGCTAACACAGCCAGCGAGCTGAAATTCGGTCTACTGTCACTTAATTGGTTTGATTCTTGTTAGGATTTCTACTAACTGGGTAGATTTCAGACATACTGCTGTAAGAGGCATAGAATTGCACGCAAAAAATCAAGCAGCTTAACTGTGCAACAGCAGACATGAATGCCTATGGACAGACAGTACGACTTGCTGCAGAAGGGATCGCCGTATTGCACGTGAAATAAGATGGCACGTTCCATAAAGCTACGACTTTGCCCAATGAATGACACATCTCTGTGTCACCGAAGACACCAGCGATGAGTAATTCACTTAGAAGTGAAGCACACTACCTAAGGGTTGTTGCCTTGCCTACACCATCCTACATCACTTGGAGGGGAAGGCGGCATGGGCTTCAGTCACGCAAATGAAAACGGCTGAGCTGATATTTTTGTTCCAGAAGACTGACTTGAAGACAATTTACTCTCCTGCTCTGCCTTGCACTCAGTGCACCTGCAGTCATTTCTTTTTAAAATCTGCCTTGAGAATAAACTCATGCGATAGAGGTGAAAACGTGTAAGCAAAGCAGTGCAGCCTTGGCATATATTGCTGAGGAGTTTCTATTTGAACACCTCAAACTTGTTCCACAGACTTTGCCAGTCGCATCCTCTGGGCCACCTGGGCCACCTTCGAGGCTTTCAGAAGTCCCTCCACAAGACTTGGCCTCTTACTGGAGTTACACATACGTCACTGATAAGCCGTGTTCAAGCTCAAGCCCATAAAGCTACCCACAAAATTTAGACTTGAAGACAGGCTGAGGTGCTTCAAAGCTCGAGAATCTGCTTTGCAAAATGCTCTTCTGGTGCGCTCCATCCCACAAAGGTTTAATATTCAGATATTTATTTGACAGAGGGGTTAAACCTTCATAAATAGTTATAGCTCTGGTTAACCTACAGTGCACAGAAATTGCTTTTTCCCCACAAGCAACAGCATTGGGATGCTCCAGAATAAGTTGCTGGTTTAGTATGTGGGCAGAGAAGGCCAAGAAAAAGCATTTAGGAAAGCTACAGCAAAACTGCAGAGACTTTTGGCTGTATTCCCACCATATCTCAAAGTGCTTCCAAATGGAGATCAGTCCTTTTCCTTCTCTCCAGCATTAAGGCTCTTACAAAAAGCTAGGTTTAACTAGAAGACACTTGGGCTTTTATGAGCAAACACACCACTCAATATGCTTTTATCACAAACTAAGACCTAGTTCAGCAATTCTATCTTTACAGATGTGTACTAAATACACAGTGTTACTTCATTACAAGATCAGGGCCTTACTATTCTAATATGTGAGATGCTCAGTAGGTCCTATCAATACATTTCTTTTAAGATCACAGGATGGGAAAACTTGGTGGGGAACTAAAACCAAGCTATGATAGCATAGAGCAGCTACTGTCATTGTGATTTTCTATTAGACCAGAAAGACGTCTAGGAGAATTAAAGGAAATGCTCTTTTCCCATCATGCTGCCAAATCTTTTCCTCCAGAATTCATCAGTTCAATTATTCTGACAGAACCAGGAGACAAAAGTGCTCTCAATTCCCATCGAAGTCAAAAGGTTCCATGAGAACTTGACACCAACCAAGCTGTCCAAGATACTTAAGAGGAACTCAAAACCACATTAGAATTAATAGAATTAATGTCATTCCTGAAAAACCTAAAGAAGATCCAAAATGTTCAAGACTGCATCTTACAGCCCTGCATGAGATCATGTTAGAGCCAGTCCAGAGGATGGCCACAAAAACACTCCAAGGGATGGGACACCTCTCCTACGGGGAGGCTGAGAGCTGGGGCTGTTCAGCATGGGGAAGAGAAGCTTCAGGGAGACCTGAGAGCGGCCCCTCAGTACCTAAAGGGGCTGTAAGCAGGAAGGGGATGGACTCTGTAGCAGGGTCTGCTGTGACAGGACAAGGGGAAATGGTTTCATACTAAAAGAGGGGGAATTTAGACTGGATATAAGGAGGAAGTTTCCTCAGTAAGAGTGGTGAGGTAATGGCACAGGTTGTGCAGAGAGGTGATGAATGCCCCATCCCTGGAGTCACCCAAGGTCAGGCTGGACGGGCTCTGGAGCTGTAGGTGTCCCTGTTCATTGCAGGAGAGCTGCACCAAATGGCCTCCAAGGGTCTTTTCCAACTCAAACGATTCTTTGATACCAACATGAGTTTTGCCACTCCGAGCAGTGACACTTTGGAGGTCCCTCTCCTGCAGACACGTGCTGAGCTCTGGGAGGACAGCACCAGGCAGCAGCACAACCCGTGTCCACTGCCTCAAAAAGCAAGCTACAAAAGGAAAACCCTTCACTGCTCATATCAATATAAAGCACAGCTTTGAAGGCAGAAGTCAACATACTCTGCCATCCCAGTGCTTTTATTGGTACACTTATTTTTATATGGCAAGATATGGCTTTTCTTCAATTGGTCAGAGCCCATCCAGCTTTGTGAAATCTGCCTTTTTCCAGAATTAGGGAGAAAAAAAAATTGGAGTGTTTTCCAAGCAGTGCACTCCTGCACTGACAGCTCAGCTGAGGAACCTCAGTCAGACGGGAAATGGAAATCAAATCCGCAGGGCTGAGAGCCACCAGCACGGCTGAGCTCCTGCCACCTCCGTGCAGGGCAGCCCAACCGCAGCGTGACAGACCTTTACCACACAGCGCTGTCTTTCAATGACTACGCAGTACTTCTCGCAGCACTTTCCTAAATACGCTCGAATACGCCGAGTGCTGGCGCTCCGGGTGCTGAAGCGCTGACCGCCCCAAGGCCTGGGGACGGAGCGGCCCGCGCAGCCCATACCCGCTGCCTGCAGTCGGACCGCTCTCCCCGCGCGGCGTGAACGGGACACAAAGCACACATCGGTTATCTGCGAACCAATTCCAAGCATCCTCTGCCGACTTACAGCGCAGAGCCGCGGCGTGGGGCGAGGCCGGGGCCGCTCCGTCCCTCAGATGAAGTGGATCCAGGCGCTGCTGTCGGGGTCCTGCGGCGGCCCCGAGGCGGGGGAGCGCGCCCGGCCCCGCAGGCGGTAATTGGCGCCGCCGTTGTTGTCCCAGTACTCGGCCCCGGCCACGCGGTAGCGGACGGCGAACTCCAGCGCGGCCTCGGAGGAGGCGGCGGCGGGACCCAGCGGCAGGTGGAAGGCGAAGCGGTCGGTGAAGCCGTCGGCCGGCCCGGCGGGCTGGTAGGCGGCGGGCACCTCGCTGCAGCTGGCCCAGCGGTCGAGCGTGTAGCGCACCGACACGGCCTTCTCGTAGGCCAGGTTGAGGACGCGCACGGCGCCGCGCAGCCCCGCGGGTTCGGAGCGCACCCACTCCAGCCTCACCTTGTGCTGCCGCACGCGCTCCGCGAAGCCGGGGCCGGCGCCGGGCTGCGGCGGGAACAGCGGCTCCAGCGGCGGCGGCGGCGGCCCGAACGGCACCAGCTCCAGCTCGCCTAGCGCCGGCGGCTTCCTGGTCTTGAAGAGGTCGGCGTAGCGCGGCAGGGCGGGCGGCGGCACCTGCGGCAGGTCGGCCTCGCAGAAGTGCCGCACGGAGATGAGCTCCAGGCCGAGCGAGTCGGCGAAGCGCACGGTCTTGCGGCGCGAGGGGCTGTGCTGCGGAGCCGGCCGAAGGCCGCGCTCCCCGGGCGTGGGCAGCGACTTGGCGCGGCGGCGCTGCGTGGGGCTGGGCGGCACGGCGGGCAGAGTGGGCTCCCGGCCGCGGGGCGGAGGAGGCGGCTTCTCGGGGGCCGTGTCCCGCGGGGCGGGCGGCGGCGGCGGCGGAGCGTCGCCGTCGGGGCTGCAGCCGCCCCTGCAGCGCTCGGCCAGGCTGCCATAGAGGCAGGCGCTGCAGCTGAAGTTCCGCGGCAGGTAGAGCCGGGGCGGCGGCGCGGGCACGGCGCTGTGCAGCGAGGCCGCCTTATCCATGGGGGCCGCGGCGGCGGCGCTCAGCGCTCAGCGCGGGGCCGTCCTGCAGCCGCGGCCGCTCTGCCCCGCGGGCCATGCGGCGCTGCGGCGGGGCCGGGCTGGGGCGCGCCCGGACTCATCCCGCCCCGCCGCTGCCCTACTTCCAGCCCCTCGCCGCCGCCTTCTGGGTCTTTCCTCGAGGAGCTCAGCCAGGAGGAGGAGGCGGAGGAGGCGGCACAGGCAGGGATTCCCCGGTGGAGGCGCGGAGATGCGTCGCGCGGCGCTGTGCCCCACCGAGCGGTGCCAGAAATAGCTGCGAAAGGAAGGAGCAGAGCCGGGCTCGGGCAGATTAAAGGGGCCGATAAGAAACAGCTGGCTGGCAGGTCGGTTCTCGCAGTGTACATTAAAGGAAGAAATCCAGCTAATCCGCGATAATGCGGTTACGGTGCATCTGCTGAGAGAAACGGACGCGCCCAGCCGTGCCGCAGCGCAGGAGCAGCCCCGCTGCGAGCGGCCCTCGCGGCACGAACCGTGCGATGTGCAGGATTTGGTTTGATAATGGCCGGACGGTGTTCCAGTGATGGTAGGCAATGAGAAGCGGAGCGGCGCAGCGCTGCACGGAGCTGAAATACCGCCTGCCAAGCCGCCTCGCTCCAGTCTTTCCGTAATCTGGTGCTCGTTTTTAATTAGTAAATTGCATTAAAAACAGTGATCCTGCCAGAGGCTGAGCGTGAACTGTGTCGACGTGTAATTCTCGCTTAACTCCTGAGCTTTTCCACCTTCGTCATTCCTCCCGCGGCTCTGTGGCCGGTGATGAGGTTAGCGATGGGACCAGCGAAACTGATGGGACCGAACAGCCACCAGAACACGGGGCAGAGCTCCCTGTTGGCTCACACCGGGACTATCAGCTTAAATCCCTTTCTTAGGAAGCATGAAAATAATTGCCAGGTTATTTCCACTGGGTTCCAAATCTCCTTAATGACACATAAGCGAGGGAAAATTATGCCTCGCAGTGCTAAATTTGACACCATTATTATTATTGGCTAACGTCAATTTCAGTTTAAAACCACTCAACAGAACTTCGTGTATTCCACGAATATGCAAAGTGTTTGTATTTTTAAACGATGGTGAAACTATCAGAACTAATAAGCTGCAGTGGCTGAAACCTGTACAGGAAAGGTTTTCGGTTTTGTCCTTGTGCTGTAGAGTGCCAACAAGGCTGCTTGGGCTCATTTAGCTTCTGCTGCATTTCACACTGTAGGGATGTTCAACTTCCCCCCTTCGGGTAATTTTAGTTGCTTCACTTCTTATCATAAGCTTGTGTAATACTTCTGATTTTTGGCTTTTTCAAGCCTCTTGTTTGCTTCACACAATTTTAGTAATATTTCATGGGGAAAAAAAAGGAAAGAAACACCAACTCCTTTCTGGGCTGGTGACTGTGAGCTACAGAGCTCGTGTAACAGCTGAAAAATGCCCATTCCCCAAAGTTACTAAAGCAAAGACATAAAGAAAAAAGAAAACATCCCATGATAAGAAAGCAAAAACCCAAACTTGTTAAGCTTTGGACTGGCCAGGTCAAAGCAATGCAAGCTGCAGAGGGGCAGCCCTGTAAACAGAGCCATGTCATGAGAACGCAGCTCAGAAATTTGGGTTGAGTTCAGCTCTTGCCATCATCGGGTGAAACTACTTGGTTTTTTGGCATCTCTTTTTTGCAAAGGAAAGAGCAGAATGAATATAAATGCATGGCCACTGTAAGTAATTTCACAGATGATCCTTGTGGAGTAAAGCTGAAAGAAGGCTTTTTAAAGGCTTCTAAAAATTGGGAATTAAATGGGACTTAAATAATGAAAAGCTGAATGTAGCAGCTAATCCTACGAGTGCTCAGGTTTTCACCTGCAGTTTCCCCCACACACCTCAGCTTCTCACAAACACCTCAGCCTTGTCTCTGCTGGGCACTGAAATTTACCAGACGTGCACAGCCAGCCTCTCCAATGGCCTGCAGCCTTGTGCTGTGATGTGGAAAGCGTGCTAAGGGTTTGTAACGGGAAGCAGCAGACAGCTTCATTTCTAACAGGAAATGATTTCGGCTTTGCCTGCTGTAAATATTTGTGCACCACGCTTGAACTCTTAGAAGTGAGCAAGTGCTACAGCATGAACAGAAACTGTGCCTTAATATATGCAGTGGTAGGCAGCCATACACCACCCCCTCTGTGCCTTAATTTAGTTCACAGTGTTACAAACATGTACGTTTAAAAGTTGAATCTGTCTGCTGTTCTGCAGTGCTAGTTACACCAAGGATGTTAGCCAAGGCTCTTTAAATGGGAATGTTAACAAGCTGATAACGAAATGATTCGTTCTGCTGTAGCTAGCCCCTTCAGCTACCATCCTTCCGCTGGAAAACAGTATCTTTATGATGAGACAGGTTTGAAGTTTCAGAAGGAATAGACCAGTTGTCATGTAAACGCTGGAGCTACACAGTGTCGCTCTATTATAGTGTAAGAAAAGCAGAAGGTTTTACGTTACAGTTAGACATAGGAAATGGCAATCAGTCAGGCACTGCTGGCATCCTTTTGCACATTTAAGGGGCACAATCATAGAAAGAAACGTTCTCCTAATAACGCTGTCCTACTCACTTTCTGCAGACCTTCCAGCTGACAGAAGCAGCTAAAGGCAGCCCCTGCTCTGCTGCATGGCACTGCCTGGCCCTGACACTTCTACAGTGCCAGACTGCATTTCAAGTCAGCCTGATGCCTGAGAGCTTCCAGCCCAACTGCATTCGGTCCTCTATTTTATTATCATTTAAATAATTCAGAGAGAAAAAGGCAGAACTGATCCAAATCACTGAGGGCAATGAGCTGAGCTCTCTTCTGCTGCGTTTAGCTGTTGTCCCAACTCCAGGTAGTCTAGGAGAAAGCAGATGCTGGTGCTGGGGAGCATTAAGCAGAACTATGATGGAACCACTAAGAGGGAGAGGAGTGTCTGTGTGCTGGGGCTTATCCAAAGTGGCCATTGTCACATGTCTGCTTCAACTTTCCAAAACAGGTTTATTTATAGTAATGAGAATTGTGGAGAGATAAAGTGGATGTAAAGACGAAGTGCATTATGATTACATCAGCTTTTGAGATGAAGCAGTGACTCAGTGCGTGCATTCAAAAGGTCAGCTTCTGCTCTCATTCAGTTATTATCCTCACCTAACCAGGACGTGTGGTCTTTATCTATGAAGATGTAAGCTGTACGATGCACAAGAGTTTATCCAGGATGTTTGATCCGAGGGGTTAGTGAGTGATTTCCAAAGGACCTCATGTTCTGATGAACAGAGAGGTGACAGCTTGAAGGGTTACTCTGCGGCTGGGGGTTTGGATTTAAATATACATATGTATACATATTTTACTTCAAGTGTCAGGATCCAAAGAAACCTACCATAATACCAAGAAAATGGAGTTGTAAGAGTTTACTTCAGTTCGTGACCTTGTGAGTCTGCCTTCTGCGTGCCCTGATGGAGCTCAATGCAATTTTATTAGGTAAGCATTAACCACCTCTCCAGACTCTGTGATTGGCTTTAAGGCTTTGGGAAAGTGTGGGAGCTAAAAAAAGCCCCAATTAAGACTGCAGTGGAAAAGCAATAAATAAATAAATAAAAATAAAAAAATAAGAGACCTATCTTGTTCTTCGGAAGTGAAAAAGACCATTCAGCTTATAGTATTTTTTTCTCATAGAAATAGTTGTGTTCTTTTTAGAAGGATTCACAGAATTACAGAATCGCCAAGGTTGGAAAAGACCTCCAAGATCACCCAGTCCAACCATGCACCTACCACCAGTATTTCCCACTAAGCCATGTCCTTCAGTACCACACACAAACCCTCCTTCAACTCCTCCAGGGATGGTGACTCCACCACCTCCCTGGGCTGTTCCAGCTCCTGACCAATCTTTTGGAGAAGAATTTTTCCTAAAATCCAACCTGATTTCTTGTTTCCAGCACAGCCAAAGTGGCAGCGGGTGGGGTGGGACTCCTGTAGCCCTGAAACCTGTAACATGGCTTGTCCTGGACAAAGGGGAGTGAACACACTTCAGGATGCCTGTGAATCCCATCCCCTGGTAGTAGTGCTCGTGGTTCTGTCCTGGTGCCATGCTGTGAAGGAAGCACAGGACCCAGCAGTGCTCGCTCATGATTTTAGAAATTAGAATACATTCATCACATGATTCATTTCCATTTTGTGTATTTTTCCAATTTAAGTATCAGTTGGTCGGGCAGCAATCCATTGTAAGAAATAAGGTCGATTCCTTACACTGCAAGATCCACACTGTAAGATCTCATTGTGTTCTTCATCTCCCTCACAGTTTCTCTTTCATTTCCTATCTGGCCATTTCAGATCCATTTTTTCAGATACACAATTCTCTTCCTATTCCATTTTTATTACTCTCCACGCTCTCTGCTCCCTTCGGGTGCTATCAGCACCTTTCCTCCACCTCCCATCGCTCCCGTTCCAGGCCGGCACCGCCTCGTTTCCTCACACGGAGGCGCGGGTTCCGTCAATTGTCAGAACAGCACTCCTTGGGCTCACTCCCCTCCAGGCCCACCGCCAGCCCCTGGCCCCGGGGGAACGCAGGGAAGGGGAAGCTCAGCCACAGTGGTGATCTCCTCATCACTAGGGGAGCTCCCCTCCTTTTGGAGGGCTGGATGGGAAATAACATTTTTTTCCTCTTTGAAACAATTTCACGGAGGTGTGGGAATTTGTTTTGCTAATCACTTACACATAGTGAAGAAAAGCTGCGTGACCCCTCAGACAGCAGAGTTGACCTGTCACAAATAAACATGTCAGAGATCAGATGAGTCTGTTCCAGCTCAGCATAAAACTGAAAACCCACATGGAAGGGTTGTGATAACTCTCTGCTCTGTTTTTCAGTTCAGAGCTCTTTCAGAACACGAGGTAACTGGATAGGAATGACATCTGCTTGTCATTTTGTTTTCAGAAGAAAACTCAAATAGCAGGAACATTTATTTGCATCAGCAAAGACTATTTCCTCCACATTTTTCTCCTTGCAGTGCTCTGCGCTGCCTCAGAGTTATCGTTTCTCTATGACCAGGTGCATGGCTGGGATAGAACCGATCCACTCGTCTGCTTTCAGCTGCAAAAACAAGTCAAGCACTTTAAAGGCAAACGAAACTTCCAAGTGCCTGTCTGCTTAGACATGTTGCCACCTATTGACAGAAGTGCAGGTCAAGAAGCCAAGACTACAAGATATCAGTTGAAACCAGAAAACAAGTGTAGATGCCACCATCACTGATGCCACTTCAGGAAGGGATGTTGATCCGTTCTAGCGAGTCTAATTGCTGTTCTACAACATATGGTGTTAAAACAGTAATATGTAACAAAAAGGTACACTCTGTTCAAACACAGCAAGGTGAAGAGAAGAGCCTGTCAATAAAAGCCGACTGTATGTGGAACTGAGGAGCTGTGAGCAATCCAGAAGCCGTAAAGCACTAAAACCCCAGGTACTTGATGTGCTTGATCCGCATGACTTTGAATCCTTGACTTCAAAATCTTCACAAATACTTCCACCTATGAAAGATGCCACTCCCAAGGACGCTTCAGACCCCTCTTGGAAGAATAAAAAAGGCATTATCTCTCAGAAGGTGCTCAGTGGTACTTCAGTTGAGATTGCTTCCCGCAGCCATGCTGCTAAATGGACAGAGCAGAAGGATAAAAAGGGAGATGACATCATGAATGATAAATGAGGGGAAATGCAGCAATTCATGATCTACCACTACTTTACTCAAGTCATACAGAGGTCACAGTCCTCCAAGAAGATGCTGAGCAGTTATCCTGGGACTGTGCTCTTACATCAGACAGAAGTGTAGCGGCCATTTCTAATCCTGTTGCTTCGAAAAGAAGCAGTCATCCAGCACGCCTGCATGCAGATTCCACACACAAAAAGAACAGAGTACACAAAACATGATATCCAGGGCTCTTTAGCTTACAATGTCTGGAATAGGTATGTTGAGGTCAAGGAAGGAAACACACCAGAAATACCGGTGGTTCCACTGCCTCCTGGGCCATTACCTTCCTTAAAGCTCCACCACACTGCAAGAGCTGCACTACTATCTAGACTGAATGGACATTTCTATATTGCAATCTCACGTCTGTTTTTTCTCCTTGTTAACCTGTAGAGGAAAAAAAAAAGAATAAAATTCACTGGGATATTTGTAGTTTTTAAAATACTATTAACAGCACTATAAGCTGGTGAATGCCAGTTACTTTCACACAGGTTCAGTTTCTTCCTGATCATAAGATAGATCTATTAGAGCCTTAAACAGCTTATTCTGGGGATGAAGTGTAGCCTCTTCATTCAGATTCACTTCGAATGACTGCCGTAGCCTACTATGGGGATGAGGTATTTGATACTGCTGATCACTGAATCAATGCCTAACTTAAAGAACATTCTACTCTGTGGGGCATTTAATAATACTCTTACCTTAAAGGTGCTAAATCCTAGTGAGCTTCACAGACAAACATTTGCATAAGTTCCTTGCTAATTTGGCTCCTAGAAGAAAGGGAAATGACCTGGAAAGCAGACAATGGTGAGACCTGACAGTCACTTACTTCTTCCTTGTTTTAAGTAGTTTACTAAAGTAAAAATAATAATAATAATAAAGTAAAAATGTTTTCTGCTTAATAGATATACATTCTGTGTATCCTATGTGTTCTTTTTTTTCAACATACTAAACAGAGAAACTTTCAGATCAAGTTCTGTTTCACTTCTGTGTTAAACAAAAAGCAAATTAAGTTAGCAGTCTTTCCATAGACACGTCAGTCACTGCGATTCGATAGTGCCAGCTTCTTCACCTGCAGGACAGAGAGCACGTTCCCCAGCATTCAGGGCAGAGATTCACTGCAACTTACACCTCCTCTCTTTTAACGCTTTCATGGAAATGTGGAATTGGGAAATATGATATCAGTGCAAGACTCCCAACAGCACATGGTTTTAACTTTAAAACAGAGCTTTAGACTGAGGAATTTCCCATCTTTGTAGATTTGTATCTTTACTGATAAAGCATGTGCATAAATGTATATTTTTTAGCAGTTTTCTGCCATCAACTTGTGTTCAGGTATCTGAACATCACAGCTGAAGGATAATCACCTTCTGGAGGCATTACTTCAGAAAAATAATGTAGCAATAGGGTTTTGTTTCTGTGTGATGCTTTTATAGTATTAAAGAAATGGAGCACTTTAGAATAGGGTAAGTGGGAACTTCCATTCATACTTTCACATAGAAGGAACAGATCATTATAGCTGCTTCTAAGATCTGTCTGCATCTTTCATCTCTTTCAATACTCCCTGTATCTGAAAATCTCAGCCAATGACTATTTGCAGTCAAGCTCTATCTCAGCCATTAATTTCCAGGAAACATACAAGGAATTTTTTAGCAGTAACTCTTGTTCTCCCTGCTATTCAATCATAGTGCTGCAGTTACTCATTCTGACAGAACAGAGACATCCTCCAACAAACCATTCTCTTACTTTCTTTGTCCCCATCCCTCTCACTTCCCTATAGGCAGTATCTTTGCTTGTGCTGTGCTCCGTTTACACTTGTGTCAAGTCCTCTCTTTTTCACCATGTAGAAAATTCAAACATGTATGCATCTGTGAAATGAATAACATTAATAGCATAGCCTGAAAGGAAAAATAACAGTCTCCCATTCAGAGAACAGAAAATATTACTGCTTTAGTGAGAAGAATGAAAAATAAATGGCGTTAAGAGTTAGTAAAGCCAAATACATTCATTATAGTGACTACAGTTCTGCAGACAGCTAATAAATTCTTCAAGACAATAGAAAAAAGGTTAAAGATTGAAATTAAGATATATATTTCCCTGTTTTCCAGTTTCTTGCCAAATTTCAGCTATTTTGCTGAAATCTTTGAAACAGTCAAATATCTCACAGATTAGGAGGAGTTCTTACCATACTTTGATTCATAAGCATGTGTGAAAATGGCTGTAAATCGCAGCTAGAAAATACAGAGGACATCATAGAAAAATCTTAAGCTCTTTCTCTTGTAAAGAAAGTGCAAATCTACACTGAGATTATGTGTGCACTTGCTTAGGATACAGGTGATTTTTGTTGTTGTTGGAAGAGCCCACTAATAACTAACATAGCTCTACTGTTGTTTCATAGGTAAAAGGCTTGCACAGAGACGCTACCAGGTATGAACCAAGCACCCCCAGAATACTGATGAGCAAAGTGGTTACTGACATGCCTTCTGTAAGCATGGCAGTGGTAGCTTGGAGACTTGGCCCAGTCAACCAAGTTTACAGGAAATCAATTAAAACCTGATTACAATTTAATTTCCAGCAAGTCTGCTGCAAGAAACACTGTTTCCAGGAGGGGAACATTTCTAGCTTACTAAAGCAAACCTTCCTTTGTGCTTCCTTCACGAAAGGCTTGAAAGAAAGGGATACTGGACAAAAAAAATGTAAGAATTTGCCATGAAAGGAGGGAGGAAGGTAACAGAAGGCACCCAGAAAGGCTGCCAAGTAAAGGCCTAGGACATAAAGATAAATTCACAGCACATGATAAGGCCTAATTAAGTTATGTGACCTTGAAGACATTGGGTTCTTCTGCCATAGGAAACAGCAGCTTCTTGTTTACAGTCAGATTCTCTCAGGAATGAAGCCATTCCTGCCCAGGGAAAGGAAACAAACTTAAGTGCTAGATCAGCTGGAAGGGTTTCCTGTATTCAAGGTGCCAAAAAAACCAACCAAAAACCAAGCAAAAAGGAACTGCTGATAAGTGTAAAAACACAATGAGACAACACCTGAAGGTTAAATCAACACTTTGCCTCTCAAGGACTGATTCCACAGGACATATCAAATCCTGCAGCCAGAAAGAAAACTTGCCTCTCCCTCCAATTGTTTTGATGGAATGCAGTCAGCTTGCCAAGATACAGTTTCTTTAGGCAAAGGAAATTCAGAATCTAAGTAAGTGCAAACTGGTCAGGTGTGCTTTCACTGCCAACGGAAGGAGTAACAGTAAATTCTCATCAACACCAAACAAGAAAGCATTTTAAAAATGGGTGGGGCTTCCTGATTTCTAAACAGCCATAATCTTCCTCTCAAGCTTAAGAATCTGTCCTGCCTTCTACACCATCTTGACATCTTCGAAAGCTTCATGAGGACGGTCTGTTTGAAGTGTCTGACTGCTGTCTGTAGGGCAGATCTGCTGCGTCTGAATAATGAGCCTGAAATAACACCACTAAACTCATCAGCATCTCATTCCTACAACAGGAATTGCCTGTTACTTCAACTAGGACAGTCAGTACTTTATGCATCTGATTCTTTCACAGATAACTTTAAATGCTCTAAAGAGAAACGCATACAGCCCCCAGGAAATACCTTCCTTCCTTTGCTACCACTATAACTGAAAGCTGCGTTGTGCAAATAGCGACCTCAGTGTGTAACAGCACTGAAAGCAGCAGCATGGAACACCACAGAGTGTTTCAGTTGTGACTACAGCCACTGTAATAGTACAGCTGAGCTTTCCATCACGGAGTATGTGCTCATTCATCTTCTCTGAACTAATATGCAACTTGACAAGATATAGAACCAAGAGCAGAAATCAGCAGACAGAAAAGGTCTGGTTCATTATTACTAAGCACAAGGCCTATACAGGAGGGGAAGGGGACAACTATCATCCACGTTCCTACTCAGTCTAGTCTAGCTTTTTAAATTTTAATGGTATTAAAAGTTACTTTATACATTAAATAAAATATATTGCAAAATAATATAAGCTATTAAGAAGGACTGCGATTTTATAGTAGGATACTCTGGAAGCTGGTCATCATAACGCAGTTAATTTCTGCTTAGGACTCTCGCTTAGGTACGAGTGCTGAAGAACACCAAGTAACCCTTCTGGCCCAAGAGCCTCTTGTGAAAGAAAGACATATCAGGGAGCTGAAACTACTGCAGAGGTGCTCCTCACGTGTACAAGATGATTAAAGGCAGACTGAATTTTGCACACATTAAGAAGTCTGAGATGGAGCACCGCTCCTCCTACAGCCCGAATGTTGCTGGTCAAAAGAACCCAGCCCCGGCTATATACATCCAACTGGCATAAAAACTCTAAGCAAAGGCTCACCTAAAGGAAAGAACCTCTCTAATGGTTGTTTCAGATTCATAAAAATACAGCATCTTCTTATTCTGATCACATTTGTGTGGTGTGTTTTAAGTTCCAGGATTCATTGAGAAGCAGAAACACACAGGAAAACTTCAGTTTTTCCTGCCTCTGGAGATCAAGGACTGACGTTGTAAGATTGCTGTAAGTTACAAAAACTCTACCAACTCAAAAGATAGCTGGCTTTCCAAAGATAAGATGTTACAGAGCAATGGGTGGTACTTACTAACAGGCACCGTATGCCCTACTTGTGCCTCTACAAAAGATCACAGCAGAAAACAGCAGGCAAAAATTGATTGAAATTCACTTTATTCCAAAATATGTATAATTCACAGGACTAAATAAGTGCTTCATTTGTGAACACAAGGTTTCCATACTTGTGTGAATAACTTACTAGTAGCTCTGTGTAACAGTTCAGTTTCCAACATGAGGAAATATGAATCAGTATTTTGGCACAGTTTTTTCTTCTGCATGCATTAATATACTTAAACGTTTCACAATTGTTAGGACAACATTCCTTCTTTGGGATTGTCACTCGTAAAACAGGTATCAGAAACAAACACTTGCTTTTCTCTGCTTACTGCAAGTTTATTGGCTTAAATAGCAAGAATCAAACATGAACATCCTTTGAAAACTAGATTTGTCTGCTAGATGAAAATCCCACCAGTGATGAGAAGAATATTTTAAGGACATTTCTCAGCTTTATTAACTCACACATGCTTTGGGAAAGGCTCACCCATGAGATGTATTACTCATCATTCTAAATAGTTACAAAGTTTAAACTAGATCCTTATCAGGTTTTGAATTCTGTAAGTTGAAAAAATATGGCTACTTCCATATCTAGCTTTATTTTTATCATAGATGCACTTGCAAATATCTGTAAAATAGAGTACTGTCAACCTAGCTCTGCATGCGAGTGCCTGAAGCATGCATGTAAAGCATTACTCATTGTGAAATCGATACGGCATGGCTTACTTCATCACAAGCCATCCATCGCACTCCATTGCTAGTTATGTTGAAGACACTCCCAAAAAACCAGTATGAGAGAAAGAATCAGAAGCGAAGGACTTCTGTTATTTGACTAGAGATCTGCAGCTCAGTCAGGAATTTCCACTGTTTCAGGCTGTCCGATGACACTTCAGTAAAGTGGAAGAGTCACACACATGAAGACAAACATCAGCCTGTCTGCATGGCGACATGGAACTGAACAATATCGTTCCTTGATGCTGTCCACTGCTTAGCAATGGCACTTTAAACAAGAAAATGCAGTCACGCTCTAACCAGCAAATCCTCTTAGCACCCGTTTTGATTCACATGAACCACCGAAAGAAACAACAAATCAAATCAAAACCCACCACAACAAAAGGAACAGAAGATGCACGTTTGCACCATGCACTGAAGCAGCTTGCTGTTCAATAGCCCTATCCTCATAGTGTTCAAGTGAAATTGTTATGGAGGTCTGTTTACAGTAGATCTATTATGAACACAAGCATAGCAGCACCTTCAACCAAACAGGAATGAGAAAGCTCAGAACATTAAAACCATTTTGGTGTGAATGTATTTGAAACTGTAAATTGCACATTAAGATGATGTTAAAAAAAAAAAGTCAAAAATAGCCAAAAGGAAGCTGTACAACCTGATAATAAAGGCAAGTAAGTTTGGTTCACCTCCGAGTTGTCATTTCAGTAACATTTTGCAAGTCTGGCACACTGTGTTGATTCAGTATGGTCCTACTGATCTTACTTATCCCACATTTGAAAGGTTATTAAAAAAAAGTCAAAATCAAACAACCAAAAAGCCCTGTGGACCCTAAGATCCCAATCCTGCCAATGCTTACATCTCTTACCCAGCCACACAGAAAGATCAGTTTGCATCTGACTTTGCATGTGAGGGTGTTACCAGGATAAAGACTTAAAACAGTGGAAGGCAGTCTGCTTTCTTTGTTCTGTTGCCTCTACACTCTCAAGGTATATGGCTAACAGGGAAATTTAACCTATTGTTTTCAACTGAGAAAACGTGTGGGTGAGTCCTGGAACAAAATATGGAAAGGAGTGTTAGTTACATACATTAAGTTACAGACATTTAATTGTTTAAAACCGGACTTTTTTACAGCTTTTAAAGTTGAACAGCTGCACACATCTTTTTCCTTAAGATTTCACATCCTTTGGAAGCGAGAAGTTTCTAGACACAAACAGCTTTGCATAGCTAAGATTCTGGAGCATTACCACATTGACTTTAAACTAGCACGACCTCTCAGGCCACCATTAAGAGGCAGAGGGGGATTCCCTCCTTTCCCAAAGCAGAAACAAGCATTTACAGCCACGGTAGTGGAAACAGACACAAACCTCACTCCAAAAATAGAAGAAAGTCTATCTACTCTCATACAAACAAACATGTAAGGCAACAAGACACGATATAAGACAGAACTCTATTCTTTTTCTCTTTTTTGAGGGCTGTTCTGTGCTTCTCATAGAACGTGTGTCCTACATTTGCTTGTTTCACTTGTTAAAGTTTTCATATACCTTGAAGATGGAACACAGTTAACTTTTCTAACAATCAGTGTTCTCTCAGAAGCCAAAAGTTTCAACTCCATCTACTCAATTTTGCCCACCCATGCACACTAACAGCCAATGGGGGATTACATCCATCAGTGGACTGCTTGACCAGGCACAGGTGTAAAATTTATCTTTTGTTCTTTCTAGAGAAGCCGCATTGAAGAATTCAAGCATGGAACTTAATGTATAAACAACTGTATTATTCTTAAACAGCACAAAACTAAATTCTGCAAAGATATCTGTAACTTATGATTATCTTCAGCTATCTGAAGAAAACTAAGACACTGATATTTTGAAATTGTTTAGAACACATTGGATGGCATAGCTAACAAATGCACCTTTCCGGACCATTCTTAGCAGAACACTGTAGTCTCAGCAAGGTTGAAATTACAGTAAACTAAATGCAGGAGGAAGGGTTTTGTTTTTTTCTGACCACATGATGAACCATGAAGTATTTGGAAACAGTCTGACCAACTGTAGCAATTCATCAGACTCTACAGCATTTTAACTCAGTTTCTGGAGCACTACCTTTCCCAGAGACAAAATCCCGGACTTGCTGAAGCAGTGGTTAATAGACAGTGGCACATCTCAGACTTTCTCCTTAAATACAAAAGAAACGCAGAAGTCTACCACTAATCAGACTAATTAAACTACTATTTCAGTTTTAGAATAGTATTTACACAGACATCCAGATCAAGAGCTAGCAATAGCAGCGTAACTTAATTAAGCAGGAAACGCAAAGAGTAAGCACAAGTAGCATTAGTATCACTTCCAGATAAAAGTTTGTGCTAAGAGGTTGTGGACAACCTGATGCTACTTTTCATACAGTGGCTCAAGTGGCAGTGGAGGACACAGAAGAGAGAATTAGCAAAACAGTAAGTCACTACTGACCAATACTTACAATAGAGTCAGTGCCTTGAAAATCAAATCAGAGACAAACTGCAGAAAAAGGGAGATAAGTATCATTTTAGTACTACCAAGAAATAGCTCTCAGTGAAGTTTATTTTGAAATCAATGGTCAAAATAGTCAATTACCCATTTAAAACAAATTGTTTCATTTTTAAGAATAAGTTGACCAATGATATTTCGGACCAGGTTTCAGTAGCTTTACTGTGGGATTCAGCAACTACCAACAGTCTGATTGCAGCCTTTGCATTTGCACAAAAATACTGGATATATCCAAAATGAAGGACATATGCCACCAGTGTAGGATTCTGCTACTTATCAGATTACTGTGTTGAATTAAGTATGGCAATTTAAAGAGCGATGAGATAATAAAATCAGAAGGTACTGCTCATTTTCAAGAAAACAAGCTAGCTGTGCTGGGTGAGTAACTGTACTCCCACATCCTTCAGCTGAGGATATGAAGCTGTGCACAAAGCATAGCAAGTCTTCAGAAACTACAGCTTAGACATCCATTAGTGGTGGGATGCCTCGTAAACACATAGCCAGTACCTCCAACAACAGAGGAGTAAAGCCCAGGAACGTGACATAAAGATGTTTCATTTTTCAATTACTGTAATAGAAACTAAAACCTGTCCAGGACAAAACCAGAGGCCTACATCTCTGCAGGCATTACAACAAGATAAGAATCAGTTAAGGCCAAATTCCAGCATACATTCACAACCGGCTTTGTTTTTTTCCATGTGAATACATCTGCTACAAGCACAGTACAAAGGGTAAAATAAACATACAAAAACCTAAGAGGTTTCTCTTTGACAGATCAGTCCGAGTTTTTGATTACACTCAGAGAACTTTCCAAAAGCTGCAGGAACCACCTGCTGCAGATCAATGTGCAAAAGCAAAATACATCTTTTCTGAAAGGGTTTTTGTGAGCACATCTCCCAGCTCTGCTGTATGCAGTCGAGTTTGCTTCAGTTCTGGAAGCAGAAATCCAAGTACAGGTAAAGAAATATTTCACAGAATTCAGTTTCTCGTCTTTGAAGGCTTTTGTTAAGGTCGTGGAAATACGAACCACTGTGACATTTCCCAACTTACATCTTCGTGGAAACTAGGGGAATTTCAGAGGAAACAAACTATTCCAGTTTTTGAGGCACAAACATTGTAACATTTGTGTCTTACAGTCAGAAATAATTCAAGCAAATCCCTTCTGAAGACTTCGAATTACTTTAGTCCCATTTATGACACGAGCCAAAAGGACATCGTGACAATTTTCCAAGTGATTATGTATTCTAAGCTCTTTTTCTACCCTTCAAAGGGCATCAGTAGCACCTGGAAGAACAACTACTGCTTTCTACGTGTTTTGCAAATCATCAGCATTCCATAATTCAAGTCTACATGTATCAATGGCTGTTGGACGGGTGCTTGGAAAATTTCAACTTAAACAGGAGAAAGAGCTGTGAAGGCATAAAGGAACAGACAATACAGCTTATTATGTTCATGCCGGATTAAAAATACAAGCTACTAAAAAAAGTAAACAGAAGTAGCTTACACTAAGAATCCTCCCCTGTAATTCAGGAAGGCATCTGAACTGGACAGGCCAGGTTTTGGTCTAGCACAGTGGAACCCAATACATAAGCCAGAAATAGATAAATATGGGACGCTTTCAAAAGGATCTTCGGTTTAAAGGAAGCTGTTTGTAAAGAAGATTGAGCAAAAAACATAGGCACCACAAACTGTTTTTTTAAGGTTCAAATGTACATTAACATGTTATGCCCCCCCTCCCCTTTATGCACGTATAACTTATGTTGAAGTTACATTTTCAATGAAGTACCTTCAGCATGAAAAGTCTTTTAGGCCAACCGCACACAATAACTACATTCAACAATGTGAAATGGGTTACTTGGTCGATGCATCTCTCCCACCCCAATAACTTAATTTCAAACCACAGGAAACAGTTCTGTTACACAGTACTCAATGACTGGGCTTGTCAGAGCTCTGAAACAAGGAGCACAGCTCTTCACAAGTCTGCGTTTCTACTGAACTGAACTGGGACTCCATTGTATTCCAGGCTAAGTCAGCCAGCAGAAAGTCATCCATTGCTGTCTGCGTCTCGTTGCTGGTAAGGAATAAATTCCCAAGATTCTCAAAGCAGCTATCCATAGTCTGTGTTTCTGCACTATTGAGCTGGACTTTGCTTTCTATGTTCTGGTTAGGTACGTTTTTAGTGGCAGGATATACTTCTGTCTGGGTTTCTGTATCTGATGAGTCAGTGCTCATAGAGAAACTAGACTGCTTCAGAATACTTCCTAAAGGCAGATGGGTATTGCTGTCCAAAAAGAAATTCAAGTCTGTCTGCGTCTGCGTATCAAACATCTCCAAACCTAAGAAGTTAGAATTTCCTCTGCAGCTATATGATTGAGTGGCACTATCTGAAAATAAGAAATCAGTTTGGGTTTCGATGTCCAGTGACTCCAAAACTGGCTCGGAGGGTAGAGTACCAAGCTCACTCTCTTCAGTCTGAGTTTGGATATTGGATGCTGAAAAGAACTCTTCAATGTCAAAGTCTATTCCAGTGCTTTGTGACGAGCCAGATGGCAGATGCGTGTCAGCATTAGAACTAGTCTCAGACAAAAGGCCACGATTATCCAGTGTCTGGCCAGACATGTTTCCTGAAAAGATATTTTCCAGATCACTTAGCAAGTCCATTGTCTGGGTCTGATTATCCATCGTATTTTGAGGTGGAAGTATATTAGCTTGGGTATTGAAGCCGATAAGAGATTCGGACTTCACTGTATCTTGATTGAGGCTCTTGCAATTACTCCTCTGCAGCAAGGTTTGATCTATATTTGTAGTCATTAAGCTATTTTCTGGAAGTTCAATTTGAGTAGAAACATTATATGATGAATGAACGTTTTCAAAGATGTCACTGCACATTACAGCCTGGTCCATCTGCACTCGTCCGTTGATAGAATCCTGCGTCCTACTGGTTTGAGTCTCTCTAGAAATGCCACACGTTGGAAAACAGGCCTGGCTAAAATCATCAGTCTGAGCAGCTATGGATGAAGTCAGTTTGGAAGCAGGCAGCAACGTCTGCGTTTGTACGCTGATGGGTAATGAAACCTGTGAACTAAATGACAGATCTGTCTGAGAACAAGAAGATACAGAAGAATCTGGAGTCCAGGCTGCAGCTGGTACAAAGTTTTGAGAAATATAAGATAAGTCAGTCTGTACATTTATTGAAGAAATCTTATTCTTGTGACAAACGTTCCCCAGCTCTTGTGCTGGGCTATTTGATGCGACCTTATCCAAGTCAACTTGTACACCAGTACTTACTGCTTCGTTATCACCGGAATTTGTCACTTTTGAAACTGGCATAGTATCTTTAAATACAAGTGTTTCTGCCTCCAGTGCTGGAATCAGAATTCCCACAGATTGAGGCAATAAATGAACAGTACTTACAACTGAACCTTGATTATCAACAGCCACTACAACAGGCTTGACAGAAGAATCTGTTGCAGATACATACACAGGCAAGTGAGCAAGCTGCATCACTGGAAGTTTAACCAAAGCCACCTTGGGCTTTGGCAAAAGCATCTTCGGCGTACATTTTGGGTGCACTTGCTTTGTGAAGTTAGAATTGCAGGAACCTTCAAAAGATGCCACTAGTTTCACTTCAGATGACTCCAGCTCCTGAGTCCCAGGGTTATTACTGTGTGTATCGATGAATGCTTTATTTGCTTTCTCTGCCAATTGCTGATTATGTACAGAGGTTTCCATTTTCCTTTTCTTACTAGGAGGATCCCTGTGAATATGAGATCAATAATTTATGTTCCCTTCAAGCACAATACATCTGCCTTCCATTTTTTGAGTCACTGCATTGCAAATATAAACTCAAGTCCCAGATGAGGCTGTATAGGACTAATCCTGATTAAAGTAAAAAAGATCTCCATGTACTTCTGTTTTGTAAAATTTCATGCCTTACTCTTAAAACAAAAGAAAAAAAAGGCTCAGAGGCTCAGAGGTTTTCTCCCCTTTAGATGTTAAACACTGATCTGAAGGCAGTTGCTCCGTGATTTTGATGCTAGCTCAGACTGAGCACTGACAAGACAGGTTTATAAAATTACTGTCAGGTAAAGGCCTCTCACAGAAACCGAGGACACAATTATGCTTTGTGTGAAGGAGCACTAATTTTGCAGCAGCTGAACCTCCAAGGAAGACAGGTTATGTCTCAGGAAACAGACTGTCCTCTATGAAATACGGGTACACCTTAAAACGACTATCAATCAAAACATGCATTAAAAAAAGGAATCCACTTATAGTAGCAAAGTTGACTAGGCTATACAAGAAAAACTCAATTGCATTGCACACCACCATTACCAGCTGTAAGCGTTTCCAAATCATCTCTACTTCCACAGAACTGTAAAAGCAGTTCCAACAAGAACCACAAACATTTATGCCATGCAGCAAAGTGTCATCAGTAACTTGCTGATGGAACTTTTTGGTTTACATACAGGGAAAACTGATGTTATTGATTAGACAACTGTCTTTGCCTGAAAGAAAACAGAAACTGCTAAGAGCAAAAGAACAAAGAAATGGCAAATTGCTTTATAGCTAAAACAATGCCAGCTAATCTCAAATGTCGTCAACAGAAAGGAGACAGAAAGCCAGCACGTGGGGGACAGAGGTCTCAGGGAAGCATACAAGTAGCAGGACTCAATTGCTCCAATTTTACCTGTGTTCTGCAGGAATTTCATGTCCAGTTCTGTAAATATGAGACAGTAATGCTGGTCTGCTGGCATAGGGGCACCCACAAGTACACCGGAAAGTCTTGCCACAGTCCTCTATATGCCGTTTCAAATACCATTCTGTACCATAGGAGTTACTACATTTATCACATTTGTGCTTCTTTTCAGCATGCATCTTCATAAAGTGCTACAATACACAACAAGAAGTAAACATTAGCCTTCAGCTAAGCCATTTTTAGGGAAACAATATTTGTATATTTTTCTTTAGTTGTTAAATAGCACTGAAAAGCAGGATTAGAATCTCTTGCAATGTCTCAGTAGGAAGGGCTGCCCAAATGGAGTGCAGGCAAGAAGTGGAACGCAACAATTAACGAGTCTTTATTTGCACATACTTTGTGTGTACACAAAGATCATACTATGTTCAGCTCTCCAAGCTACGAGAATGAACTACTGGGAGGCTCCTGATGATGTTAGCTCTGTATCAGCAGCTCCCACCACTTCAAAATGCAGATACAAATTTAAGTGTCTTGATAAAATAAGAATCTTCTTACTGTCCTTGTCTTATTGGCTAGAGATGAATCTTGTCAAAGAGCGTCGTAAGTCTATGTCGCAACATGTAGATACTCCTGAGGATCTACCACTGAGCAAAAGTATCAAGTCAAACAGGACAACTGCAGAGCAACCAGCAGACCTTTTGCTTTTCATTCATGTCACCATGTAGCATCCATCTCCTCTGGTCCAGCCTTCCACTGGCGACCAACAGAAGTATTCTTTTTGATCTTTCACAAAGAAACACATCTTACACGTTTTCTGAATCAGATCTCTTGTAAGCAAATGTATTTTGACAGTAAAACAGAGAAAAACTGTTAAACCTTGACCACTGGAAAAAGCATTTTAAAAGCCTCTGCTGCATTTCAAACTTTCATTGTTTGCTGCTGATTTTCCCCCTCTCTGGTCTTTCTCAGTCTTACTAATCTGTGGAGAGCGGCTGTCTGTTTTAGCAGAACATACCCCCATCTGCCTGATCAAAGTCCTCTGATGCAAATTCACCAACCATATGCCCACGTGGAGCTTCTGCACATACAACTCCAAGCCGTGTATACACGCTGAGGACTTGTTCCTATCTGAATGAGAAAGCATGCACTCTCTAGAGTAAAGAGGGTCAGGAACAAAGCGGTATGAGATTAATGCTGTGGGAAAAAGTAATACCTGTTTTACAAGAGAAAATTGGGAAAATGGTCTGTTTGGTCCTCTGGGGCAGCCTTCAATAGGACAGCAGTAGAATTTCTGTGGAGTTTTCAAACCCTTCCTTATTGGTGCATTAAATTTTCCATCCTAAAAAACAATAAATTGAGAAGCTGACAACAGTTCTACAGGTTTGTAATTAAAGGCAGCATTCAGAATACACCTCAACTTTGGCTCAATTATTTTACACACCTCAGTGAGTTGAAAGCACTTCAGTAAGCATCTGGGAAGTTCTACTGGAATTTTCCACCTCTATGGATGCTATCTTGCAAATTCATCAGAATTACTGAGTGAAATCATAACAAGCTCCATGCAGCACTGCTAGTGTACTACCTGCCTCCTCCAAGGTACTTGCTTGAGGCTGCAAGATACACCCATCTATTGCATTATTTGAGCCAAAAACCTTTTCCCACAGGAAATCAGGTCATAAACCAAAATTCATCTAGTCTACAAAACTGATAGCTGGTATGCCAATTCCGAAACTCCAAACATGAAGTCACCTGTGCATCCAATAATACGATACAGATAAAAACACAATAAAATATATAATGTACCTCACTAGAATTATCACCCGCACACAGCAGAAGAAAGAAACATTAAGTGGCTCAAAGACAACATACCTATAAATATATAGGTATAGAATACCTATATATTAATATATATATATATATATATCTATATATACACACCTATATGTTTATATATAAAATACCTATAAGAAGGACACACTGATGGGAACATTCAAATTATTCAACAACAGAGAACCTATTGCTACTGAAAACACAGCCATAGAAACCAGCCAAGACATGTCCCTCTAGATATAACCTAACCAAAGGAGTCTCTCTGGAAATACTGAACGACTGTATTACCAACAAATTAAAAGTAAACTGCGAGAAAAAGCTGATGCTCTGGTTACCTGAGAGTCTCCTTACACCATGAGACTGGGCAGGAGACCGACCCAGAGCCGACTACAGCAGCCTGCAGTGTCCTCTCCAGGTTCACTGCTCAGGTAAGAATTACCAGCACAGACCCTGTTTGAGATCTGCACCTGATTTCCCTCAGTATAAGAGTGGGAGGAAGCAGGGAAGCGGTGAGATGTGGATACCAAGGCAGTGACTCCCCAGCTGCTTTCTTTGGGCAGACCTCCAGCCCTGTCATGTTTGCACAGGTCAGACCATATGCAAGGACTCACAAGGTGCAATAGGCTCAGGTGAAGTAAACAGCTGCCATTTCTCACACAAAATCCCCACTACCAGAATAATTCTCTCAAGGGGGAGTTTTCTTGTAACGCTGTAACACTTTAAGCATCCTCCTGGGTGTGCAGCAGCCTTTCCCATGGACAAGCTATTCAATAACAGGCGTGTTTTATCTCTGCTGAACAACCACTGTGAAATCTGGTTGTTCCAGCCCCATTGCCTGCAATTACACTCTTTAACTCCAAACTTTCCCAGAAATAATTTCACTAGATGCAAGTCTTCAAGCCTTCAGGAGGAATAAAAGACTTATCCCTTTAATCAAAGCTGCATTTCTACTCTCCAAATGCAGACGAAATCACTAGGCTTAGTAAGCAGCAGTTTGAGTTATTCAGGAATAAATTCTCGCGTATTCCAAGTGTGCTACATTTAACATTACAATCCAATAAACGACAGGGAAATATGTTCAGGCACTCAGTAGGTACACCACGGCCAGATTTTAGAAATGACTGCAGTACTAAGGTGTGCAATAATGCCAAGCATTATCAAAACACATAAACATAAGAAGATGTAACAGCTGGAACACAGATTTTCCAGGTGCAGATCACAACAGATCTGCTGTGACAAGCTGAGAGATTCCGTATGCATAGGTAACCCTAACCAGACACTATCCTTGTTTTGACTTTCTTCAAAGCCCTCCTGGCTCTACATGGTTAATCACACACACTTCAGGCATTCTCACAATTCCTTTCTATGTACACCTGATTTTATTCCTCACAGTGCCTACTGACACCTTTACTGGAGGTATTTGTTGCACTGACACCTCACAGTACAGCCAGTGGCACTGTAAGAACACTAACACCTGGGGCTTGTACCAACAGCAAGAGGAGCAGGCAGCAGCAGTCCGTGCTAGAGATTTAGCCTACGTAAACTTTGTGACATCTGGCTTCCCTGCAGCAGGTTTACTGTCTGCTGGATTAACTTAAAACAGTACCTTACAGTAGACCATAGGCAACCACTCACAACATTCCTGGGAGTAGCAGATGATAGCACTGAGGAAAGAAGTCCACTTCGCCTTACCATAAGAACTACTGTGGCAGTGTAACATTTGCACTGGGTCACGTACCCAGAGGGCAAGCCGCACACTGCAGTCCTGCACTGACAGCAGTCTCCTTGCTATCACAGGAATCCACTGAATCCTCTCCTTTACATTAATTCCTCTAGATTCATTTTTAAACTGCACAGAAGCCTTCCTCTTCTCTCCATAAAATAACACAGACAAAAGACAGAAGTATTCAAAGGTTTTCAAGCCTAATATATTAAGTACCAGTTTCTAAATTAAATGCCACTGTTACCATGTTTTCATTGGCTCAGTTAAGCCAAGAAACCAGAAAACAAACAGCTAGAAATTAATATTTCACCATTTCTTCTTTACTAGGCCAAACAAGCCAATTTTTTCTAATTTCCCTTCGTCAGACACACTTGCCATTTATGGTTGTTGTTTTGCATGCATCTTCGGTGTTTTAGCTGATCTGAATCAGATCCTTACCCCGCCACAGAGAGCCAATGTCCTTCTGCAATATCCCACGCTTGTCCTTCCCACAACAGCACTGCCCTAGAGGTTACATCTGTGAACAAATAACTTTCACAAGCGTTTCCCATCTCAACTACTTCTGTTACAAACTAAGACTGATCAATTTTCTGTCACAGGTTCACAAGAGAACAATGGCACTACAGCATGTAGCTCTGTTTTTACAGGCTCATCTTGCTTTCTACGTAAATACCTTCTGCAGTGACAATGCCTTATTGTTTTTGTCATCAAAAGATCCTGCTGGTGCTACTTTTATTAATGCAAATTAACCAAATCAGCCTCCCTTCTCTTCAGAATTACTACATTCTCCAGTACCTTCTTACTCTCTCATTTGCTAAGTCTTACTTTCACTAATTCTTCATGTTTCGCTGACAAATGCAGTCTACTAAACTACTTTTCTGCCCAAGTAGGCTGTGGATGCCCCATTCCTGGAGGCATTCAAGGCCAGGCTGGATGTGGCTCTGGGCAGCCTGGTCTGGTGGTTGGTGACCCTGCACATAGCAGGGGGGTTGGAACTGGATGATCACTGTGGTCCTTTTCAACCCAGGCCATTCTATGATCCTATGATTTTTGTCTTGGGAATCAAATCTCTGTTAAAGGGAAAAATACCTGTATTAGTTCAACTCCATCCCGCTCTGGAGGCACAGAGTAACAAACTTACGTTTACATTTTACTTTAGTACCTTTATTCTCTCATTCAAGATGCATACTGAAGACATGCATAACACTGAGTATGTTTTACCTAAAAGACAGCTTGGAAAATTTGATCTCCTTTAAGCCTTGGTAATATTCACTCTCAATTACAACACTGGAATAAGCCAGGTGTTTCTGAGAAGCTGTATGCAACCACGTTTCAGTACCTCCCCAAGCTAAACTTAGTAGAAGGGTGCACGAAACACATTACAGTTACACAGGGCACTAGGAAGTCAGCTCAGCACTGCTCAGAGAGAAGCACTTCCTCACTCACCCTAACTGTATAACACACTGCTGCTGCCCTCGAAGCATCAGGGGGCTGCTACAGACACTCAGAGCAAGTTCAAAACTATCTGCTGAGCCTGAAGGACCACTTTAAACTACTTTTGTGCCTTTACCCATACATATATGTATGCAAGGCGTAATACATATCTAAGACAAAAGTTGTTAGTGTGTATTGCATATTTCCATTCAGTTTCTTTACTTTTCACTGTTATCAAATGGGAATTGTAATGCTGAAGTTCACAGCAAACACTAACTAGGACAACTAACATGAATATGGAAATAAAGCAACTAGAGATTGCAAGTATCCTCGAGACCATTTCCTCCTCCTCACAAACGATGGGCTGAAATGTGCTGTTGATTCCTTCCTTTGTCATTTCCCTAAACAACAGTTAATTGTTCGCCCTCTGTAGCTGCTTCTTCCAACCCCCACGCCCCCTGCATGGTGACTTGGAAAAAAATAAGGGCAACCTGCTGACAGGCTACCCTCAACCACAACGCTTGCTCAGCTGCGGCTCCACCCGCCCTCCTCCCCACACACGCCGCATTTTCTCTGTAGTGCCATGGGAATGAGTGCTTCTCTCCAAAATGGCACCCACAGCTTTTTGTTGTTGTTGCTCACCGATGTTACCAAGAACTAAAAGCAGCCGGAGGACCCAGCAGAGGCCGGGCACCGAGCGCTCGGCCTGCACGCGCTGCCAGCTGCTGCCCATGCTGCGGGTGCACCTCCCAGGCAATAGGAAAACAAGCGATACACTGAAGGGAATAACAGAAACCGAGTCCCAAACTTTGCGCTACCACAGCTCCGTTGCACAGCAGCACATAACGGGTAATATTCCGCACATGGCTGCAGTGCAATCCTCCAGAGCCCGCCCGACCTGCGCGCACACGCCGATGCATTTACACATGAACCTGCGCACGCTTCTTCGGGGGGATTTAACGAAACGCCCTGTGATATCCGCTCCCCCAGCAGCCCCGGGGCCGCCCCCCAGCCCCGCAGTTCCCGGCGACGTGCCGAGGCCGGGCGCCCCACGGGTCCCAGAGAGGGGCGGCGCGCGGCGGCCATCACCGGGGCCGGGCGGTACCTGGAGCCGGTGGGCCTTGCTGAGGTGCATGTTGAGGGCCGGGCTGTTGGGCAGCACCTTGCCGCAGCCGGGCACGGTGCACAGGATGTTGGTCCTCACTTGTGACAGCTCCGTCACCGAGGGCCGCACCAGCTCGCGGGCGGGCGGCGGGTCCCCCGCGGGTGGCTGCCCCAGGCCCCCGCCGCGCCGCCCCGCCGCCGCCATGTTGCTGTCAGGTGCTCCCGCCTCGCTTCCGGGGGCGGGGAGAAGGGCGGGGCCACGGCCGTTACGTCACGGAGCGCCCCCAGCGCGCGAGGCGCAGTTGAAGTTGCGCGTTAGCGATGCGGGGCGCTCCGTGCGTGGTTGTGCCGCTCTTGGGAGGGCGCTTGGGGCTGCGTCCTGGTGCTCACCGCACAGCCTCTGTTTTCTCTCTACTGCCTTCTTAGCTGCATGTATTCTACTTGCAGTAAGGAGTAAATGCATCTCGGTTCCGTACAGCAGCCCCCAGTACAGAAACCGAGTGCTGAAATGAGTCTGGAAAGGACAGGGAGGTCGGCAACGCTGAATCTGAAGTCACAGGTGGAAGTACTGAAAAAAAATCTGTCATTGGCAGATAGTCCTCGAGTAACTTCTTATGCACCAGTTGTATAGAGATGCTGGAAAAAATAAATCCATACACCGAGTCATGCTTCAGAAAATCAGGCCAAGCAAACTTCTATAAGAGGTCTTAATTTACACATTTATTTACAGTTTGAAAACAAAATAATTCCCATACAACCTCCCCAAACAGTTAAATTTTGCCATGAAGCTTTTTCAAAGGACTCTCTGCCTACCAACTTATCATACACAAGGCACATACACAATATGCTTCCAGGTAGCAGAAACGAGCATTGGTTTGACTCTTCAGTGCAAATTAATCTCTTAAAATAAGAATAATACAGCCAGTTACATAGAAATATCTACATAATTACCAATTACTATTTACCAACCCTAGAGAACTCCAGTGCAAAGCTGCTGCTGCGCCAGTGGATGTTGCTATCTTGCTTCTGCAATCTTTGTGTCCCTAGGCTCAAAAAAGCGATCGCGTATAAAGATTGCAGAGGTCACACGTTGAATGAAACAGACATTCTAAAACATAACTACCTCCAAAGAAGATCATTGCCAGTGTCACTGTATTCCTGTGCGCTGGTATTTCACGGGATATTAGTATCAGGAGATAGAACTTTAAACATTTAAAACATTTATTACTGTCTGTCACAGTTGGTGAGTGAAAACTCCGGAGCTGAACAGCCGGGAGTGCTGCGTGGAAGTTTCTTACTGGTGTCTATCAGAGTCTCTTCTCTCCTACACCCTGCAATGGTCTTTGAATGTAATCTGTGTCTACAAAGACAAAAACACCCCGACCTGAAGCAGAGTGGTGGTTCCACTTATTTGAATGGGGCTATTCATGTCTTCAGAACGGGCATGTGTTGTGTTCCACTGCTGTCCTGCAGCTGAAATAAGGCCATCTACAGTTATGACAGCAAACTGAACAGATGTCTTACCTATCTGTACCAGGCTTTAGCATCTAACAGCAAATACAGGTCAAAGCAGTCATCACATTTAAACTTCAAATAATCACCATTTCTGTTTAAAATTCACAAACAGTGACTTTTTAGATTTTAAGGGCTTACCCAAAGCCAGAAATAAAAAGGGGTTTATCAAAGAATAAGGTGGTTTTAAAAATCTGTTTTAAAGGTGATCACGGATTGGGTTAATACCAATAACAAATGAATCACATATTTTGATACAAAAACATTTCTGTTTAAATCAAGGGCTTACAAAGCTTCCTGGAAGTAAAGACTTCTTCTCTCTAATTTTAAAGTAATTTCTAGCTTTCTGTGGAATGCATGTAAGTAGTGGTGAAAGTGGTGCATCAGCCAAACCTGCAGAGACAAACAGGTAATTACAGCTTAACTCAGGCACTATTCACCTTTCACAATTGTCATGTCATTGAAAACAGAGTTTGAATACCTACTATTGAAAACAAACAGGTGCATATTTAGACATTATGTTTTAGAGGTAACGATTTCATTCTATTTATTTCCATCTATTTCCCAACCATGCAGGTTCTTCTATGCAATACACAAGCAGAATGTAAAATGATTAGAACGTTTGACTGTGGATTTTTCCTCTCTTTCTCCAGCGTTGCAATACTTACCTGCTGGTGCCAAGGATTTCAGTGATTCTAAAAGATGTGGACTAGAAAACTTGACCAAACATCGGAAGGGCTCTTTTTTCTCCAAAACATCCCACTTAGGATCACTTTTAAACATCGTCTCAAGCTGTCAAGATACAATTATCAGGCATTAGAAGCAATGCATGCATTTCATGAGGGGTCTGGAGCACAGGCCTTATGAGGAGCGGCTGAGGGGGGGAGGGTCAGGGGGAGACCTTATTGCTCTCTATAACTACCTGAAGGGAGGTTGTAGTGAGCTGGGGGTCGGCCTCTTCTCTCGTGTAACTGGTGATAGGACTAGAGGGAATGGCTTCAAGCTGTGCCAGGGAAGATTCAGGCTGGATATTAGGAAATACTACTTCTCTGAAAGGGTGGTCAGGCACTGGAATGGGCTGCCCAGGGAGGTGGTGGAGTCACCGACCCTGGAGGTGTTCAAGGAACGTTTGGATGTTGTGTTGAGGGATATGGTTTAGTGAGAACCATTGGTGATAGGTGGATGGTTGGACTGGATGATCTTATAGGTCTTTTCCAACCTTAGTGATTCTGTGATTCTGTGATTCATGTATTTATTATTCACATTAATATTTAGAACCATAGAAGCATTCAGGTTGGAAAAGAAATAGCATTTTCTCTATGACATGATGCAACCTGGAACTGTACAGCCGTATGGCAAATAGCTTGTAGAACAGTGAGGACAGTTACAGCTGTAATGTTTCAATCTGGTTGTAATAGCTGTAGTTAATTTTCATAGTTGTTGTCCTCAACTTCACATTCTCTTTAACTAGAAATCCATTTGAAAATTATCCTGGAAAACTCAACTTGTATTTTTAAAACTCACAGTATACTCACATCTCCCAGCACTAGAAATGAAGACATTTCAGCTACAATAGCTGACATTCTTTGAACTTAAATGCTTTCCAAAATCACAGCCTAGACCCAGATCTGCAGCTCCTCCCTGTACACTGACAGACACACACATACATATGTATGGACATTTATACATACACTTATGCAGATATTATTTAAAACAATCTCCCAATGACTAACTTATGCTTAAGCTAAAAATGTTCTAGCTGATAAAAGTTGAAAATGGAACTAATGTTGTTTTGAATGTTAGAATATTTTCAAACAAGTGTGACTTAACTTGAATTCCTTCTTCAAACTGTTTGAGTATTGTACAAAATCATTTGTAGCCAACCTGGTAATAAAAATTCATTGTACAAGTTCCAGCACAACAGGTGTTTATGGGACTGCTGTTATCTCTGAAATGATCAGTTAGGTCTGAACAGGAAAACTACAAGGTAGGAGAAGAATCACCTTTTTATTCCTTAATATTAACACGATTCTAGTTGGAGGAATATTTTGTTAATAAAATCAGAGGGTGCCACCATGTGGTAAACAGGTCTCTGGTGAAAGAGGCAGCCAGTTCAATTACACAGTAAATCATTACGACCTCACAGAGTTCCCAATACATCTGCTCATTAGAAAAAAAATGGGTGTATCATTAAATTCTTGTGCTACGTATGACATGATCTTCAAATGTACTTCAAGCAACCCTAATTTCTTATGCCTCAAAGCAATGCTGGTTTATGTCTAGCTTTGTTACAAAACTAAGTCCACGTGTCGAGCTCATAAAGGCAAAGGACTGAAATAAGACCTGGTATCTGACCAAATCTCAATGCAAACAGGCTTCTTAAGACTAGTCTTATCCCATTTAAATTGTCCTCCCTAAAGTTTGAAATAATACCATCTTTTTAGAGCTGTAGCTCTATTAAAATTGTAGAAAAACAAAAAGCTTGTTGCTTTCACTACCTTATATTGTGCAAAGTCGAGTTTGGGTTGGGGACCATCACCAAAACATTCCTGATTCAGTCTCTGTACTCTTTCTTGCTTGCTTCTGTTTTCATCGTTTATCCTTAAATCCACTGCAGGGTAGGGAGAAAAAAAAGGAAACAAACCAAAAAGACACCTCTCAGCAAGTGCAAATATTGCATTTGTTGATCAGGTGAATGCTCAAAGAACTATTTGGAAACAATTATTTTAAAAAGACTCATCACTATCTTTGTTTCATGAGTTAATTGGTTGCATGACATATATTTTCAGTTCTTACCAAGAAAGAAAACAAGCTGGTAGGATAGGAGACACTGATCATTACTTAGTTTTAGTTTCATAAATGCATTGAATGTCATGAGGAAGTATTCACATCTCCTAGTGACATCAATATTATCCACGGGTGGATAATATGTCAATATAACACATGCATTTCCTACTATGAATCTCATTTCATAAGGCAGAAATATACAGATGCACATTCTTAAGCACAAATCTTCCAAGTGAGGACTTTCACACTTCTGCTTAATTTAAAAACACACGTACCTTTTTCTGGGAGCACATTCCTCTCTTGTAGTGGATAATTGGTTTGGAAGTTCTAAACGAGGAAAAAATAAAAAGGAAAAAAAATAGTTCTGCTTTTAGAGGCTTCGGCTGAAAACAGCTTTCTAGATTTCTTTTCAGTTTGTGTCCTGGGAGTGGTCGCATCTTTGATAACTACTAGAATACAAAGCCCAGCTTTATTTTGAGAAAATACCCCCCATCCTATGATACATTACGTGGATGAACAAGTTCAGTATCTGTTCTAATACCTCCCCAATTATTACTCTAAGAAACAGTGCCAAGAAGTCCCAAGAGTGAATCGGTCAGCTGCACAGACTAAGTTTAACCAGCCAGGAATAATAATAAACAGTAGGTGGCATATCAAGTAATTACATCACCACTGTAATGTTACCTTAAGGAAAAGCTATCCAACTCAGTGGTACAATACCATGTAACTTGATGACCTCTTGAAAGAGGTGAATTTCCCCCTGCTAGGGGGTGAGAACTAGGCCTGAATTAGAAGCAAGACCCGTCTTCGGATGTACTTGTGAAGTGGCTCACCTGGCTGTACCTCTTAAACACAATATCTTTAAGGGAGTTTAAACAGCGACTTCGAAGCTCCATTTCACGGATGTCGTGGTAATTGGAAGCAACAACCATTGCCTTTAAATAAAAATTGAAATTGTTTTAGCATGAGTGCTAATAATCACCGTGGGTATAATAGAGAAACATAGTATTTCTAGACTTTGAGATGTTTTCTTTCACAGGAAGCAACTGCTTTTTAACTAGCAGTGTTTTCATGTTGCAGACAATTATTAAGGCTTGGTTAACATACAGAGCCTTCCCAGGATTTACTGAATAATCATACAGCCTTATCAGTGCCAAAAACACAAAGTAAACAGACTAATAAAATCATAAAACTACTACTATGGCTATCTATGAAACAGACAAAGAACTACAAACACCGATCACCACAGTTTTATAGAAAAAGCTAATTAATAGCATTGCTTGATGAGCTCATGCATTTCGTTAACAGCATTGTTTTAATGTTCTTCAGCTTCTATAATACAATTTAGTTGATACTGAGAGATCCATCTTTACATCTCCTCTTAAAAGCTAAGAGATTAAAAATCCAAAAGACTGTGGTGGAGTCATGGTCCACGCAGTTTAGTTTTCTACCTGACACAGCAGAGGTAAGTTGCTCCTAAGGACAGAGGCGGAGATGAAGACATAAGGAGTCTGGGAGTGGTATACAACATAACTGGTTTTGTACTGCTTTGGTTTTGTATAAGGTGTTCCCCAGGCAATTCTAATCCAGATTGCATTATCTTCATATTCCCTAAAATTGATGGTGACCTGAACAGAAAAAGAAAAGCTTTGCTTTAAACACCCGTTCACGCATCCAGAAAAATTAAAACATGCCATAAGCCTGTGTTCACAAGCAGTACTGCTTGACTAAGAAACAAATCCCACTAGTGTGGTAAGGATTACATTTCCATCAAATTTCCATGGGAAAATGATAACCTCAGAAAACGAAGGTTCTGAACTCTAATCTGACTTTCATTTTAGCCCTTCTGAAGGACACGGGCTTTAATTTAATTATTTTGTTTTCTATTTTTCACATAGTTCTTACCATCCCAAGTTAAATCTATTTTGGCTTTGATGCAGGTTGTAAGAAAGAAACATCTTGCTAAATGAATGGAAAAACCTATTGACACCCAAACCCAACACATCCAGACATTCTTACATTTATCAAAGCTGATTGAATGTGTCTTCTAAATTTCTTTTTGAAATCTCTGACGTCAAAGAAGTCTGTTTCTTCCCCTGTTAAACAAGAAAAGAAAGAATTTATCGAATTCTATTCACAGGAACTGCTTCAGTGATGGTTTCAGTTTCACTGAAACAATATTAAGAAGAAAAAAGCTGACACTGCATAGCATTTTGAGGAAAGCTAGATATTAAATTTGAGTCTCATTATTGCTATGTATATATTTATATATAAAATATGATTAGAAATTATTAGTTTCTAATAATTGCTAGAAGAGTTAATCCAAAGTACTCAAAAAACATTGAGGATAAATCCATACTCAGTAAATTGCTGAGAGTTATAGTAGAGAGACTACAGCAAGGAAAGGAACTTTACCTGTTTTGCTCATATGGTAGACACTCCACACTCTTTTGTTTGGATAGATGTGGTTGTCTGGGGAAAACAGGAATTGCTCAATAACAATTGAATACTATCAAAAGGTAATTAAGAAATCATTTTACACTACTTTTATAACCAAGTTGTTTAAAGAAGATTACTTCTGACAATGTGATATGACTTATTCAGCAAACCTAAAAGCAAAACAGTTTTTATTTAAAGAGATAGTTGCTTAATTAAGTTACAAAAGATCTTCATAAAGGATATCTCTGAGGATCGATGTTTAAAGAAACACCTTAGCTAAAACAACCGTCAGTCTAAATTCAAACTGAGAGGTGTAATAATCATGTTGTGAATTAATATTGGAGCTAAATTTCCACCTGGAGTATTTGCAGGCTGCTTTTCTCTATGCCACTTCTCATTGCAGCAAGATGTCAGGGCTCAGTGTATACTGGAGATGAACTCTCTCTACATTTATGACTGTGCTCTGGATGTGACTAAAGTTGACAGCTATTTAGGATTCCAAAGAAACAAACATGCTCATGCTGATGAAGAGCTTTTGAAAAGAAAAAAAATGGTCAGATCCAATAGGATTAATCTAAAATGTAATCTTTGTACGTTAAGTGCATCCCTGCATCACTAGGGTGATTGCCACATAATTAAAGGAGTTACCAAGTTACTCAGAAAAAATAAAACAAAAACCACGGAGATGTTATTTTCATTCATTTTTACTTACAGATGATGTCTAGGAGGGCTGCTTGCTTTATGTTTGCAGAACTTTCCTGGAAGGAAAAATGACAGTGCACTGTGAGGCTCTATCACACATAGAACAGAATCATTGAATATCCCAAGCTGGAAGAGGACCCATAAGGATCATCGAGTCCAACTCCTGGCTCCACACAGGACCACCCAAAAATGAGACCATATGTCCAAGAGCAATGTCCAGATGCTTCTTGAACTCTGACAGCTCGGTGCTATGCCCACAGGTGAGGCTGCTCCAGTGCCCAACTGCCCACAGACCATTCAGCAAGTGAGAGATCCCAGGACAGGCAGCTTCAATCACAAGGCACTTAAGTCCAACACACAGGTCACGAACAGGCAGGTCCTGAGGAAAGGATTACCTCGCAGAGCTGAGCGACGCTGTAAGAGATGCTCTCTTTGGTCTGACGGAAGTTGATAGTTTGTAGCTGCGCCTCTGAGAGAAAGCCCCACTTCTGCAGCACTGACATGATTTCATCGCGGGGGATTTTTAGCACAGTTCTTCGGATATACTCGACAACGACTTCATCCATAATGAGGACACCTATAAAGTTGGGATATTAAAGATGTCAGACCAACACATAGGCCATCTGCTCCCTGAATACGGTGTACAAAATTGCTGAAAGCGGCCCTAGGGACAGCCGGCAGAACCGCGGCATCATTCCCTAGCGTGGCATTACCGGAGGTTTCACCACTGACAGCAGCTGACAATGTTTTCTCAAGTAACCGCCCCCCGCCCCAGCTCCTGAAGGCAGCCAAGACCGTGACCGACCGAGGGGCTGAGGACAACCACGCTGAGCGTTCCTTAAGAAATAAGGCCAACCTAACGCCCCGTAGCCCTCGTCTCGCACACGAGAAAGTCATCTCGCCCACATCCCCGCGTTCACAGCAGAGAACCCCACTCACCGCCACACCTCAGGCGGTGCCGCTACTGCCACCACAACACCAACCCGACAACGCGCCGCGCCAACCGCCTCCCGCTTTTCGAAGCGCCCAATCAGGCACCGCCCGGTGCAAGAGAGGCCCAATCACAGGAGGCCCCTTCCCTCTTCCCCGCCCCTTCCCTCTGAGGAGACTTCCGGCCGGGCATGCCCAAGTACTTCCGCTCTCCCGGAGCTCTGGCCTGTGGCTACTGTGCTTGGCTCCGGCCCCGTCTGGCTGGGCTCGTCCTTTTTGGAACAGAAGTAAGCTGTGAATAAAAGCTACTCTTGCGAGAAGAGTGCCCTTATACACCTGGAGGTGCACTACAATGGTAGAGCTGTAGTTAGTCTGCAAAGGAAATGGATCTGTAGCTCTCTGGTCTTTTTCTATAAGGGCTTTTTTGATATGTTTTGTGTAGAAGCACAGGGTTGTTGATGTGGAAGAGCTGAGCTGGTTGGGATCAGGTGTGCTGAAATGCCTTTTACGTGTGCAACTTTTGAAATGGAAAATATTTGAGCAACTTAATTTAAAAAAGCCTTGCAGTGGGTTCTACTGAAATATGGAAAAAACATTGAGGAAAACAGTTGCCTCGATTTAAACGTTTATTTCACAGTTTTCTCCCTCATGTGGAAATATTAAGCATTAAGCTAATTGGTGAGCCTGAAAAATCAACCAAACTTAGTTCTCCATCTGTGTCAGGGAGCTGACTGGTTCTTATTCATGGGAAATTCTGGGAAAAGAAGAAAGGAACTTCCCTGTATTCCTGGTGTGCTGATCCTATGCTTCATTTGGGAAAGAAGCGGGAATGTATGAAACCCCTTTGTTCTACGTGTTCTCACCTGCCATAAGGAGCTCAAGAGGAGAAGCTAGCAGGTGGAAGAGAAAAAAGCAGCTGTCCTAACAGGCGTGTGAATGAAGTTCTTGCAGTGTTCTTGCCCTGCTCTTTTTGGATAGCCTTTTGGTTTCTGACTACTGGCTCTGTATTTGTGATTATCTTGTGAATTCCATAGTACTGATAGTTTCCTTTTGCACATTAATATTCGGTATTTCATATACTGACCAAGTGTGTAAGTAGCTTTTTAGGTTAGAGACAGCTGTTCTAACTTGCATTTAAAAGGTAGTTGAAAAGAATGATGATCTTTCTCCATGTCTTCAGTCTTCAGAGGCTAATAGAAATTTGTACTTTGTTCTTACAGCAGTTCAACTAAATCATTTAGCTATGTGTGTGCTGCAGTCTTTAACAAGGCAGGAAGAGTTGTGCAAACTGCAGTATCTCCTATAAAATACATTAAAGGGCTGAACGCTCTTGCACAATTCAGTGAGCTATGTTGGTATGTTTGTGCAAGAAGTTCATCTAAGTACTTCTTTCCGAATATTTGCTTCGCTAATTAATGTTGGCTTAGCATGCCACAGTCCATTTTTGTCTTAAAATAATTACAGTGTGTTCCTAAAATTCTACTTTACTGCTATTATTTCTTCTACCCTGATTTCATGTTTAACTTGGTGTTCTTTATCCAACAGTTCTGTTCGTATTTTCTTGGGGCAATTTATATTGCTTTTTCCCTTTTTTTTTAAATATTTTTTTCATGCGTAGAGTCTGTATGAGCTATTACATAAAATTCTGTCCATGCTAACTTAAATCCTAGCAAGATGATGACTTGCTCTTTTTATTTTAGGTTAGAGCATTACTAAAAAGAAACTAAGGAAACCGATAGCCCATTCTCTCCTTTTTCGTACTTACTTTTGTTACCCTTTGAAACCCTTTCATCTGTCCATCAATTCCCTCTGGCACAAATACTTTAACCTTCTCTGATCGTTTAAAGATGACAGACTCATCTGGCACTCCTAAACATAAATACAGTATTTAGCACTGATAACACTATTGAGTCATGAACTTCAGAAGTATCTAAAGGCTCCAGTTAAGCCTCCAGCGACCACTGTAAGATGTTTTGCTACTTTGTAGTAAAACATTTTCTTTTTTAATGTTTGCTAATTCAGTGGAGCCTATGTGAAGTGAGTACCATGTTAGGTAACTGAGCTTGCAAGATTTTAATGTTCATGTTATATGAAAATTAATTCAAGTGGTCGTAGAGCTGGTCACTCTCTCAAGGGAATGCTAAATCCAGTGTGGTTTCCAGCTTCTGTGTGAATAGTATCTACAGCGTAACGTTAGACTTCTAGCTAGTCTTGAAAGAAATGACTGAATGTGTTTGCAGCATTATGCAGAATGCACTCTTGTGGGTCTCCAGGAGCTTTTATATTTGTTTAGAATTCTAAAATCTTATTTGCTTGTGGGAATGTAGTTCTTGTTAAGCAGAACATGCAATACGAAATACAGGGTAAATTAGTTTAGATAGCTCTTCAGGCCTAATATATTACTTGAGCATTCTAGAAATAGTAAAGTATAGCTGCCAGTGCTGCAAGTGAATACTGGGAGTTTGCAGTTGTAAAATCGGACCACTGCCCAACCAGTATTTAGATGGCTTAGCTGTGAAGTGTTGAAACGAGGATGGCCACTTAGCACAACATGTACTGATTTTTGTGTGATGTACTACAGCTAGGAACCTGCTCTCTTTTGGAGGAAGGGCAATGATAAAATACCACGTAGACAAGCCAAAAGACATCTACTTAACTTGTTGGCAGTATGGTTAATACAAGGAGAACTTTGTCAAGATGAGCCCATTTGTCCTAGTATGAACTGGACTTTTCTTCTTCCCTCTCTGGTACAGTGATCTTCCACAACAAAGAAGGCATATTATTTCAGCCATTATTATATGACAGTTTCATCCTTTTCGACAAAAGATCTTGAAAATGGCTTCTGGGAATGTTTTCTTTTTTTAAGTGAGTTATATAAATATATATATATATTTATATATATTTCTAGAATGAAATTTGCTCGTGCCCCACAGAGCTGTACAGAAGAGCACCTGGGGGTCCTGGCTGACATGCAGTTAAACATGATTTAGCAGTGCACCCTTGCGGCAATAAAGGCTAACAGCATACTGAGTTGTACTAAAGAAGTGTAGTTAAGTGGTTACTGTTGTTCCCCTCTTCTTGAGGATGCATCTGGTTTTTAAAGCATCATCAAAGCTTTGGATAAAGATTTTTCAAAAAGCATGTAGATAACTAAAAAGATGGCAGTCCTTAGAGTGCTGTAGTGAAATATCAGGGTGCTTCCTGTTCCTGTCCACCTGTATATAGAGAGTAGAAAGAAGAAAAATACATATTCTAGAATAAATACATCCATATAATAGTTATCCTGTATCTATTGGATATATTGATTGGAACTAGATGATCTTAGAGGTCCCTTCCAACCCAAACGATTCCATGATTCTATATATGCTATAACATATAATACGTGTGCTAGAATGAAGGGCACTGAAATAGGAGGATGAGAAGATAACTTGCAGTTCAAGAAAGGTTAATTCTCCTATTGTCCATTAAAAGGAAAATCCCAAAAGCATCCTTAATGTCCATGATCACAAAGAATTTGAACTGAGATAATATTTGAGCTCTACAGATAAGGAAGAGGCATATTCTGGTTCTAATTACCTTAAGGGTGTAATATAAATTATACGTATTATGTTGCATTTTGATTCAAAATACTATGATTGTAACACTAATACTACATGATAATTTCTTAAGTGATCAACTTGAACTTTTGTTTATACATTCATATTTTAATGTTGGCAGGTGGAAATTTTCTCAGATTCTTTTACTGCTGAAATCATCACTACGTAAGATGCATCCAGACCTGTCTCCTCACCTGCACACGGAAGAGTGTAACCTCATTATCAGTCTGCTCAAGAAGTGTCACAAGGAGGTAAGGAGTTCTGAGCAGAGAAAAGAGTGGGTGGGCTGGGGAAGCTAGTGTCAGAAAATTGGTGAGATGATCATATGATGGTAGAAAAATCTCCAGTAGGCAGAGCAGCCATGAAACAGCAGAGGTACATTTTCACTGCTGAAGGTATCTGACGACTGCATGTAAAACTTTGCCAGTGATTTCATTAGGAAATAAAATACACCTTAAAATATGTTGTTAGAGCTTTACAACGGAGGGCTAGATTAAAAATTGAAATAATTGCTGTGTGTTTTAGCCTGCATGTTCGTTGCTCACAGGATGTGCACAGCATTCCTGTATACCAGCTGCCTGCAGGACAGATGCACTAGTATATATGCAGGTATGCTGGTGTGCCTTACACTCCATGCTTGGAGAGCTAAGTGTGAATTAACACTTGAATATTCTTAGTAGGCATGTACAAAGGGATGTAAAATACCCAATTGTCTTCAGGAACTCAAGGCTCTTCATTGCTGTGGTATAGAAACTTCATCTCACTCATTCAGAAGCTGTTTTTAATTTGTTCTATAGTAAACTTCTCGACACAGATGAGTCAGCCCCTGAGATGTAAGTTATCTGCAGCATTGGTGCATTACTGTTAACTGTTCTTCCAGTTCTCTCAGTTAATCTGAATAGATGTTCTGAACAGACATTTCTGTATTAGTACACAAGTTTAATTTCCTAGTTTGCTCGGGGACAAAAGTGTATTTGAATGTTTAATAGAATTCAGTGGTTTATACCATCTCATGCAATCTGCAGTTTTTTCACCTCCGTGTTCAGATGTGATGTTTGTAACATGATTATCCATAAATTTGAAGGCAAGACTTTTGTTAGCTTTACTGTTTTGATAAGAATTCTGAATTTTTCTTTTCAGAAGTGGTTACAGAAAGAAAACCAAGGCTGACAATACATGAAGTATGAAGATACTTAGTGTGAAAGAGACATAACATCTTTTTGAAGATCTGGTCTTAAAGTAGCTAAACTAATGAATAAAACTTGTGTAGTGCCTGATTTCTTACAAATTCAAAATGACAACAATGTAGGGAGCAGGGTTTTAAAACTGTATTTTAGTACTAATGAGTATTCTGTGCCAGGCTCGTTCAGTACGTTTTTTTGTTAGGTCGTACTACAATACTTTGAAATCTAAGCAAACTAGAATTGATCAGTGACGCCTCATGGTGTTCTTCATACAGTTGTCTGTTCCTTTGCACTTTGTAGATACCTTAAACCTATGATATGCAGTTCTTGTGTAGAACATCACCAATCTGAACTGTAACTTATTTGACTACCTTGGGTTTAGTAGAGAACTAGAACTGAAGGTTGTACTTGATTTCTGTAGCAGTGATTCAAAGTAATCTATTGCCTATTTGACTTGCAATGATTCCAGGAGCAGCAGTAACACATTCAGGCACGGGGTTATGTTCTCTCATTTTGGTTTGAAATTGGTCCTTTTATGTGAAGATGAATTAATTTTGTCAGTCTTAAGCTTTTACCTATGAGTGCGTATTTGTGCTCCACAGAAAAGAGTGAAAACTACTTTCACATTCACTTAAAAGGAGCAATAATCTTTGCTTAAAATTGAAGGTAGATGTACGGAAATTGAAATCACTGAAATCTGAAGAGTTTGTGATCTTAATGATAGTTATTAGGGACTATCTGCTGTTTTGTAGAAATGCCAAAGGGGTTTAAGAACCTTCATATGTAACTTAATTTAATACCGAGGACTAAAAAGCCTTATCTTGAATTCTGTGTCCTGTATTTGTGTTCACAAAATTCAGTTTATTTCTCATCTAGAACCCGCTGGTTGCTTTAAGTCTTATATCTAATGGAGAGAGGTTAATTCCTATTTGATGTCATTATGTCAATTTTTTAACAACTCTGCTCTTGTGCCAAATGCATGCCTTGTTTTTATAGACAGCTGCTGAAAGAAATGCATGTTGTCTCACAGTTGTGTTGCTGTAATGGGAATATCAACCATCTTTGGAAGACCAATTCCTTTTTCCTCATAATCTGAGCTGTAAACAGTTGACAGTTTAGGAGTCTGGTCAAATAAATGTAGATTCATCTCACTGTATATATTTAGTAAGAGCAGACTTGGTTTGGAATGTGGAGCGCTCACCTTGAAATTGAGCATGCTAGTATAAGAATAGAGGAAAAAGTTAAATCTGTATTAGCTAAAATAGAAATGCTTTCAAAGCAGATTCAGCTTTCAGTAAAGCAACCATTTATCCCATGCAACTGCTTCAGTGTCATCTGATGCCCTTTATAAAGCAGAGAGATATAAACAAGTTAATTATAGCACTGCCATAGTTAAAGATTATGACAGACATTTATTAACACACTCCGAAGTCCAGCCGTGTTCTGCTAGCTGGCATCTACCTTGCCTACTACTTGAACTCTTAATAGTATTCAGCATATCTCTGATTCCATCTAGCTGCCCATCAGCCACAGAAATGTGCATCAGTTTCCCTGATGAAAACTGGGTAACACTTACATATGCATCCAGTCTACAGCTGAGCTGTGTCACAAAGGTGGCGAATACATTCTTGAGGTTTGGAGAAATTTTACTCCTTCCCCCCCTGGTCATTTATGTCCAGTGGATGCATCTTCTGCACCCACAACGCCTCACATTTTTCACATAGCTGGGATAATGAAATCCTTTGCCTGTAGATCTTCTCACATCTTTCTAAGTTGCAGATGAGTTCAGAACACAAAGTTTTTGTATGTTAGTGAAGCTAGTGCTAAGTGAAACTTATAAAACTGATTCCTCGCTCAACAAAGTGTAAGTTCTACATCTAGACTTGATGACTTCAGTGTAGGTATGGTACGTCAGTCTGATTTTACAGTATGGTGAGTACCTTAAGCTTTCTGCAAGATTGAGGTCATTCAAATGAGGAGTAGCTCTAGCTCCTAGCTACTCAGTAAGAAAGTTAAAGCATCCTTTTTCAGAAAAGGAGAATTGGAAAAACCAGCTAGGATGCATTGCAAAACGCAAGTGTCTTTTAAGAAATGTAGAGCTTTGGAGGGAGAATTTCTTGAATTGTTATTTTTTTCCTCTCCCTAACTTATTAGCACAACGTTCTGAGGTTTTTTGGCCATTGCAATGATATCGACCGTGAGATGCGGAAGTGCTTAAAGAAAGAGGTAAGAAGTAAATTTAACTCATTAAATAACTAATAAAAGAAAAAAAAAAAGTCCGTATGATAGAAAATGTTGTTCTTTTACTAAGTAGTACAAATCAGTAAATAGGCTTTGACATGTAGGCCCGTTCTGAGTTGGGCTCTTCAGACCTCATTTAAATGTTTTCTGGGGATAAATTTATCAGCAAAATTGCATAAATGAAGCCTGAAATGGTGCTGAGACCAATCTGAGGTAGGAGCATGCATCTCTGCCATCACTTCTACTTTTGGCAAGGTTTGGCCTTGAAAGTAATAATTGGAATCACGGAGGATGCTGTTAAAGGCCGTATTTTCCTGTGAAGATGTAAATGTATGTGCTGATGTTTTACAGTGCTTTTCTTGTCAGATTGAAAGTCTTGAAGTAATTGCAAAATACAATTCAGAATGATTACTTCTTGCACAGAACTTTGTTAACTAATAGTTACTTTTTGAATCTCATAAACGAGATGGAAGGCTCAGACATGTCATTACAAATAGTGCAGTTTGGATGGGTATCTGCCTTTAACAAATAACACGGACTATATTTGGATATACTAATAAAATACACATTTTAACCTGCACTTAATACTGCAAATAAGAACTGTCTCTTCACAGGTTGCTTCTAATCAAAACAATTTGGGCCTCTCTTTACCCATCTTCCTTCCATTACTCTGTGGGAATTATTTGACACAAGTAGATGAAATTACCATTCCCCTCCAAACTGCAGCACACATTTGGAAAACAAGTTTCTATCCATATAACCTTATTTTTCTTTCTTCCATTGAAGCCATTACATTATAATGACTTCTGGAAGGCTATGTTTCTTCACCTTCTTAGAATCTGGCTACATTTATATGCTATGACTTTGAAGTCCGTGTTCAGAAGTCCTACGAAAAGCTGTTCACAGGGACAGAATAGATACAAAACAGGCACAGATGAAATTGCTAAAGGTCCATTGTTGTATTCTGCATAATATCATAGGAAGATTTTTGAAAAAACAAACGTTAACAGTATGGCATGGGAAAAAGTTAAGCATTCTGTTAACGCTGAGTGATGTTTCATGCCTTTCTTTCAGTTGTAAAACAGTCAGTACAATGAATGAAAAACTGGAAACCCTTTCCAAAATCCATCTGCATAGTAGTCTATTACATTATATAGGGACTTGTGTATTTGTGGTTTCCTTAGTCTTTCATGCTTATTTAAAAAAATAACAAATATATGCTCTAACTTAACATCAAGAGTTATTTGCTTCTCATGACATATATACCAAATCTGTATAGATTTTTTTCCATTTCTTTTTAGCCATTAAGAAGGTTTCATTTTTGGCTGTAATGAAAGATTCTTCAATCTTCAGACTTTTGCTAATGCAGGGGCATACTTCAAAGATGGGCTTCACATTTGAGATACACACATGAATGCTTTCTTGATTTTGTTCACAATGGAGTCCCATTTCTTTTATTTTTTTTAACTATAAAAAAAAATTACCCTAATTCAACCCATATTTGCCTTTGTTCCTTTCATCTCAGTGTACTGCTTTATCTGTGCATATAATTAATGACCAGGATCAAAAATAGACCGAGCCTGTGATGACAAATTCATATTTCAGAAGGCAGGCACACATGTTAATCTGTATCTTTTAAAAGGAAAAGAGCCTGATCAATGCTTTAGAACAGCATTAATGCAACTTTTTTTCTAGTTTGTGTGAAGTGTAGCTGTCAAACTTAAGATGGATATGTAATTAACTTCCTTCACAAGATTAATGGAATCTTCTTTATTAGAATGTTCTAATACTCTTTAGCTTAATAGCCTCTAACTTAGAAACTTGTATTTTAATAAAATAAGTGTTAATTTCAAAGTAAAAATGAATGGGTATATAGATATGAGGAACTAGATATCTAACATATTGGTCAAAGATATTGTTTCTGATCCTGAGTAATAAAGGCTCTACACGTTTAAAATTTGACTTGTCTGTTTGATGGCGATAGCTGATCTAATAATTCCCTCCTCTGTCTGCCAGTACGAAGAAAAAAGGGCCAGGAACCAGGAGCTGCGTCGGAAAAAAATTAATGCTCACAAGAACTTGGAGAAGTGAGCTATGCCAGACATGGACAATTGCATCTGACAGGGACGCTGGCTTGAAAGTTGACACAGTATCTCTTTCAAGTTGCCAACATTCAACCTGTGGTTTGTGAAATGGTGGAAAAATAAACGTATCTAAAACATACTAATTTCCAGAAAGGTAAACTGAGTGTGGGAAAAATAAAATGATTGCTCACAAGTTAATTTTTGGCCTCAAAAAGACACCTGTTGTGACAAGTCTTCATTCTGTCATAGTTTTGTTATGACTATTAAGTAATGATGCATCAGTGTGTGTGGAGTGTCATGCATTCAAAGCTGCGACATTCCCAGTCTTGTGTTGAGTTGCATTTATTCCTTCACAGTAAGTAGTTTCTCTTTCATCTTTTTTTCCTTGCAAAATGCTAAATGATTTATCACAACACTATGAAGAGTGAATGAAAACACTGTTTAAATGGATTACTAGAAATGAATTTCAAACCGATGTGGCTTGAAATTGAAGATGGCCTATCGAGCAATTAGTGGAGTTCTGGTGTTTTTGCTGGAGCCAAAATGATGAAACAACCATTTTCCATTGAGAACGTTAAGAATTCTTCCTGCCAACTGTAAGTACAGAACAGACTGCTGTAAGCTAGCTTGTTTATCATACGTGATGCAGATTGCTTTAGAAACTCAGAATGGAACTTTTTCAGGGATTCTAAAGCACTGCCTTGATTTACACTGAGTACAGTCAGAGTCTGCTGAGTGCTGCCAAAAATACGAGCAAGTTGTTCATCTACACGCTAGTACAAAGGGGATGTCAAGTCACAATTACTGCTGTTGAAGAAAAACTCAGGTTAGAAAATGTATCTTGCCTTTCAGTTGCTCAAATCAATGAGCAGTGTGCTAATCAAGCTGCCTCATTAGCTACAAGTGTTGTTCATTTGCTGTCTAACTGCAGAAAGTTCTCAAGTTTCTGAATGCCAAGAATTTGATATGAGGATGCTGTGTTGGTTTATGCAGCAATGGAGCTGCTTTGCTGAATGTCTCCTGGATTCCCCTTATTTTTTTTAAATGACTTTTCTGTTTTGCTTAGCAAAAAGACTACTTAAAGTAAATTTTATTGGGCTTAATATAATAAATCTCTTGGAGCCTTGTGAGGACAGTGCCTACTGTCAACGAGTTCTACACTTTGTGTATCAATGCTAGTTCTTGTAACAGTCTTAAAGTTAGTTCTTGCATCTGCTTTGGAACAAAGCTGAATTTTGAAAGATTAGTTAGAAGTATTTGACTTGTTTTTCAATACCTGGATGGACCCAGTTGTGCTGGTAAAGCTTGACTGCAAAGGTATCCATGTAGAAGGTGAGAGTTTCAAGAAAAACTGAAACTATTACTGCTGTATGTTTTGATGTGCTCTCTACTTTCTTAGGATAAATAAATGATGTGTTATGTGAATTAAACGCTCTCGTGGTTGGAAATGGTGCAGTCTTTTTGTTGGTGTTACATGGATACTTTTGAAGAGGACTTCATAGTGGAGTTCCCAGACTGGGAACTTTGAATCTTTGACCCTTCCTTTTGTGAGGACAAAATCTACTTCTGGAAAGATCTCAAATAAGATTTGGTGTTGCCTGGAATCTATAAATAGAGAATTGTCTTAAAGATTAGGTTGAGAGACTGATACCTGAGTGTAGAAGCACTGAAGCTTTCTTTTATTCTTTTACCAGATTCTGTGATTCCAGATCTTTCACTAAATAGCAATAAAATAAGAACTGAAGAGATACATAACATTGTGAGTACACAGTCATATTTCCAAGGATTGGTGCAGTTAACAAATGAAAGCCCAAGTGTTGTGCACTGTACATGAGTGTATTTTCTCTTGCTGGGAAATCAAATGCTGACATCTTTTCCTTCAGGAGAGGGAAAGCCTGCTGAACAGCATAACGTATGTACAGCAGGGCTAGCTCTCGCTCTAGTGTTAAACTCTGACTGTGAAGATCATTGTACTGGTGCTCAATCCTACTAGGAATAGCTTGGAACATTAGTTACCTGTCAGGGGAAATTAACGTGAGTTATATTGCAGTGAGTGCTCGGTGGCTAGCTTGCTGTAAATTAACTCAGCACACCCTTCATCTGCAGCGAGTGCTCTGGTGCAGCATAGCTTGCTGTGCCTCACAAGTGTAATACTGGAGCATAAGCAGCACCTATTGCTTATGTGTTTGTAGCTCCACGCTGTTACAGAGATAAGAATTCAGTGCATCACCGTCTACCCTCATGCAGTTTAACCACTGTGTTTCTCCCAGCTGATAAACTGGGTGTTCATACAGTTAGGGTAACTGCTCACAAACAGCAGTGAGTGGACTTCTGTAGGCATGTGCAATTTCCTGAAAACTGGGGTGTACCAAAAAGAATCCCATAAGAAATGGTAGTCTTGATAACACTGCACAGGAATGATTAATATGAATAGCTATATAACTGAAGTATGCAGCTGAGAAGTTAGAATTATGCATGGTGTGAATCACTGTAATGAGTATTTCTGATGTTATTTATATACTTTTCTAAAGCTTTAGACAGGAATAGTGATTTAACAGGCATTTCTTAGTGTTGGCACTGCCCATGTTTTAAAAGAAGGCATGGCATCTAATATAAAGTGATATATGTGGAGACATTTATAGAATACCTAAACTGATGTAAGCAATGTGAAAGAGATTTCAGAATCTGATGGTTTAAAGTTAATAATTAACATTTGTTCTCAAGCAAAGGGGATGCTCTGCTTGCACCAAGTAATGGATTGTAGGCTTAAGTTACACATTCAGTATTATTAACATTCACTGAAGTGAAATATCATGGAAAATCCTAATTCTCCCATTAGATTTGTTTATTTTATAGAAGCTTTTGCTTGTAACTTGCTAATTCTGATTCTGCCGGGCATAACGGGTAGCAGGGAACTGGCCCTCTTTCACGGAGGTGTTTCCCACTCCGGAGACACGCAGCTGTTGGTGTAACGGCGGCTCGGCGGCAGCCACGTGCCGCAGTGTCAGCTCCGGGCGTTCCGTGCCTGAAGTTACGCCCGTGGCGTTGTGACAAAGCCGTGCCGGTACGGCGCTCAGCTGGCTGGGATCTGCTGGGGGCCAGGAAGGCTCTTCCACGCGATACAGTCAGCACTGCTCCAGCACTGGGCTGAAATGGTGATTCCCCATGTTTTCATCACTCTGCTCTCTTAAAGTTACGCAGTTCTTTCCAAGCCGATGCGCTGAGCAGCAACCGCGGCCGCCGCTGCGGTTCCCTCCGGGCAGCATCCTTCAGAGCCCCGCGGGGCGTTCAGTTCGGGGCTGTGCGGCTCAACCTCTCCGCCAGCCAGCAGCCGGACTTTGTCGGGGGCTGCACGGGGAACTCGTTTCCCATCGGCTCACTGTAAGGCCATCTCCGTCCCGCGCCCGGCCCGCTCTGGTCGAGGCGTCGCTCCACAGCGCCGCCCAGCGGTCCCGGCGGGAAGCGGCACGCCACGTGCGGGGGCCGCCATCTTGTGGTGCCCCGCTGTCCTCTGCGGCCACGTGTGGGCGCCGGCGTGGCTCCGCGCCTCAGGTAAATCCCGTGGTTCCCCCAGTGGTCTGTTAGTTGTTCCATGCCTTGGGGCATTTTTGTGGCCCTTTGGATGTGCTCCAACAGCTCCATGTCTCTCCGGTACTGATGACTCTGCACATGGACACAGTACTCCAGCTGAGGTCTCACAGTAGAAGGAAAGATCACCTCCCTCACCCTGCTGGCCGCCCTTCTTTTGATGCAGCCCAGGATACAATTGGCTTTTGGGGCAAGAGGGCACATAGCTGGCTGATGTCCAGCTTGCCGTCCACCAGCACCCTCAGGTCCTTTCCAGCAGGGCTGTGCTCTGTTCTTTTGTCCCCCATCTTGTACTGATAGTGGAGGTTGCCAGGACTCAGGTGCAAGACCTTATGCTTGTATTTGCTGAACCTCATTTATTGCACTTTTTCTGCAGCTTTCACAGCTAAGTATTTGTGTAGATCATTTTGTTGTATTCTGTTTTGCTTCATATTTTAACACTGCTAGTAACGAACATTTAAAGTATTTTGTGTGTAAGTGGTGTTAGTGAGGCAGCTGTGGTTACAAGCAGCCCACGTAATCATATTCAATCAGTGTTAAATATGTTCTACTTAATAGTTTTCTTTGGGATGCTTATGTTCCCAATTTAATTTAAGCTTCGCCCCATTAGGGCTTCCAAAAACCTCAGAGGAAAACAAAAATCAAATCCCCAAATGAATAATACAGAAGGAATAACAGATTGTTCCTAATTGGTCCTCAGCGTCTTCATTGAGGTGAATATACAAGTGTGTGGTGTGCGACAGCAGACAGTTCAAAACCTGGTCACTGTTCACTGTTGTACAGCTTGCAGGGGGCACTCTTGGAGAATGGATTTTGAGATACAAGTCATTTTTGTGATCAGAGAGTTCTCTTATTTTAACCAGGAATACAGGAGAGGCTGGTTGATTACTATATTTGGTGTGGGGAAAAAAATTGAAAGTTGAAATACTAAAAGGTTTTCTGGAAAGTCTGTTTGCCCCCACTAAGATGCTGCTGTGCTGCTGTTGGTTTTGTTTTGCAGAATGGCCAAGAATAGATAGTGTGAAGGCTAGAGAGAAGTAGCAACAAGGAAACCTGAAACTCTCCTCTGGAGCTTGGTGTGCAAAATGGAAACTCTTAAATCATCTTATAGCTGTAATGAGTTTTTCAGTGCTGGGCTTGTTCAAGAGTTCCTGTTTCTATGCTTGAGGCTGTGTTCGTTGTGAGGGGGAAGATCCCATAGGTGAACAAAATCTAGTTGGGAAGTTGCATATTAATGCAGGAAGTCATTTATCAGGTGGAAACCAATTACAGTGTCCATTACTCACTGAAAATGTTCTAATGTCTTCTCATGTGTTAGAAGATACTGCATACAGAAGTTACGTATTACATGTTATACTGGGGAAGGAGAAAGGATGTGCCTGCAAGTGAAGTGGGAATTATCACTTTAAGCAGGACAGCAGATGGGGAGCATCGTCCATATGAAATTATCTTAACTGGATCGGGTTGAGTTCTGGGGAAGAACTTCAGAAGTTCTTTATCGGGACTTATTTGTGGCTTGATGGGGTTGGTATTGTTTCTGGCTACAGATCAACAGGCCTGTTTTAGCATATTGTTATGCTGTTCAGTTGAAGTTTCCTTAAGTCCTTACACAAAAAATGATAGTGATTTAAGTTATGCCAGGCAAGTGTAGGTCACATAAGCCTTTGTTTATGTTGTGTCCTTTCCTTGGTTGTGTTGCCTTCCATTTGTGGCCAAGAGACCATACAGCAGTTCTTGTTTTATGTGGGTTATTAGGAAAAGAGGAAAAAGTAAAGGCAGTGTTGTAGGCTTTCTGAAATTATTAGTGGTGGTCATGGTCCAAAGCTGTGTCTGAAGTTGAATTGTGTGTGCATGCTTGCATATGTATATTTGTATGTATAAAAATAGGTACAACAGTAAAAGAAGGGAAATAGCAAATTTAGCCAGCACTTCAGCACTTTTCTTTAAATAACAATAATTTCTTATCATAAATAACCATATTTCAACTTGACAAGTAATGCAAGTTATTTTTGTTGTTGCCATAAACACTTAGAAGTAATTATGGCTTACTCTCCGAAGTTAAATCACCATATTCTCATCTTCGTTTCAGCTTCCTCTGAAAGTGGTGATGAATAAATGCTTCGACATAGCCCCTTGGGGTTTGTGGTGCATTACAGAGAGACAGCATCTAGTACACATGGACAAAAATAGCCTGGAGAAACCTCAAGTCTATCAAGATACTTAGATTTTAGCTAGTGATGGATCTGAAACCAAGCCATGGACTTACACATCTGTGAATTTAAAACAGATCTGAATCTGAACATTATTTTACAGCTTCCTCTTATCTCTGTAAGAAGAACCAAAACCATAGTTTCAAGCTTCTTATCCTGAGGATGAGATCTGTGGGCTTGAAACTAAACCCAAATTTAGATGTGTGCTAGTTTTATCTTTTTCTTTTTTAAAGAAACAAAATACGAAAACTACTTTAGCAGCTGGCTGTTTAGTGTTTTATCGTAACTAAATTGGGATTCTTAATTTAAATTGGTGGTTAGGAAAGGGAAAATCACAAGATGCTTCCTTGAGACAGTTGGCAGGTGGCAAGTTTGCACACTGTTTTTGTGGAAACTTACACTGGGTCCCTTGATCTTGACTTGAAACCTGGTACTGGGATGGTAATATTATTGCTGTTGAGCAGAGACTGCTTACAACATAGGACAACAGTTACATATAAAGTTCGCGATGGAATCAGATTAGATACACTAGACATTTTCTGTTATAGGCAAAGTATGTAGAGGGAACTTGTAATTGCAGCTGGTTTTCTGCAGAAATTGTATTCTGTTGCATTCTTTTCACAGCAACACGTGAGATTTCTTTCAATTAGATACTTTTGAAATTGGTTTAAAAAACAATGTTCTTTTCATTTTACAAACAGACCAGAGCCTGGCTAGTGGTTTTGTTTTGCATGCTTGTGAGGAATTAATTCTCCATTCTGAGTCCACTTTTCCTAGGTCAGCAGCTAGCAGTGAGGAGCATTAAGTAAAAATAAAACCCCTATTTTTAGCACCAGCTACATAATGTTCTATTTATAATACTGAAATTTCAGCTAGTACCTGGCCCCTTTCAGTCCAGCGAACTCAACTCCTCTGTTATCCCTCCTTGCTCTTTTTTCACACCTGCCCCACTTGATTCTTTTGCAGTTATTTTTGTAGGTCTGAGGATGCTTTTCCAGGAGGGCTCTTAATTCTGCACAGTGCTGACAGCTATCAATTCAAGTGATTTGACTACAAGGAAAGGCAAGTGGCAGCTAGCAGGGGATACTCAAAATTAGGCATAATTCACTTGGCCAAATTTAAAACTGGAACTCTTTAAAAAAGAGACAAAGAAACAGACAAACAAAACCACAAACCCCGCAGTTGTAATGACATATGAGTCTCTGCAACATCCAGATAGGTTTTTCCTTCTTGTTTCAATCCCTCATGGCTAGTGAAAGTAAGAAACTTCATTTTCCTCCGGGCGATACGTGATGGTCATTTTCTTTTTTTCCCCTTTTATTTTTGTATAAATCTTAACACAGCTCACAATACTAACAAGAGACCAGTGAGAAGGAAACAGTCATAGAATGGCTTAGGTTGGAAGGGTCCTTAAAGATCATCCACTTCCAACCCCCGTGCCATGGCCAGGGTTGCCTCCCTATAGATCATGCTGTGCAGGGCCCCATCCAATTGTCATCTGCAACTTAATGAGGGTGCACTCAATCCCCTCATCCAGATCATCAATAAAGGTATTAAACCGATATATAAACCAGCCCCAATATTGACCCCTGGGAAACAGCACTCGTGACCATTTGCCAGCTGGGTTTAACTCTATTCACCGCCACTATCTGGGCCTGGCCATCCAGCCAGTTTTTTACCCAGCAAAGAGAACACCTGTCTAAGCCAGCTTCTCTAGGAGAATGCAGTGGGAGACAGTTTCAAAGGCTTACTAGTGATAGAATGAGGGGGATGGCTTTAAACAAAATGAGAGGAGATATAGGGTAGGTGTTTGGAAGAAAGTCTACTATTTAGAAGAGACATTGATAAAAATGAGTTGAAAACCTCAGAGTCTAGCTGAGCTCTCTGGGGTTTTGCCAAGTAAAAGATGGCCCTTAGCATAAGACCTCAGGAAAAATGCGTTTGTGCAAAGGCAGTTTTTAGCCTGTCCATGGCCTTGTAGATAAGGCAGTCACTGTAACAACAGGAATAGTTCCAAAATACGTTTGTCAGCTTGAAGAGTTAGAAGGAAATATTAACCTGCTACTGGGTGTTCTGCTGCCCTCAGAGAAGGCTGCATTTGGAAATACTGCTCTGGTTAAGCCAAATCTAATGCAGAAAAATTTCCATTTAGAAGAAACCTATGAAGCCAGATAGACCCTATAATTCACCAGAGACCAAGAACCAAAAAAAATAATAAAATAAAAACATTTTTATTTATTTTCTCTTGTATCTTGTTTAGAAGAAATGAAATTACTTGTAAACTTACTGCTTTTCATCTGGGCTGAGTCATGCTAGAGACTGATGAGGAGTTGGATGGGGGCGGCGGAGGAGGGAATGCAATTCTGGTAATGTGAAGACCTTGTCATTGTGTGGCAAGGTTTGGATGTTAAGAGCCATCATTTGTGCTTCAGAGAAATTTTTGTGCAGTGTGTATGATACGTGGTTCCAGATGTACTATGCTGGGTTGAGTTGTGCTGGAAATGGAGTAGATTGAGCAAGGAGTTTGCCAGGCATGGCTGGCTTGTTCTAACAGAGGTAGCAAAGCCTGATAGCTGGAAATGTCTGTGCTTGGGGAAAGCTGGAGGCAAAATAATGTAAACCCACCACTTCAAAACATGGACAGTAAATCCTGTAACCCCTGCTGCTTCACGAAATTTGGTTGTAGGGGTACAGAACACTTCTTATAATTAGATTCCATTTATAAATAGCTCCATATTGCAATGAAATGTCAGGTATCTTCAGAACAACAGCAAAAGGTAATGTTTCTGAGTGCTCCATTTCATCTCCTAATTTGAATACAGATCCAAAGAGAATTTCTCCTCAGAGAACTCAGTGTTTTGGGTTCATTTATTTATTTATTCATTCATTAATTCTTTAATATGCATTTTTAATACCAGAAGCAATGATAAATGAAAAATAAATGAGGTATAAATACAGGAAAAAGTACAAACCTTACTGCTTCATTTCTAGACCTTCATCAGTGGTTGGGCAAAACATTCCTTTTCGGAGAGAAGGGCAGTGGTTGGAAGGAGGTTAAATGGCATGAATGTGTAATTCTGTTGTTAGATTTAGTATTGCAGTGTCTGTGAGAGGACAGAAAGGTGGTGTTGGGGGGAGGGGTAGAGATCTGCAGGGGGGATTTTAGAGGGCTGTCAGTCTGTGCTTTGAGGAGAGACCACATAGTGAACGAGGTCAGCAGAAAGGCTGAAAGAGAAAATGGGGAAAAGTGGGAGGGCAAGAAGAGCCCTGTGGAAAATGTCCACTGTGCATGAAGGGAGGAGGAGAAGGAGCAGATAGCAGCTGAGTGTAGGTCTGGATATAGAACCCATCAGGTGTAGAGAGTGCGGTTAGTGAGGGATGGGCAGTTTATGTCAGAGATGTTGATGGAGCTTCGCAAGAGACAAGAGGACATTGAGTCATGAATGTAAAAAGGCAGTCAGTGATGCCTGTGATGGCTGTGTCAGCAGGAAAACGCATTTCTGTAGACCTTAGGGTGGAGACTGTGATGAGCTTACAACAGCTTTCTGAGCAAAGAAATTTCCATTTTTAACTTCCTTTACCTTTAAAAAGTTCTGATCCTTTCATGTCTTGTAACAAACATCCTCCGAGTTATTCATTAAATGACTAATATTCTTGCACTTTATACAGTCATAAATAACATGTGGCATATGTGACCGTTCCTGGCAGAGCTTCAAACTCTGTTTCTGCAAATAAGCATTTGTTTGCCTTCTACTTAATAATAAGAATCCAGGGACGAAGATACTGCTATAGCATTTTTTCAAATGCTTTGAGTCTTTGCTCCAACTCCTTGCATTTTCCCTATTTTCTTTTTTAATGCCAAACACCATCCTCCTTCCTGGTCTCCCATCCTCCCTTCACCTTTCACTCTGAGCAGAATCCTTTCCAAAGCATTGAGTGGCTCTGACGCAAGTACAAATATGTTAAATTATGCCATTGTTCTGTTTTTCCTGAAGTTTTTTGTCCCCTTTGTTTAATCCAAACCTGTTTGATGCTGTCTTCTTAGCTTAGTGGTACACAGTGTATAAATTTAGCATAGCCTCTCAATTATTTCTGCGTGTTTAATTTCAGTATCTCTATTTTACTTTCTTCATAACTTTGAAAAGAGTTCCAGACTGGTGAATATTTTACACCTGATACATTACTTGCTCCTAGAACTTAAACACTAATATAGTATAGATATATCTATAGTTGTGAATAAACATCTTCATTTAGAGACTGGTTTAAGACAGGAGAAAATTAATATGATGATATCCTTCGTTCATGTTAGAGAATACTCTGTGGGGCCAGTGATGGCTTCAGAGATTTTATTGGAATGAAGAACAGTTACTGTTTTAGAGCATACAGTGGGAATACACAAGCTGCTTTTGCACACGTGCACCTGTGCCCAGTGTCTGCTGTGGATGAAAGCTCATGGCTGACAATGGAGCCTGTGTGTCACAACAGTCTGCATCCCTCTGTCTTTGTTTTTTGAAGGTACTTAGAGCACTGAACGTGGTTAAAAATCGTTGTCTATCAGCAGAATATTTGCAAAAATAGATGTTTATAGAGGTGTGTCTGTTTGCCTGTTTCTTGGATGCTAATGGAATAGGTTGGTTCTGTTCCTTGTGAAAAGGGGCTGGTGCACATCTGTTGCACTGTATTAACCAGGGTACCAAATCAAACTCTAGGTGCAGTTCCACCAGGAAGGCAGCTGATGCACTGCTTTTGGTTTATTTGGTGAGTGTAACTGGCACTCAGCTTCAGTTTTTTTCTGTTAAAAAATCTTGATTTTTTTTTTAATTCGTGTTCAAAAATATTAATAAGATACAGGAGAAATAGAAATTCTATTTGATATTTGAATATGTATGAGGAAGAGAAGACTGTATTAGGAGCCAGCTGCAAATAAGAGTCTTATTCATGGGAAATTAGGAGCACAGTTCAAAGAATAGATTTAAGAAAGTCAGCAGCTAGAAGAAAATGTGTGGTGAGTGAATACTGTGCTAATAATGAGCAGAGATACAATCCTGCTGCAGCCAGTAATAACAGAAAACATTATTTGGCCATCTTCCTCTGAGATGGAGATACCGAAGCAGAGGTGAAGCAGAATTTAAGCTTGGGGTACACACTGGGAGGAATTCATAGAGGAAGTTAGGCCAAGTACCTTACAAAGTGTGAGCCTCGGAATCAGCACTTCTACCTTGTACAGGTAGAAATCCCACCTGCTGAACCAGAAAATGGTTCAGAAAAGGAGGAGGCCCTAAAAGATGAGGCTGCAGTAACACAGCGCATGTGGAGCTGGAGGTGGTGCTTTGCAAAAGGCAGCAGGAATAACAGGTATGCAAAACCGGCTAGGTGTGGTGCATAGAAATCTAAAGTGGAGGTTTCATATACCTTGCTGTTGCTGCCTTTGAGCTTCAGGGACTGTTCTGAAGTAAGAGAACTCTTTTGGTAATTGCCAGCCCTTCTGGGTGTTCTTGAAGGTCCCGGAGAGCTGGGTTGTCTGTATGCAGTGAGGGAGCAGAGGCTGTTCGGCTCCAAACATTTCTAGTGGTGCGTAAACACACTGACAGATGAGAATTTAGATGAGTGCTGTAAAGACTTCATAACTCACAGTAATGCTGATTTGAGAAGCAGCTTGGATCTTGAACCAGTGAAATTAGCGCAGCTGATTCGAGCTAGCAGTTTATTGATGTAGAACAGCTCATTAACTCTGTAATTGTTTAAGTATGGAAACTTTGTTTGAGGCACTTCACGTTTCCACCTACCAAGTTCCTTCGGTATCCTGATGTCTGCTGGTATCTCTCTTGAAAAAATCTGGAGGAGATGTAATGGTTAGAAGCTGTCATTGTGCTTGAAATCACAAGTTGAGCATTTCCTGCCTGACCTGGGAGCAGCCTTGAAACATGAAGGCACTGATGGGTTTGTTGGTGATGCAGGCCCAGTAGTTTTCAGAACTTGTCAACTCATGCTTTGATCTCACAAGGTAACGAAGTGCTGCTCCAGAAGAACATCCAGTGGGTTAAGCAGGCTTTTTGGCTCAACAGTTCTGCTCAATCTGGGATGTTTCTGCAGACCCTTTGCCATTAATTCATGTTTTGCATTTTTGACAGTATGATTTAGCTGTTCTCAAGCTGGATGTTCCCAGGTTCTCCTTTTTTGTTTTCCCCTTAGACAGGTAAGTAGAGAAAAGCAATAAAATGAATAGGTGTGTATGCCTCCTTTAATTCAGCTGTGAAGAAATCCAGTTGCTCCATCAATTTGAGTGACAGCTTTGGACAAGAAATTATCATGTTTATTTTCCTCCCAGTAATCTTGCTCACTGTTAAAGGAGAGGTGAGTAGATGCTGTTTCTCTGCTGCTCATGTTCACAAATGGCACAGAAGATGAGCTCTAAGTAGGTGCATTTTTGAAGTGAATTTTTTTCAGACCCCATCAGGGATTGGAATCTGTTGGCTTTACGGTTTTGGTCGCTTGTTAACATAGTTTTTTATTCTTGAGACCTATGTCACAGATGCCTGTGGTTCATCAACAGGTGCTCTGCATGTTTTGCATGGTGAAGATTAATACAGAAATAGTATTTACATACAAACTCCTGTCTGTCATGTTTTTTTGGTTTGAAGTGAGAACTGACCATTGATTCCATAAATTGCTGTCCTGTTCCAAAAACAGTTAAGCTGAATTGTACAATTTAGACCACGTAGACATAAAATACTTAAAGTAGATGAAGATCCTCTTCACCTCCTGCTCCTGTCAAATTCTCTGTTAATGGTGGCACATTAGGAAGAGATTAGCATGCTACTCTTACTTCTTTACTGCCAACATAAAGCTGTTGCTCTTGATTAGGTTTTACATAAAGCATTTCTAGGAAATTATTCCTGATTTGATATTTAGTACCTTGGATGTGTTATTTTCAGGTGTTCTCAGGAATTTGATCCTTTTCTGAACTCTTACAGTTTTGTCCCTTTCCACTGTTTTTCTGCATCTCCATCACTGTATATAAGCATAAACACAAATTAAGATATTAAGTAGCTTTGGATAGGCAGTGGGCACCCTCCTCTGCTGCCTGACCATTTGAGAAGGATGCACCACATAATGATGTTGCAACTAAATTTTTCTATACTGGCATGATCTATTTTGATTTGCAGGGAGACTTCAACCACCTCTGAGTTTTTCTTTACTGCTCTTCCTTTGGGCACGTTGCTGTAACTCTGGGCAAGGAGGAACAGGAGCCCATTTTAGACAGTTGGCACAGTTTCCCATGAAGGAGTGTTTCTGCCCTCCCCTCAGACATGTGCTCATCTTACATACTTCTTAACCTTTAAGACAGAACTTTTTTTGGGCAATGCTGTGTTAGGTGCATAACCACAGCAGCCAATTCTTGTAACCGTTCTGCTCTTAATAGGTCCAGAAGTTTTAGTAAGATTTAGGTCTTTCATGCCTTGGCTGCCTGTCTTAATGCTGTTCTTTCCCATAGTATCTGTAGTACTGACTGTAGCAGCCATTAGGGCACGTTGATGTGGTCACTGGAACTGCTGCCGTGCTGAAGGAGCGATGTGTGCGGCTGTTTGTCTGCAGGGCAGTCTGTCCCCTGCTGCTTCCAGCTGCACGGGGTACCAAGCTGGCTAAGCTGTTTTCCTTGGGTGGTTGTGCATGATGGTTAATTTTTCCCTACTTCTCCCTGAGCTGGCAGCGATTCCAAAGGCAACAAAACAGCTCATTGACTGTCATCCAGAAAGAATTGCTTTGTTTTCTTTATTAAACTGTGAGTTTTTAAGACAGAGACTAGAATGGGCTTAGTTCTAGTAAGTTAGAATAGCCTGGAGGGCTTTTTATGCTGTACCAGCAATCTCCTGTGTACCAGTGGCAAGCATCCCTACTGCAGTGTAAATCGCTGGGTAGCTCAGCATACCTTTTATTTAGCTGCATATAAATAAACAGCAGGATACTTGAAAGAAATAACACTCCAGGGAAAACACAATCCTAGTGCAATTAGAGCATTTCTATTTAGATAATTGAACTGAAATTATAAGCTTGGATCTAATCCTCAAAGGATACCAAAAATTGGCAGTTCTAGGATGATCTCCTTCTTTCATTCTTTGTTTCCTCCTCAGTACATAGGTATCTTTGTTTCTCCCTAAATGCTGATTTCTCATTTTTTTTGGTCTTTTTACTACTATTGTGAGAATGATACTGAAAATTTCGGAATAGCAGAGGATGCCCTGGAGATGATCTAATCTTTGAGAGAATCTGTGGAGAGGAGTGATAACAAGCACGGTAATATACTGCTGCTTGAAAGAAAAACATGACCTCATGCAGTTACAGAGGGGCTTACCCTAATTGTGAGTGCAGGCAGGGTGGTCACTGGGGAACTGGTGAGACAGGCAGTAATCTCTACAAACAAGTGTTTACCTCCATGAGGCTGTTCATACCCCCTTTCTGACAAAACCATGCTTGCTGTGAATATTTTTTTACGTTTCTAAGTGTAGCTTGGTGCTAAGATAAGGAGCTAGAAATAAGGGTTTGTTCCTGACTCTGCCATTGGTTTCAGATATGATTTTGGACAGTCTGACTCTATTTGTTTGCATCTTTTCCCATATCTATATAGTGACTATTACCAGCCATGGGTGGAGTATGCTGAGTTACTTGCATACTTTATTTTAGTTTCTTTCTTTCCTTCTCTGTTTGTAAATATATATTTTTGTAATCCTTCCAGTTTGTGTTAAACTGAGACCCTCAAAAACTAGAAAATTGGAACTACAAAGGGACTTCCCTGTTAGGCAACTCATGAGAGTGTCTGGACCAGGAAGAGAATGTTTTCAAATACCTGTGTGTAAAGAAAATCTCCCCATAATCCATTTTACCGCTTTGTTTGGTTGTGTTTTCTTAAACATTTCCTCCATTCCCTTTTTGCAAAGCATTTTATGAGACATTTTACACTTGCAGTTTATAGAAACACTGTCTTGAACATCTGCCAAAAAGTAGATTTGTAAGGATGGAGCTGGAATAAAGGACTTAGAACATGTTGCAGTTCATAAGGTTAAAATCAGAAGTTTTAAAAACAACGTTTCAACACAGATTATTTATTGAAAACGGTTGAGTTTATTGACAAAGCAAAATGTGAAGCCAGTAAAGCAGCGTATGAAGTGCCCTTGCTGCTATTGGAAACTACCTCTGTATTTGTGTAAGGAGATTCCAAATCAGAAAAGTCTAATGTTGCTTTGTATATGACTTAGAAGTACTTACTGGCTAGAGTAGTAAAATATGCCTTGAAATTATTATTATTTTTGGCATATGCAGTTTCTTTCTGGATACTCCAGAGCTCAGATTTTTTTCACAACTGCATGAGAAAATGGGTATGTATCCATATGCACTTTCTGTGCACTGGGCCTCTTCCTCAGCTCTTTAACATTTAAGGGAAGGAAAAAAGAATGGCTGTGAAAGTATGGGGGCAGTTTGAGAAGCTGTTTTTTCCTTGGTATGGGATTGTGTCATTCCGTCTCATAAATCACATCCTCAAAACGTCATTTACTTCTTAGTTTTACTTTTAAACAACGAATATTCATTTAATCTCTTTTTGGTTCTCCATCTCATTCTCATTACCAAAGAACATCTTTCCGCAGCCGCAGAGTGGCAGTATGAACTTTGCACCTTTTCAGGACCACTGTGGCTGAGATCCTCAGGGTTTTCCTCACCTGCTTTGTACAAGCCTCCAAGTGCTGGGTGCAGGAGGAAGAGATGGAACTGGTGCTTTTCCTTTCTACCCTAGAGTGTGATGACACATATCAGTCTTAGCCTAGCATAAAGTAAAGCTGATACAGATCAAGTTTTTATTGATCCAGTATTGGTAAAGCACAGCAAACAGCCTGCTCAGTATTCTCCCCATTCGTGGTCTGTTTGACACTCCCAAATGAGCACAGAGTAAAAGGCACAACAATTGAGGATTATTCTGAGCCGAGGAAATGCTTGTTGACAAACGTCCGTGATTTTACTTTTGAATCATGCTGTTAGATCAAGGCACAGCAGACTTAATGGCTGATGAAGTCATTTGTGTTTCTCTTTGTTGCTTGTGGTCTGCTGAATGTTCCTTTATATTACTGCAGGATGCAAGTTTATGAAGTTAATGTGTTATTATCAAAGCCTTTTACCGTGGCCATTACACACACCTTTTTTTTCTCCTCTTTAGCAGTCAGCCATCTGCAAGAGCTGCTTATTGTATCCAAATGATTGTGATAGTGCTCAGCTGGAGTACAAACAATAGTAGAGCTGGTTTCATTAGCAGAGGGCATGCCAAATCAATGGCCGTGTCCGATTCCTTCATTCCTGAACTTGTGTCAGTACAGTTCATGTAGAAGGGTTAAAGTGGTTAACTTCTGATTTATATGAGCTCAAGTGAAGGCAGATATAGGTCCTTGGGCTGACACAATTCATGTTAATTGGAAACTGTTTATGGTACTGCCAAACTTTTTTTGTTTTTACTGTGGCAGTGAATAAAAACAAGAGTAAGTAATAAGTTTCAGTATGTATAGTAGGTGAGAAATTGAGGAATCTTACAGTAGCAGCCCTAAATTAATACTCAACTGGCAGTTATCTTCATTGTTTTCTGCAGAGACTGGCTGAATGTTTCTAACAGACACAGCTATATATGCACGCTGGTTAGAAAATATGCTAACTTCCTCACTGTTAAAACACTCTTCACTGTTTGTCCCAGAGAGCATTAGAAGGGGCTCCCATGTAACATTTTCCTTCCTGTAGCTTTTCAAAGAGTTTTTATAAAAAGCAAATCTCATGAATCTGAGTTTAGACGGCTAGATTGCTGCATTTCTGCAGGGAGTGCTCCACAGATGAAGCAGGTGTTCTCGGGGGGTTTGTACCTCATTACTTGGGGAAGTTAATTGGTAGTGCAAACCCCACAGAAGCATCAACTTCAGCCTCAGATACGAGATATCGGAGCTGTCCAGAATAGCCTCATTTGCTGGTCTGAAAAAGAGAAGGGACTTGTGCATTTATGGTATGAATTTACTAGGGTGTGTCATTTGCTGAATCAAATGATTTGCTGAAGCAAATGATTCTACTTTGTGCATTACTGAATGCTGGCAGGAATCACATCTACTGTGTCACCTCGGGCTGCACTACCCATCTGCCTTGTGGCTTTTAGCCTGGGCACTGCTTGGAGCAGGGACATTGCATGTGGCATTGAGGAGCACTTGTATGGAGTGCTGCATGTGGATGTGCTGGGAGGGAGTTTGCCACCAAGAGCAGCAGCTGGCTACTCTGTGCCATTATGTTCCTGCAAATGCTTGTTGAAGACAAGGGGGCTGGAGGGCAGCAGCTTGCTGGATGGGACATGGGTGGAGGATGGGAGGCAGGGAATCGGACTCACCAGAGTTTTTTGTCATCATGTCTAAAAGGCTGCCTGATAACAACACACCTGACTTTCTGTATTCATAGTCTTTTCTGAAATATAGCTTACTTCTCCTTCAAAGCAAACTGGGAGGGGTCAGAAAAGCAAAGCAGAGTCAGCAACAGAAAGTGACACAAGTGTAGGAATGAGCGGCATCTTGAGTAAACCCCTTCATCAAGTATGCATTTCAGTGATTAACCCAGTGAAGGGTTTTGTAATCTTAATGCAGAGAAGCAGAGGAGGAGATTCTAGGCAGAGTATTTGTTCTTGACCAAGCAAGCAATGTTTGGACAAAGTAGGCTGCTATTATTTTGACAGTAAAGTAGTCTCAAAGCCATACTTGGTTTAGTGCTTCTAATTGCAACATTAAAAATATCTAGCTTCTGCCATGAAGAGTTTACAAGGAAGTGTGTGTGTAAAGGAGGTACCTTCCCTTCTCAGTTCACGTCTGTGCTGCATACATCAAACCTGATGTGTTCTCCTTTATGTGCTGTTACAAAGTAGATCAGTCTGGCTTTATTGTCTGCAAAAAAAGAATCTTGGACCTTTCTGCACAGAGCAGTTTTAGGAAATGGGTTAAATTCATCCTTGCAAGACTTCCTCAGAACGCATTAAAACTTTTGTTACTTTTTCAAATAAAGAGCAATGCTTTGGTGAGATTGTTATCTGCAGTGGGCAGGAGGAAATTGAAGAGTTCTGAAGGTTTTGGTCTGAGCTTGTTGCCTTTGTGTTGCAGAAATGCAGTTGCCATAGGTGAGGTGTAATTAGCCTTAGGGTAATAGTGTTTTTGAATTAGCGTTCCTAACATATACAGCAGCTCTGCTGTTTGGTTTTATTTCCACATGGGAGACACTGCATTAATAAATGCTTTTACATACACTAATACGCATGCATTTTTTTAACCAAGCATGCACTAGAACACATAGCATTAATTGCAGGACATATGTATTATCATATGCATAAGCAATAAGAGTAATTTTGAACGTGACAGTATTATCTGTTGTACTCCAGTGCAGAGAAACTATATATTTTCTCCACTGGCAGAAGCAATAGTAGAAGTTAAAACATCATTTCTGAGGTTCTATAAACCAAACTGACTGATGTGCTGTCTGCTGAAATATACACTGCCTCAAAATTGATGTTGCTGGGTTCTTTTTTGTATCTAAACTTTTAGTGATCTGTCTTCCTCAAAGACAGAGAAGAGGTTGGGGGGAAGAGATTCTCAGCATCTGCCCATAATGAAGGATTCTTTTTATTCTGTATTTCAAATATTTCTTTATCAAAACCATGCCATGCTCTGGATTGCTTCTCAAGGAGGAAAAATAGTTTTCAGCTTTGAAGGCAAGAACTAAACAGCTTGCCCTAGAGGGCTTTAAAACTAATAGCAAGGGTGAACATGCTTGTAATTATTCATTCTGGTGTTTTAGGTTTGGAAAAAGCAACGCAATCTGAATCGTCTTTCTAAATTGCTGCACCATAAGAGATTTTCTTGTCATGAGAAGGTTAGGAAATAACAAACCTAGTGGAGAAGATGGCCTGGGATGGTTTAAAACTTTCTTGCAATATAGTTAAAGTTAGTTTATTCTTTTCCAGGCCATTATTCTGTGTAGAGAACAGAAAGACGCATAATATTTCTCATTAAGTGAAATAAATTTGCCTTTCTTGTCTCTACCTTTTATATATTGAAGCTATGAAGCCATGGCTTCTCGTTTACTCTAACGCAGGATAAACCAAGATTGTAATTTGAGGGTGTTCCCCTGCTTTTCCCCTTCCCCAGTTTTTGCCTGTTCAATACAAAGTCATTTATTTACCTGTTTAGCATCCAGTGGTAGTGAAAGGGGTCAGTTAAGTGCTGGTCATTGCATGAGGGGGAGGAGGACACCTTTCCAACTTCAGTTAATCTTGATTTTCCTGACTGTGTTCAGAGGAAGGTCTATGCTAATCTCGTTTGTTTTGCCTGAAGTGGTTTTCGTACTGTTTAAAGGGAGCAGCCGAGAGCTGCTCTGAAGGGCAGTAACGTCTGCAGCTGATCTGGTGATGAACATTTGGGATAAAGCTTTTCCACCAGAATGACTCTTTGCAAAGTGGGGGTTTATCTGTACCTTTAATTCTTTGTCTCTGCAGGGCTGAACTAAAAATGTAATAAAATAGGTGCCTGCATACAACAGCCTTAGATATCACTTGTTGTTCAAAGCTTTGCATATTAATTTCTTAGTTTCCTTATCCTTTTGTATTTGGCAGATACTGTATTTTAGATTATTGGAATACAGAGCACAGGGAAGTGCTACTATGACATGTCTTCGGAAAAAATACTAGCTCTTGAACGTACTGTCAATTGAAGGATTAGCGAAGTTCTTATTTCATAGTTGCAAGAAAATATTGGCAAGATACTGCTCTTTATTTTATTTTGCTCCCCGTGGGTTGAATGGCTGATTTCTTCAGGAGTTAATGGCTGCATCTTCCTTCTCTTCCCATTTCTTGATCAAGGATGTGCAGTAAGACTAAGCAGAGAAGAGCTGGTGGCAGAGGTGGTGTTTTGCAGAACTGCCAGTGCGGTGCCCTTAATTGTTAATTAGGTATCGATTAAGAACGCATAGCATTGTCTTAACAGGGAAGATGAACTCAAATTCATGGTGAGCATCCCTGTCAGCCTTGTGCTGCTGTGGTGCAGAGGAAACCTGTTTCTGTTTTTAGAGATTGGGAACAACGTCCTTGCACAGTTGTAAACAAAGTGTGTTCCTTTACAGTGCGTGGGCTGTGAGAGTACAGTGTGTAAGACTTAAACTGTGAATTCTTGATCCTGTTAGAAGGCAAAGCAGTGGCCCGATCTGTTACAAAAATTCTTACTTGGGAAAATGTCATTTCAAGACTTAAGTTTGCAGGAAACTTAAACCACGCTTAAGGCAGGTAAACAGTGTGCTAAAAAGATTTTCTCAGAGTGGTGGAGTCACCATCTCTGGGGGTGTTCAGGGAGCAGGATGTGGTTAGTGGTCATGGTGGGGATGGGTTGACGTTTGGACTGGGTGATCGTGCAGGTCTTCTATGGCCTTCATGATTCTGTTTGTCTTCGCCATCCTCTTTGTTGTTAGTGTTTCCTTCATTATTTTCTTTGTGAGAAAACATTGTAAGATGTCAAGAGCACAGCACTTGGAAATTAAAACTTGGATAAATGACTATCCAGTACAGACGAAACTGATGCTAAAAAATTATAGAAGCAAGTACATTTTAGTGAAGTAGACTCTTCTGTGCAGATCGTAGCAGCTGAAGTTGGTTATTTAGCCTTTTGGAGAGGCTAAATAGTTTGTGGTGGAAAATTAGAGATGTTCTTGAATTACAATAAATATCAGCTGCATGTTCTGAAATTAGCAACGTTACTTCTGGCTGCTCTGCTTTTCTTAGGGTCAGTGCCTTGTGCAGTGTAGTGTGTGCTGGAAGACCTTTGGAACAAAGACATCCTAGATTTGATATTGTCTCATGACTACGGGAGAAAAATATTTCAGTTTTCATATATAATAGGGAAGATTCTCCATGTGTGTAAATTGTTACAGCTCCATTTACTTTAGTCGATCACAGTATATAATGCACAACTTGGAGATCTGATTCAGAATAATGTTTGTACAATATTTTATGCCACTAATATTTATATCTTTCTTGCAGTCTAGCTAAACAACTAGCAGACATCTATGTAAAAATAAAATAAAATTTAAAAATGTATTAAAAATATACATCCCACCAGAACGATGATATTTGAACAGTCTGTGGGAGAAGAAATAACCACTCTAAGTATTGTATTTGGGCACCTGCATTGTACTGGCTGTGAAAACAAGGGAAGTTTTCACCTGAATCATGTATTGGTTTTAAAACTGAGAAGCCTGGTTTGGGAAATTATGTGATCTCAGCTTCCTGCTGTGTTCACTCACACCTGTGGGGGAGAATATTGAGTGTCAGCACGCTCGGATACATCAGCGTAGTTTTTGGCAGATGATAGTGACTGGTAAAAACCTAGTATTGTTTCTTACAGAACAGTAAGAAATGATCTGCTGTCATTCTCACCTGCCCCACCTATCAACCTCTGGAGTAAAAAGTAAGGAATGAATTAAGTAAATATGTCAGCAGAGCTGCATTTCTGACCTTGTAAATGCTCTCAACATCTCAGATTCCTCTCTGTGTATCAGTTTGAGTATTAGTGCCTCCTGGTAGATCCAATGGAGTGCAACTGACTAGAACATGAGGATTGGGGTTCATAGTGAGTACTGCCGAAAGACCATGAGATAAGAAAGCAGGAAGTATTGGGGTGTGTCAGCAAGGAGAGCTTATGGACATGGGGACTAAGGAGGCGAGAAGAAAAATCGTCTGAATTTTATCTGTGCTTATAGGATTTGCTGCAGTAGTTGTTGCACATGAATGCATGCATTCACAGCTGGTCTTTAATGTACATGAGCAGTGCACATACTTTTTCCTTTTTACATTATGCTTCCTCCTCCTCCTCTCAGCAGCAGTGAAAACCGTTCTTGCAGTTGCTGGTAATGGCCGTGTATGGAGGCAGTAGCGTGGAAGCCAGGCTTTCAGTAATGAATACACGCTTATCCGGCAGTGTGTGTTTTCCAAAGTACTTAGGGTTCAAAAAGAGTAAGTTATTTTTGGAGTTTGCAGTGTTGTTTCATGGTTAATTCCTTTTCTGTAACAGCAAGAATTCATCTGTAGTTCTTGCTCCGCATGGAGCTGAATGAGGGGGATTGTAAAATAATCTCCATTAAGAGAAGTTGTGTTGTAGAGGAAGATCTGCTGCGTTACGTAATTCTGCAGCGTTGTTTGCAGTGCTTGGAAAATGCATGAATCTCAGTATGTGCTGCCTCCATCAAAAAGCTGAAACTGGTGTTGTTTCTTTGCAGTTTGTTTTAAATTCGTATGTCAGCTGAGTTTAATCTTGAGCGCAATACCCCTTCTATAAATCTTTTGTGAAGATTGTTGAATTGTTGAAAGAACATTGTCAAATTGCAAGAGTGAGGTTTGTAAATGAACTTCCTGTATGTTAAATGGCCAGCAATGTGGCTTTTTTTCCAGTGACTTATGCACAGTATTCACACTGAGCCGTGTAGACAAGCTGATTAATTCCTTCAGAGGCTTTCTGCTCTGCTGTGTTTGTTTTGTAATCATCATTTCTTTTCAGAATGGTCCAAAAAATGTATGAGTACTATTCCCATTTTACAGGTAATGAGCCGAAGCAAAGCAAACCTAATGACAGTTTAAAGTAGCTCTGGTTGCCCATAAACAGAGACTCCTAGGACCTGAATTACGTTTCTTTCCACCGCCACGTGCTACATCATATGATCATGGAATGGCTCCCATTGCAGCTGGTCAGCATTCAGAAATGTCCTACAAGGATCTCCACGCAGAAGCTCTGGAATTATGGAACAAGTCTGATTCTAAAGTTTTTCCAACTGTGAGGAAAGAAGGCAGAGGTGGGGGTGAAATCAATTTTCACTATGCAACATTTAGATGTCCTGACATAGACTTCCCTTTTTTCTTGCTATTCTCTTCCCACTGCCACCCGTCACATTTCAGATGTGCTCGAAGACTTCAGCAATGACATGGGAGGAATCGCCTTTTTCTACAAACAGACCAAGCCCTGTAACCATCCTGAGCAGAAGGGAAAGACTAATATGGAATTGCATCATCCAGGGCCATGTTACACTACATACTGTTTTCCCAAATACTTGTTCTGCTGGCACCGTGCATAGTGCTTCCCAGGTTCTTTGTGTTTCCTCCCCCTCGTGTAGTCTTATCTTGCCAAATGTGCTTTAATTCTCTTCCCTGCTTATCTGCTGTTCTCCTCCATCTAGACAGACTACTGGCATGAATGTTTCAAGTCTGGCAAAGACATTATCAACTGAAAAGAGAGCTGCTGTGCTATGCTTTACCTTGTTGGGGCTGCAAAGCCAGGAGGATTTCTGTAGCATAGCTATAGCTTACCGAGCTGCTGCTGTGCAATACCCAAGCATGTTTTTGTGAGAGAGGCTTTGTTGGGCTTCATGTGTAATGATTTGTTGACTTAAAGTATAAAGCAAATAATCAGGCCTAGAACCCTTCCTAAATGGGACCAGAGTAACCTTGTGCAACCTCTTACTGCTTTCTGTGACAAAAACCTCTGCAATAGACAGGCTTGCTCTGTGAGCTCATAGCTCAGTCTGATGGCTGGCCCTGGAACAAGAGCATTTAACCACTTAAGCAAAAGCTGCTCTTAGCTTAGAGTGTGGAAGACAAGTTTGTTTTTTGTTTCAAGGTGTGAAAAATCCAGTGTTCACTGCTGAGTGAGTTATATGAGTTACATGTGAGAGTCTCATGCATACAATATGCCATAGGTTGACTCTATGTGTATAAAATAAGACAGTTTAGTTTAAGCTTTCGCTATATTTATATCCCTCTATTTTCTTGAGTGCGTAAGAATAGCCAAGCATCCTATCTTTTATTATTTAATAGCACCTATGCAGAGGTTTTACTGTGTCATTTATATCAAAATTTGTGACTGCAGAAATGAAGGCCACGTGTATCTGGCCGCTGTACAGCACACACCTCACTACTGCAGCCTTACTTGGTGACACAGGGCAGAAGTTTTATTCTATACAAATGTCCTTTGGCAATTACTGCTGACAGAGGTAACGACAGAAAATAACGTTACTGTAGTGGATGCTAATATTTCAAATGTATTGACTATATTGTGGCACTGGTGACTTTCTGCAGCTGTCCACAGAGACCCCTGAGGCATACTTATGGTGCATTAAGCAAGAATTGTTTTGTGTTTATTTTAAAACTCTTAGGAAGGATACAGCACAATAGAAGAGAAACTTGTCCGTGATCTGTGGTTTCATTTGCAGTATATGCAAAAGACAGTCTGTAGCTTGTGTTTCCCTTTCCTGGAGCAGACTGCCTTTCGTTGTGCACTTGCAAAATATGCAAGTACAGCTGAGCGTCTGTAGTCCTAGGTTTTAGTTTGCAGACATTTCTGTTTGTATGTGTAAACTGGGAGCTGCGTTCTGTAACTCAGAGATTTAAGTGCCCCATTTTAAAGACATGCAGTTTTGATGGTATGAGCCACGTCTCTTAGAGGTAACAGAAGGGAGAGAAGTGACTTGAAATGTTGAGTTGTTGGTATGAGTTGTTGGAAGGGTAGAAATATTGAAGAATGTTAATAGTGTAACTTTCCTTCCCCCACGTGAATGATGTATTTTGTAATAAAAGACCACATGTTTGTTGGGAAGAATGAGTAATTGAACCAACTGTCACATCTCCTCTCCCACTCATCAACTTGTGGAACCACGGTTAGAGACGTTGCAGTGATCTCAGCTGTGGGGCAGTAGATGCGAAGCTCGCACCTAATCTAGGACACTCACAGTTAAAAATGGTTGCTGCTTGTTTCAAAGGCGTCACTGTGAACTCTCACACTAGGATTCCAGTAGACCTCATAAAAAGTTACTGTTCGTGAATGGGCAAACACAAAAGGCTCAGTAAATAAAGCTGCATTTGAGTCTTGCAAGTAGTTCTAGAGATATTCAGCCTTTGATTTATGCAGCTGATATTGTCAGGTGTATTCTTCCATTGTAGGTCATGCTAAAAAAGCTGCAGTTATTCAGTATGAGAGTTAAAATAGCTCAATCTGCAAGGATGTTTTGAGGTTTAGAATGACAGCCTGGATGGAGTAAGTAATTTCTAAAAGTAACTCTCTCTGGGTATGATGTATTTTAAAGTGTGTTTGGTAATGAATGCTATGGTTAAATTAAGACTTGCATGGTAATCTTGTTTTATAAACTCATTTCTATTCAGCAGACTTTTTCTCATCTTAGGAGATGATCTTGTCTGACTTTAGATTTTGAACGAGATTGCAAAATCTTTCCTCTCATCTGTCCAAACTTCTTATCGACATTCAGCCCAAACAGTATTTTCTGAGTGTTTTTAATATTCCTCAGGGTCACAAGCCAAACCACATCACTGATCTCTTTGGACATTCTGTTCTCCTGAGCTTCACCCCCTTTCATTCTTGTGGCCTCCTTCCTTGTCCCTGCTTTCGCTGATGTTTCCCAGGGAGGCCTCTCTGCTTTGGATACATTTCTTCTGAACTGGGAACTGGTTTTGCCCTTCTGCAAAAGAAAATTCGTAATTCCTGATAATAGAGGTTGCACTCATTTAGAATTAATAGAATCACCATTAGTGAGGAAAAAATACTGCTTTTGTGTGTCTCAAATGAGCACATCGTTCCTACGTTTGGGGCAGTGTTTTCAGTGTACCTATGTGTTCGCATGTTGAAAAACCAACATAAATGTACCTATTAAATCTAACAAAATTTCATAAGCAAAAGTTTGATTAATACTAATGCTTTATAATTTTCTGCTCTTCTGAGAATCACTTTAAAACAGGATATTGATTCTGTTTACAAAAAAAAGAACCAGTTTATTAATATAATATTGGAAGTGTGCCCAAATGGAAATATGTACTCCCTTGCAGCTCTCTGCCTTACGTTGGAGCTAAATGCTGAGGTTCACTCACCATCCAAAAATAGTCCTTTATTGTAAAGAACTTCTAGAACTTCTTCCCATTTTTTTTTTTTTTTTACTTTCTATATATCCTTGGTAGATTTCCCATAGAGATTACATGATTGATCTGCTGAGGGTCTTGGCCAGTGCAAATTAAAATGTCGAGGTTCTCAGCAGGAGATCCTAAGTGCTAATCCTGACCTCTGGAAAGCCGCCTAAGCTTTGTTGTTGGTCTGAGACCATTTAGAGGTCTGCCTCTAAGAGAGATCCGTAGACACCATTCATGCGGAATGTATTATTTATTTGCAAATATAATTGCCCAGTGACTAATTTCTTAGTCACTTAATTCTGCATTTACATAAATTTCCACACTTACCTCATGTGTGAATGAGTGGCTGGTCTGTGTGATGTTTATTTTTCAGAGGACCCTTAGTACTCAGAGACAGACAGTATGCAAGAGTAGAGCGGTATGCACATGTGGAACAAACATATATCTCCATTTCCCTTTTTGCATCTGAGCTTTAAAAAAAATCTATTTTTATTGTCTCTCTTCTGCCCTGATCAGTTGAGCATGGTTTTGGAACTTAGCACAAGAATTTGGATGGAATGGGAAACTCATGGTGGGGTATGGCGCATAGTTGATACAATTTGGCTTAGGTGTTTTCAGTGACAATACCTAAATATCTTTGCAGTTTGAGACTAAAACCAGTTCATATTTCACACCACGCGTTTTGCTGGAGGAGAGAATTGAACCTGGATTGCAGCCTTCCACCATCACAGATCATTTAAATTCCATCGTTCCTTGGGGTTTTAGGATTACTTCCAGTATTTTCGAAAGAGGCTGTTGACTAAAGGTGAGGAGCCATCCTTTCTCTGAGATGAAATCTCTTTGGCTCGAGGTCCCTAACTCATTTGTCTTCCTGCTGGTCACAGAACAGTATCTTTATATTTTTAGAATCAAATGTTTGTAACGGTGAGCTGAAAAATCAATCACGTGGTGCCACTAACTGCTCTTTTGCTTGTTAAAGTCATTGTGCACTTTGTGAACACTCAATTTTCAGTATCCTTGCGTGGCTGTGGTTATTTTAACCATTGTTGTTTTCTGATTTTGGAGTACTTTGCAAACTAATCAATGCTTTACTCTCTCTCTCATGTTTAGGCTGGGTCCTACTTCACCTGTAATACCTTTCACTATGCGGGCTGGCAAGGGATCCATAGACACAGTGAGTAATTCCACAGTGCAATTTTGAAAGAAACGTTATATTTCCCCTAATTATCTGTATAAAAAACGCACTCAGTTGTCCTCATTGTGTAATAAAGCCCCATTTTTTGACGTCATCGTTTTTATGCTTTGCACTGTTAGCTTCTAACTGCTTTGTTGGTGAAATTGTTTAACAGTTCTGTAGTAGTTATAATGATTTGCACTGTTAACCCAAGGTTCTTTCTTTTTAGCTGTTGTCTGTCTCTTAATCCTCAGCCTCAAAACCTGTTTTTAAATCTGATACAAACATATTTTGTCTCCTTCTGCTTTGTATTGATCTCAAAGACCTCCCTCTACTGTGTTGATTGAAATAAATGAGTCTGTGTGAATGCTAGGTATACTCTGATGAGCAGAACTGGTGTACCTTCTGTCTCTGGGCTTGATGCTATTTTCACTCAAGTTGGTTAAAAAAAAAAAAAACACCAAAAATATTGATTTTACTACAGCAAGGTCAATATTACATTTCCATGTATCTGTATATACAGCTGTGCATTTCTGGTAGTCAATTTTCCTTTTTATGCAACAGGACCTACATTTTTGTCTGTGTTACCACAGCATCTTGCATAACTGAGCCAAGTCTTAGTTTGGGATCAAGCCTGTAGCACTGCATGGTGTTGTTGTGACCGAAGTGCAGGACCTGACACTTGGTGTTGTTGAACTTCATCCCTTTGGCCTTAGCCCATTGATCCAACCTGTTCAGGTTTTTCTGTAGGGCCTTCCTACCGTCAGGCAGATCAACACTTCCCCCCAACTTGATGTCATCTGCAAACTTACTGAGGATGCACTTAATTCCCTCATCCAAATCATTAATAAAGATTTTAAACAGAATGGTCCCCAATACCAACTCCTGGAGAACAGAGGGACATCTACAGCAGTGGATATATAATGCCACTGGAAATAAAGGGAGACATAATTCTCCTAAAAACATAACATAAAACTATGCAACTGACTTTCAAATCAAAGCGTTCCTCTGTAAAACCTGAAGAACTGAGTCTGTGGGCTAAATGTACATAGGGGATCTTGATCTTACATTGGCCAGCACTGCAGTGCCTGAAACTTAAGGACCCCCAGCAAGGCAAAAAGTAACTATTCAACATAGTGAGAGATGAAGCTGTGACTGTGAGTGGGGCACTTGCCTGGGAGGGTGGGAATGAGCTTCATGGTGTGCTGTAGCAGTGCTGCTGTGTGTACTGGTACATCTGGAAAGCAAGTTGCAGTGCCTGTTGTGCAAAGGGAGGGCTGGACAGTATGGTGGCTGACTACAGATGGATTTGGGCAAAGCAAGGTGCAGAGCTGAGCGGCAGCAGATGCAATCTAATCTTTATTTCTTGGCTGATGCTGCTGCTCAGCGGTCTCCTTGATGACTCAGTTACATGGTGAAATCAGCTTTCTGAATCCAAAGGAAAAAGTGGCTTTTATGGCAAGGGAAGGTTCTTTCTGGTAATCTGTTCACAAAGTGGAACGTTAACCTGCTGCAAATCACGCTCCTATAATATAAATGTCATCTTCCTTAATGTTCAAAGTGCAGATTTTACACGGTAAAAACTGGGAATTCTTGCAGAATAGAAATGTTCTCATTTCAGAGCATTAATTGAGTTATAGAGTGAGCACCTCACGGCAAGCATGAGGGCTTGGCGTTATGTTCTTTGTTGGCTGTAATTCCTTTTATATCCGTTGAGGATGACCTATTTTTCTAATGTTTCAGGTAAGATTTGAATCTCTAAAAAGTGCACCATTCTTCTTATCAAATGAAAGAGGCCTTCCTCCTGTTTTAAAAATATTATGTCTATGCATGTAGCCTATGGGCCTCTGCTTTTGTTAGAAACCAGAAACAATCTGTGATGCAGTGTGTTTATAGATCATATGCAGATAATGCACAGGCAAAACAAATCTAAGCCTCCGCAAATCCAATCTCTCTATTTTGGGGTGTGGTGTGAGGACTTATTCTCAAGAAAGAATGTTTCTGAACATGCAGAGGTTAGGGATGTGGGAAAGATGACCGTCTGAAAGCCATGTTATGTCACTGCTGGCAGTTCTGTGTGAACAGGGTTTGCCTGAGCACTGTGTCAGCTATCTGCTGTCGTAGTAGTTCTGTGAACGTTACTTAATATTTGATTTAAGAACGGTACCTTCTCTGGAAGCTGGGCTCACATTCACTGCTGTTGTTAATTAGCCTTAAAGACACAAACAGCTCTTACTGTGGAATATGAAGGCTGTGTGAGCAGCTCTGGCACACATTACAGTGTTGGGTATTTATTGCATTTCTACCACAAGTAGCAAATTCCTGTCAGCAGAAAGAGGAGCTGACAGAAAATCAGAATTTCTCTCTCCTTCTTATTGCTGGTTGTTATCTTCTGAAGATAATAATATAAGTACATTATCAACATTTTTCACTCTGGTACATTTTATTTAATTTCTGCTGTGGTTGCAGTTTTGCGGGACAGCATTTCAACTTCATTCTTACGCTGTGATTTTTTTTTCTGACCTTTTTATCTTCGTTGTTTTCGGTTATAAGTATTAGCCATTTCTTGGGGTTTCTTTTGCTTACTGCACGTTTTGCTTACACACAGAGTTCTACCTCCCTAACCATATCTAGCCATGGCAAAGCGTTTTGGTGCCTCTTCTGCCCCATCCACTTTGGAACGGAATGCCATACCCTCTGCAGTGTGCTGCTGGGAGCAGGTTTCTGCTGCGTCACCCCTCGCCAGTTCAGCATGTGGCCTTCCTGACAAGCTCTTCCTTGTTGGTTTTAGATCGTGACTGCACAGAAGAGCTGCTGGCCCCACTGCTCCTGCATATTTATTTGTTCTTGTGTTAAGAATAGGAATAATTTTTTTTCCATTTATGATGCAATTTCCGTCCCTTTACAGTGGAACTTACTGGTGTTCATGGCTGCCCTGTTTGAGTGTCCTGAATATTTCTAAGTCTTTGTTTTCTTGTTAGGGAAGTGGAAAGCCTGCTTATAAATAAAAAGCCCTCCTCACAGCCTGCCTGGGCGCTGGCTGCTGTGCAGTGGACATTGGAATCCTTTCTGTTTTTAAATGGATTTGCATAATGCATGAAAACAAAACTCACTTTATTGCAGAATGCTTTTGCACTTTTTTTGTAATTACATATAATTATAGTGGTATTTAAATACAACCTGACTTAAGTTTTTATTAGTACTTTACTGCTTAATTAACAACTGTTGCTGAAAACAGTCTCTGCACTGAGATTCATTTCCACTTAAGCATCCATCCTGATGAAATGTATCTCCCCATTTGTAGGAATAAATGACATTCTGTGCAATGTTTTTTTTTGGTTGTTTCTCAAAAGTGAGCTGCTTATTTAGTGCTGAGTATCTGAAATTATTTAAAGCAGTCTGTGCTTATGCTTTCTGCATAAAAACTGCAGAGACATAAATGCAGTTCTCACCAATAATTCACATTCTTATCTGGGTGAAGAGCCTGTAAAGAACAAGTTTCCAAGTTGTAAAGTGTTTGGATTCTTCTGCTACTAAATCAGCAATTGTGATGCCACTTCTTGAGCCGTTTCATTCCGTCTCCTTCTGTCCTGATTTATTCAGTGTTGCAAGCAGTAAACTGGTATAACCTATAGGTGTTGTAATTTCCCAAACTGAGATATGCATGCAAAGAAGCTGTTTGGGAATAGGTGTGCAAGAACAGGCAAATAATTTTCCATTTGTAATTGGTAGATTTTTTTCTTAAGACTTTTTTTTTTGATGGAGGAGTGCTGGTATGTGAAAGAGTGCTCTGGTGAGTTCTGTAGCTGCAGGATTTCTTGGAACTAGTGCTGGGGTGATGCTGGGAGATTACTCGGGGCTTTCTGCACACAGGAAAGATGTGTCATGATTTCCTTCCATAAACTGCGAGCACAATTCTGCAAGCTGACTATCTTTTACATTCCTCTTCCCTTATGAATTTCTGATGGAGGAATTTACCAGAATCCACTGAAGTTTTGCTTTCAGAACTGAAGTTCTGCGGGACTCTTTCTGTTTTCACACTTGTATATGCTATACATTAGCCATGAAAGTATCATCCATGGCAAATGACATTGGTTTCCCTTCAACCTTATTCTTTAGTTTTCTTTATTTCCAGTCCATAAGGTGATGGTGGAGGGGAATGCAGTGTTTGAAGAGAGAACCTTCTTGCTGCTGTGCTCCTCTGTGGCAGATTGCTGTCTTTCAGGTGTCCTAGATTATTGTCACCTGGTTGAGCTGGTATTCAACTCCAGTGTCTCTTTGGAGCAGATTCAGCTGCCTCCTCTGCAGCCTCTGCTGCAGTTGGTAATGTCTGGAGGAAGGAGGCCTGGGGCAAAAGTCCTTCCAGCAGGGCTTGGCTGCTGCTGCCATCGCTGGTGGCTTTCTCAAAATGTTGGGGTTAGGTTTTACAAGGGCTGAGGAATGGGAGAAAAATTCTCTCTGGGGAAACTAACCGTGAGTATTTCCATGCTGTCATATGTGAGCTGCCTGTACTAAAAGTTCTGCTCTTAGTTTCACAGTTCAGGCTTAATCCAGGCCAGGAGATCCACTAAATCATCTACTAAATGGATGTCACTGGCTGTGAGTTGAATTCCCATACAAGATGGCTCAGGCCATGGAGTTCAGCAATGCAATGTGTGAAAAAGTCCCTCATTTGTGTAAGATGGAGCAGCACGAGGTATGGCACAGCTAGCTGTTCTCAACCTCTAACTGGAAGCCATCTCTGTTCATTAATGGGCTAGCTGGAAGTTCACAGCCAGCCTATAATTGCCCTCAGCTAACACTGTGAAGGTAATAACTAGAGGCTTTTTTCTCCCCTTCCACTCCCCTCCTCCCCAGGTGTCCACTGTGGTTATTTACACCTGTGGAAAGTGAGTAAGAAAGTAGGTATAAAATGCTGCCATTCTGGTTTGGCAGTGTTTTACGGCCTTGTAAATGAGTGTTCAGATTTGCAGGTGGAGGAATGGGTCCTCTTTCAAGTCTTTTTCATGTTTTTAATCCTCAATCTTTGTATCCTTTTTTTTATTCTCCTGAATAGTATATCTGGGGTGACGTTGCAAAGTGATGCTTCAGTGGGGAATTTCTTAAGAAGGATTAATTTAAAAATGATTTAGGAAATCTCATGATTTCATCAAACACTTCACAGGAATACTGTGAAGCAAAGCAGCGTGCAGAGATTCTCCCTTGGGAATATGCCAGATCAGCTGAACTGTGTTTTCATTAGGAAAATGTACTCCTTTTTATGTCTGCACAAGTATTTGGTGCTATAGGTTATAATGCCCACATGAAAATCTTCTGAAGTCAGCCTTGCAGGGCTGTCAGTGGCAGTTCTATCAGAGGAAGGGCTGTAGGGTTGGAGTGATACACGTTCATGAACCTCTTTTCCATCACTTTGCTGATTGCTATTTTCTTAAGCATTTCTCCTAACTTAAAATTGCTTCTGTAAGTTGGAAGAAAAATGAGATGTTTGCCTGCACTAGTGGAAAAAAAAATAATAATGTTTTTCTTTTAATGGGGTGTTTTCATTCTGGTCTTAAAAAGCGTTCTCTGGAGTGAGGGTTAAATGATTCTCGACACCCGATTCCCTCCCCTGGCTGCTGACTCATCATTTCGTTGGCACACGGCCCGTGCAGTTGTGCAGTGTGCTTACCAAGTGCTTGAATCGCGATGCAGCGCTGCTGGATTTTCTCATACCTAACTGAAATGGCTGGGATAGCTTTAGCCTTTCAAATCAGCCGCAGTGCAGACTATTTCTTTCGTGTTTGGTTTAGTCCTTCAGTAGGTTGTACCAGAAATGGTTTTATTTAAGATCCACTACATAGGGAGGACCTGTGTCTGTATTCCAGCTGGTCTCAGCCGTGGGTGGAAGATGAATCCTTTCAGGTCTGCTGTGTGTTGAGGTGTTTCCTTCCAATAGGCATCACGTTAACATCCAGGAAGATATGTCTGTCTTTTTATCCTGGTACATGTAAATACATGAGAAGTCCTGTTTTTCTGGTCTGATTAAGCGAGGCACAGCGTGGTGCTGGAGGTGGTACACGTATTATGATCACCTTGTCCATCGCTCTTTTCAGATGAGCCTGGCTACTGGCATAAGAAACTTGCAGGTTGCTCTACAGTTAATAAATTACATGTCATTCCAGGAGCAGCCCTGTGCCAAGGAGTGATGAAAGGTCATTATGGCAGGAAATCCCACAGCGGGCCAGACCACCGATATTATTAAGGCTTGCTTTAAGGAATAAAGGCAGGATTAGGGTGCAGCAGTTGTTGAGTGCAGACCCACACTGCAGGCAGTGGGCACGCCGCTGCCTATCAGCACAGCTCATTTGACCTCTACCCTTGGAACAGCAGGGAATCCCTTGGCAGCTCTGCTGGCAGGAGGTTTGAGCTGTTGCTCATTATGAGCGTAATGGGCAAAAAGTGGACTTGGAGGGAATTGCTTGCCAGAGTCTGAGTCCCTGATAAACAACTCGCTGCAGCTGCATACAAAATAAACAAATGAGAGGCTAAGATAATGCAGATCTTGAATAATTAGGCATGGGAAGAGTTTTATGTGAATGCCTTTATCCATTTAATGAACCTCTTGTACGAAGTGCGTACCCTGGAGCCCTGCAGGCAGCATAGGTAATCACCAACCAGAGGGCTGACAGGCCAGCAGTGTGAAATTGCTGACTTTTTTTTTTTGGGAGCATTAGAAATTGTAGCACTTATTTACAGACACATCAGAAACACATTTCTGGATGACTGTGAAAAACTTACTTCTAGATGATAGTAATTAACTTAATCCTAACAAGTCAAGATTGCAGCTTAGTGTTTAAATCATTTTTCATTATAGAAACTCCACTGTTAGATGCAGCAGTTCAAAAGCCTGTTTCAGACACGACTCTTAATTGCAAAGAGCATTTTCATTTTTATAGCTGTGCGCAAACGTATTTCCATGGCCAGTGAAGTAAGATCCACAGACATTACATGGTCATCTGGAACCCAAGCTGATAAATGGGACTGGAAAGCTGAGGAAGGTTAGAACATAGAGTACTGTCTGTCAGTTCACACCTCAGGTGGTGCGGCCTGTCCTTGTAGATGAAGGCTGTGCCTATTACATGAAAATTTGCTCGAGGACAGGTGGAATTGTAATTGCTGGGGTTGTTCCTGACTCATTAAGTAGCACTATTATTTTTGCACCAAGTTTGGTAAGGATGCCATTCAGTAAATGTTGTCATGTTAAAAACTGTTGTAGATTTTAAGAAAATTAACCCTCTCGCCCCCCCTTCCCCCACCCCAGAATTAGGGCTGCTTTCCAGTAACATATAGCTGGAGATGATGTGTGTGCTTAGATATTCCCATGTAACCGGTTAGAAGCAGAAGCCACGTTCTTATGCTAGGACAGACTTTGCACAAAGCCTTCATTCCTTCTTCTGCATTTCTGGTCTTTGCTTCATGCTCTGTGTTAATTCAGTTATTCCCTACTAAGTGATAAACCGTTCCTTCTTTCTGAAATGAAAATTCCCTTCTTTCTTCCGTGGTACTTTTTGACAGTTTCAGGTGAAAATTACCACGTCAGGCCAGATGGGCTTAGTAATTGGTATCCAGCACAGCTCTGAAGGGTCCCATTTTTATTTTACATCTGTAATGAGCAAATTCTGTAAAACTAAAGGAAGAGTATAAATTGAAGCCAAGCGTTATAGCACGATTTAACTGGTTTGAATTCTGGAGTATGTTGTTGCTCTGGTTTTCTTAGAAACTTGAAACTCTCTCCATGCTATGAGAGCAGATTGTTCTAAGGACAAGTCAGATGTAAGTTGTAAGCAGATGTGTTAGATTTCATTAATTTTTATGATGTTCTGAGGGGTTTTCATGAAAAATAAGGTACCAATGTGGATGAATTTCACATCTTTCTCCCCCAACCAAACTACCTCCTTGTTCAATCTCCGAGTCCCAGCCTACTCTGAATGCCTCCCACATTAAAATGGCATTCTGGTTTTCACATCACCTTTCACTTGCTGTTTGTTTCAGAGCCTCTCCTTGTTCTTTCCATATGCAGTGTTGTGCCTGTCTGTTACCAGAGCCCAGAATGAGAAGTGCTGTGTTTTAGATCATGTAGTGTTTTGAGCTGTTTGAATACTTTCTAGATGTTGAAGTAGACTGATATCTGCCCATTCCTTTTTACGTGCAATTCATAAACTGTTTGCTTAACTTCACAAACCTTCTTTGTACATACTTTTCTTATTGGGATCCTCTTTTGTGTAGTTTGTTGGCACATAAATTTTTACAACCACAAGCATCAGCACTTTCCTTGCTAAAACAAAACCTGAGCTCACAATATTTGTGTAGATTTTCTTAACTTTGTGTAGATTGTTTTAATTCTAAAGAATTTACTTTCCTTTAAAAATGATTTGTTTAAAAAGAAAACGTTGGCCATCTATGTTAAAAACAAAGCCTTATCAATAACATGTTTAGACAAGGAAGGTGTCGTACTCCGCTTGTTGTGTGCTGACAGTCCAGCGTAAACTCCAATAAATGAATTCCTGACAAGAGTCATTGTCATAATTAATTGGATTTGTTGATGATGAAGTGAGACTGAATTGCTCAATCCTCTGCTCCAAGTAGCTGACCACAGCTATTGCTACCACTGTCTGTTGTGTTAGAGCTAACCAGTGTGATTGCTAGAACGTTACTGTTGTCCTTTTAATGAAGTGTATGCCATGGATTGAAGTCTTGCTGTGTAGGTGGTTTGGATAACACTGGCTCCCTGTAAAAGTACCCTTCCTTGTCTGCCCCAGGAAGAAGTTTCTTAGTTACTCTTCCAGTCCTGGGAGATGCCTGTTGGGATCAGTGCTCAGGGCTGCGTACAGACAAACGAAGAGGTTCTGGGCTGGATCCAGGCCTCCCTGGCAGAAAGCACTTCAAAATCAAATCCTCTTTTGTGGGGCCAAAACACTCTATGCAGCAGCTGTTTCAGAGCAGAGATGCTTTAGGAGATGTGTACATGTCATATAGTGGAATTGATAATAGCGTAGGTGTCCTCGAAATGTATTTCTAGGACAGTCCTTGGTGGTTTTCTTGGGTTTCATCATGAAATGATAAATTGGATTCATGTTGATGAATGATTACAGAGATTGCTTATTGCAGCAGCTTCCACTGCCCTGGTTTGTGCCATTAAAAATAGTTTTAAGTTTCGTTGCTCTTTTAAGCAGCCTGCTGTATGCCTGCTTTGTTTGGAAAGGCAGAAGTCCACGAATAGCTTTATCGTATCTAATACAAGATCATGTATAATGTTGGTCTGTGGCTGCTGCTTACCATATTCATTCCCATTATGTAAAACTGAAAACCACTGCATTGAAATGAAGTTTCAATGTTTTTATTCAAAGCAGCTTCTCACAATGTATAAATACTGCATATTAACACACATGAAAAATACAACTTCTAAGGCACCCAGAAATGTGTCCATACACTAGTTACAGGACCATCAACAAATAAATTGTGTACAATTTGATCTAGACAGTCAATATTTGATATATCAGAAGATACAAGTCCCTCAGTACTGTACCAGTTTCAGAAAATATTTACAACACTGTGATATAGGGGTGCCTGTACCCTTATAATATTATAATATGTACTCATCATTACAAATATTAGAAACTGTTTTAGTCTGTTCCATGGCGTTCTGACAAAATAACTTAAGGGTCTAATTTGGGAAGTTCTACAATTAATTACTTGTGCAAGTTCTGAAAATAAATTTACATTGACATAATTTGTGAATTTTTGGTTCTTTGCTTCATCTCAGAGGTTTGGTAATAAGCCTTACCAATAGACATGCCATCCTAGCTGAACATCACTCCCTTCCCAGTCGGTCAGTGGACACGTCTTTTCCCCTTACACTTGACACAGGTGAGAATGCAGTGTTGGTAGCAGAAAGAGACTCTTTGATCTTCGGTACAAATGTCGTGCTAGTTCATTGGCTACGGAACTAACGCTTCGTTAGGATAATGCAGTTCTTTGGTCCTTTGTTTTTATGGAAGGCATAATATTTTTATTCTCTAAAAATTGAAGTCCTGTCTGTGAGTAAGCAAGCTAGTGAATGACTTTCAGTGTAGTATTTAAAGTAGCAGTAAAGAGATTTAATATGGCTTAAAACATACGGTTAATTGGGCGGACACAGATAACACATCTAGGATACTGAGTACCCAAATGTACTATGATTAAGATTGTCTATAAGTCTCTTATGTAAACTTCTTTAGTGTCTCCTAAAGAGTGGTGGCTTTAGCCAGATTTGACTTTTATAGACCCAGCCACACAAAGCCTGAGATTAAACTACTGTGGTTGGGAGCACAAATGCACAGTTTATATATAACAAAGCCCATGCTGACAAGTCCAAGTATGTTGTTCGAAGGAAACAACCCGTATTATCCTTTTCACAAGAAAAACTTAAGGCCCTGTACTCTGATTTGCTAACTTTCTTACAGCAATTAGTTGGGGAAGTCCTTAGTACTACATAAGCCATTATGTAGCTTTAAAGATTACTTGTACCTAATGGTAAGGCTTATTCACAAATGCAATACATTTATAAATTACATTTAAAACTTTAAAGGCTGGCAAAATAATTAAAAAAAAAATAACAAAACAAACAAAACAAACCCCAAACAAAATTGTTTGTTTATCCCTAACATTAAAAGAGCCTTTTTTTTCTAATTAAAAACTATTGGCACAAAACCATTATATTATAGATTAAAAGAACAGTTAATAGTAGTGAAAAAGATTGCCTAAAACGCATACCCTAACCTACCACAGAAATATAAAAGTTTATATTCTGAAAATATATACTGTATTAAAGTTTGTAAGCTTATTCATTTAAACAGAAATGTACTGAAATAGTAAACTGAGCAACACTTATCTACAGCAAAAATATACATGCAGGACAACACAAAATAAATTGCTTACCTTTAATATCTACAAATGCAAAACTGTAGATTTTTAAAGATTGTACAAAACAATTTACACGAGAATAAAATAACATACTTAACAACAAATTGCATTTATAATCTTAAATACTGTGAATATTAGTAAAGGTACCCAGACTAATATGTACAATACATTGAAATGTCTGGATACCTCGTAAGGACAGAGCAAATCGATTCTGATCTTTAAATACTGGAAAAGAAGCTTTAGACATTATTATTATTATTCTTTTCTTGAAGGGAAAATAGATTTCATGAAAACTAGACTGTAACTGTATAGATATGAATAATTAAAAATGTTAACTATGGTTAGCACTTGCTTTAATGGAAAAATAATTGTAGAAAATGTATTTCAACTATTCCTTTGTCGTAAAAAAAGGTAAGCTGCGGATATTTGAAAGATCAGATGAAATGATGCAGTTTAAAGGTCTAACAGCTTATCATTCTTCTCATATAGAAAGCACACCTTCACATTGCTGAGCAATTTCTCTATACTTATCTACAAAAACCAAGCACAGTATCGAAATAAACTTCCTAATATCTTATTAACACGTGACTAGGAGTTATGGCTCTCTGGACGGGAGTAAAGGAAAGAAAGGAAATTGAGGAATCGTGGTATTTTCATTGCTTATAGAAGTTTTATTATTTCGTTAAAATTCTGTAGTCATCTGCTGGAGGCCTGATTGTGCAAACACTTGTGTGTGCGAGTGGTTCTCACTTGGGTAACCCCTCATCTGGTGCAGTGCAGGTGACTCCGTGCGCACACTGCACAGCAGGAGTTGTTGGTCTGTGAGAGGATTTCTTGAAACGTGAAAGCAGGCTTATTAGAAGCCAGGTCTTGTCTTTTTAATGAAGAATTTCCACGAGAACGTCTGCCTTTAGGGTGATCATTTCCTTTAAATTCAGTGGTACAATTAGGCCACAGAAACAGCACTTCTAATTAGTTGTGGAACAAGAAATGTTACAAAAATGTGTTGGCGGGTTATTGTAATCACCTGTTAGATAACTTCGCAAAGGCTTTGTCGAAACTCTTTGTGGGAAGGCTGTGAGAGAGGAAAGCTCCCAGCCTTGTTTGCAGAGGTTCAAACCATGAGCTCAAGGATGGAGAGCAAGTGCACAAACTGCGAAACAAAAAAATGTGCAAAGCTTCTGCTTCAAGAGGCGGTAATTTGGGCACGCTAAAATGGCAGCTGGAGTCACAGAGCATGCTTGAGTCATTTCCATGTTAATTGCCTTACTAGCAAGAAATAAACGAGATCGATCCAGTGTTCAGAAGTCAGTCAGTGTCACTGAAAAGTACTAGGATCACATTCTGAAATAGCAGATTGGACTTTTGTTGTTACGTGTGGACTGCTTTATGGATAGCCGTACATTCTGGGGGCCAGATGGTGGGGTGGCCAGATGTGGAGGGCCGGGAAAAGTAACCCGAAGCTTCTCCCTCCGCTTAGCTCAATGCCTAGCACCTTGTATAAACTGTTGGCCCACACCCAAAGGCCTCCAGAGCAGAAATTATCTCACACCTGAGGAATCAGGCAACTAGACTAAGGCTCATAGGGGTTTGCTTCCAGACTTCAGACCAAAAGGGGATGTTTAAACCTGAAGAACAGTAAGGTGCCATGGAACGGCACCGCTCACCCTGTCACTCACATCCGGCTAACAGGACTGTCGTAAACTTAAATAAAGCTTCTTGTTGGCAAGCCTGTCAGTGCTCCTCCAGAAGGCAGGAAGTGAAGAGGGACTTAGGGGGGATCTCACTAGTTCAGAATCCACTTTTTTTTCCCTCAACCGTGGCAAATGAATTTGTTTCATACATTTTTGTACAATTTTACATGTACAGGTGCACGTGGCTGGTTCTTTTAGTGCCCGCAGCATACTGTGTGTTTTCTATGTATTCTTTGTTTTTCTACATACGTTGCTGCTCAAAGTGTGTTTGCATTCCCACGTGCTGCCACTAATTCAGTCAAGGGAAGTACGAAAATAAGATCTGTGATCAATAAACAGTTGAATATGAACACAAAATAAATAAGTTAAATAAATTCAACAAAGAAAAAAATCCTAGTAGTTTTGGTAAAGCTAACTTTACATATTATACATATAAATTACCAGATTTTTCCATTACACTGTTAGAACTTAGCAAAAAAAAAAAAAATTAAAACATTTCAAAAGTATGGTGTTCGGGTCTACAAAATACTGCGCCGACCCTTGATTGAGCCCTCTGCGTCAGCCCAAATGTGTTGCGAGAGCAAGAATAAGTTAAGGAGGACAGACAAAAAAATCCTTACAGATGGTGTGCCTTACTGGGCCTCAGTGGTGCTTCTCAGCACATGGAATGTACGTTTTTGTCTGGATGAGCACGTGAAAGATGCAGCCCTCTGTAGAGAATATGTGCACTGAAGAAGCCTGCCTACGTCTCGGTTACACGAAATCAAACCAGCTACAAGCAGCGTGTAGCTCACAAGGAAATCGACACAACCATATGCAGTAGGATACACTGTCACAAACTCCTCAATGATGCATCGCCTCTGCTTTTCAAACACAGGTAATGTTTGACTCTGTTCACAACTGGAGCGTTTACTGCTTACGTTAGGCCAAGACATCAGACTTCGTAAATCTTGTCTTGCAAGTAGCTGAATAATGAATCCAGTCCTTTGGAAGAACTCCACAGCTGTTTCAACATCTGACACTCTTTCTCATTCACATCTTCAAGTCCGGATTTCAGGAAGCTCCGCATGAGGCATTTGGACTCTTCCAATACCTAAAGCCAAAATATCACCCAGTATTTATTATGGATCTGATAAAATTACTATGGATAATGGTGTAAACAGCGTTTTTGTACTATGGACACCATTGTACAACCTAAATAACTCATTTGGGCACAGAAATCAGAGCTGATTTACAGCCCTATCTCCACTCGCTAATGGTCAGTGTCTCTAAGAATTAAGGACTTCGGAGGTTAATGCCAATGTTTTTAGTGGGAATGAGGGATTCTGAAGCACCTTCGTTTATGGAAGGTCTGCCATAAAGTATTACCCGAAGGAGCTGAACGCCTTCCTTTGAAAAATGGGACCCCTTGAAATTAAGGTGTTTTCTGCAAAATAATCTTTAAGGTTATAGAGGCTGGAAACCCAAATATGGATGTCCAACTTAAACAGCTGGTCCCCATGCGTAATTTCATTATCAGAAGAGAAATGGATAAAAATGGGCCTCTACTGCACATGCTTTAAAGTTTATTTTCTTCAATGCTTATAGAAGTGAAATATTTAAGAACAGAAGGGTGTTAAGTGAAAAAGCACTCCTGGACTGTGTTCTGGAGGTAAATTTGCTTAGCATAATATAAGCAATCAGATGAAATAATGTTTCTGTATTTCCATGAAATGGCACCAATTGCAAATAGTGGGCCCTGCACATATTTTCTCTGTGAACAAGTATCCACAGTGAATTTGGATGAGCTCATCACGTTCACTATTTCTTTGACTTCGGCCTGATTTGCATTGAGGATCTTAGAGAACGCATCTGTTCTTTGACAGTTTTAACTCTCATCCTTGTCCACAGGTTCACTCCAGCCTTTCCAGCATCCCTCAGGCGAGGATTTTATTGGCAGCCAGTAATGTTGAAGGAAGGAAGATTTCACAGTAAGGCCCAGAGGTTTTCTCAACTCATAATGCATGTTACATCAGCTTGATCAAATGAGCTTATTCTGCATTTCCAGGGTTTCATTCTGAATGTCTTTGGTGAGATCTAATCTGCGCTTCATTTAATTAAAAATCTCCCGCGTCTCTACCTTCTCTTTTACAACAGATCGTTTATATGGAACAGAGGGATGTTAAGACAGGCTTAGGCACAGAAAGTACTAAAAGGAACTACAGCAATGTGCACTCCAGTTAGTAGAGCTTTGCTGCAGCCTGTATCACCTTGTCATGCTACTCTGTGACCAGACTGAGGTCAAATCCCTCTGTGTCTGAACCTCCTTCACAGTAGATGTTAGCTGGCACCATGCTGCCCTCCTGGTGCACTGTACAGGATGTTTTGCAGAATCAGGAGCTATGCAGGTGCAGAAAAGAAGGCAGAGTCAGCTGAAACATAGTAGGCCAGGACAATGCAAAAGGCAAATTTATTTTCTTACTGGCACAGCAGGGATTTCCTAGTATAGATGCACAGCTTCAGACTGCTCTGCCTTCATGAAAGAAACCTTTGCTGAAATTCCTTTTCAAAATCTGTGGCAGGGTGGTTCTAGTCATAGACTGAATGTGGAGATGGGAAAGTGAAACAACCCTCCCTGCTCTGAAAAATGGGAAACTCCATGAGTTTGCTGATCCCTATCCAGATTTCGTATTGCCAGCCCTGTTCCGCAGGCATGGCTGTGGAAGCTGAGGACCTGCCTTCTGACGTGATGAGCCTCGGGAGCACACCTTACCTCTGCAAAGTGCCATTCAGTCACAAAGCAGCGTGATTCCTTACCACTGCACTGCAGGACGCCATTTCCTTCACTCGGAGCATCACTTCTTGGCTAAACGTTGTTGGCCAAAATACTTGTGACACCAGTCCTCTGCTGCAGGCTTCTTGTGCTGTCAGCTTTCTCCCACAGAACAACATCTCGTTTGCCTGTGAAACCAAAAGATTACTTGAGATCTTGGGTCATAATTCAATTCTTCTGATCTTTTTTTTTTTTCCCATACTTGCCTGCTATTTTCAAAATTAAATGTACAAATGGTCTACTGTATCTTTCCATATTGCAAAATACTTTAAAAGGAGTTTTGGTAGCTATTTCAGGATTGTGCAGGTGGCCAGAGCACAGCATGGGTTTCGCTTAAGAGAAATGTGCTGGCATGCGTGATGAGTCTGTATTGCTGATTTTACAAGAGAAACTGTCAATAATGCAATGTTACTGTGCCAAGAATATGAAATACTTTGTGGGGCAAATTCTGCTTTGTTATCCTGCTAAAAATGAAGCAACTTCAGTGGAATCACTGTGGATCACCTTTAGAGTAGTAGAGAACAGCATCTAGCTGTGTTGCTGCACAGTCCTAACACAACACAACACAACACAACACAACACAGACAAGAACTCTGCAACATCATTCTGCTGAAGCATTTCTTCTCTTTTCTACCATGATCTTGAAAATCTTTTCTTTTCCCACCCGTGTAAGTCTCTCCTGAATACAGCAGGTGGAATTTATTGAATTCAGAGAAATAAGAAATTGGTAGGAATTAGATGAACTTTCCGTGGATTACATTTCCATTTATGACAGTTCAGAGAAAGTTGTTTTCTGGTTTACATTTTAAAGAGAGAAAGAAGAGCATGAATTGAACAAAGGATCTTCAGCAATATGAAGTGGAAAACCTTACCAGTGCAACACCCAGAATTTGTGGGAATGTGTATGATGAGCAGCCCGCTGGAGTGAGCCGGATTGTTGCGTATGGTGTCTGAAACCATGCCTTCTCACTTGCCCAAACGATATCACATAGTGGTAAAATTGAAGCTCCTAACCCAAGAGCAGGGCCGTTGATAGCAACCACAATTGGCTTCTTAAATTGAATAAAAGCTTTTACAAAATCCCTAAAATGAAAAATAAAAGAAAGATCTTGAATACAGAAGCAACACTTAGAAAAAATCCCAAGCTTAAAAGTATTTAATCTGAAAACAAATCAGAACCACAGGTGAACTCAATAAATGCCATGGCCCAGTTTTATCAGATCAGAATTGAAAGATATTTTCTACTTCACGCACACAAATTTTCTCTCCTATTTAATTCTTTAATCTTTCATAGTTCCTAGGATATTAATAGGTTTTGCATGTGTTGTATATGAACTGAATAACTGGAATGCAGTGACTATGAAACTTTGTGCAGAATGGTTTGGTTAGGGTTAGTTTTACTTGTGGACCAGTAAATCATTTGTGGTACACATGGTGCTTCTCAGTTTGTTCCAGAATGGCTAGTATGGATTCTGATGATCTGGTTTGGCTAAATTGATGTATGTAATATAGTGTGAAAGACGGGACGCTCACAGGTATATTGTTGGGTATTTATGTTTTCAAAAAGTTCTCTTAAGATCTTATGTGAGAGGTTTCTGCAAGTCCCATCAGCGGGCTGAGAGGCAGCGACTGTTCATGGCACACCAGCTAGAAGAACAAGATCCACAAAGGGGAATCAGAGAGAAATAGAAATTTTGGGGCAGGAAAAGAGTAAGGCTGGTGATCTGTTGGGTCTTTGTTGCAAGCAACATAGGCAAAGACATAACAAATAGCTACCCTTTGCCTGCCTACAGCTGAAAATGTGAGGCAATGGGATCTAATGGGGAAGTAGATGTAATTTGATTCAACTGGGTGAATGAACTGGAACATGTTCAATTCTGTGCAATGAGGAGATATTTTAAATAAGTCACCTTCCAAGAACTGTGGAAAGACATCTATTGAATGGAATAGCCTATACACTATTTAGGAAAAAAAAATGAGTGTAATTGCGGGCAGATTATGGGCTCTAGCAGCCCGTGTACAGCAGTTCATGAAGGCAAATCTGATGCTCAATTACTTGAGAAAAGAGACATACATAAATGAAGTTCAAAACAAGAGAGGTGATTCTGTTCCAGCCCTGGGTATTTATTAGATCCATAGTGCATTATTGCTGACTGATTTTAGGAAAGAACATTGCATTTTGTCAAATGCGCCTTTCAGTGAGTTGCAGCTCTCTCACTGAGGTCACGAAGACCTAGCCTTGTACATCTGAGAACAGGAGGTGTGCCTTCCAGGTTAGAGTCCTGATTTGGCAAACAGTAAAAAACATGCTGAAGATAGATAAGTATTTTGTCGGACTGAAGTGCAAGGACATTGGCTGTATTTTAAATGGAAACAATGAGTCTGAAGTCACTCAGTACTGTGGTGTTCAAAGAATGAGTTCTGTTTTCCAGGCTGTCTAGTAAGGAGTTGTTTTTTGCCTATGAGAAAACAGAAGGGCACGGGAATAAAACAGAAGATCAGAAGAAAGACAAATAGAGTGAAATAAGGAACACTGTATTTATGTGTTCAAAATAATTTCATTCAAGAGGATGGCAGAGCTAAGGAGAATTGTGGTTCATTTTTGTTTGCAGAAACAATGCTGTTCCTTTGTCTCTTCATTGCTTGTTTATGGGCTTGTTTATGCTTGGGTAATGACTGTAGGTCGCTGCACCTGATTAATTCCAGAATTTTGTGAACCTTCGTAGTAAACTTTGCAAATAGGACTGAGTACACTTGGGAAACAGGGAGGTGACGAGAGGCAAAAATAAACAGTGTGGATAAGTAATGGCAGCAGATCTGAGGACCACATGGAAGGAGAAGAAAACTTGTGGAAAAAAGCAGGAAGCGTGTGGGATAAATGGGACCTGAAATTGAAAATGGAAGAACAATTGGTAGTGTGGGGAGGAAATGGTAGATGATGGGTAGCAGAAACAAAGCAGAGTGCATTCATGAAGGGAAAGGAATGAAGGAAATGTGAAATCTTCACATAAGTGAGCAAGGAAGGAACGATTGGAGATAGGAAAAAAGTGGAACAGAACATTGAGAACACGTTCAGCCGCCGTCACAGGGGGAGGCTGAGCAACAGTATGGCACAACAGGAGGGCATGGAGTGGAAGGCTAAAATATTGGCAGGGGGAAAAAATGCCTGAATTTGGTCTACAGAAGCTGCAATGTCCAATGCTCCACTTATCTGTGCTCCCTGTTTATCTTGCTGCATGTTTCAGTGAGTTCTCTGTTCCCAGAATGCGGCATGTTCCCATTTCTCCAAACCACATATTCACATGTGTAGTTGCAGGGCTGGAAGATCCTTCTTTCAATTCAAGGCAGTCCTTGAAAAGAACTGAAAGATGTAATTCTTGTTTGGCAGCAGAAGCAAGGTTTGAAGACAGGAATAAGTATCACATACAGGTTTTTGCTTTTGATAGAGGAGATCTGGAAAGCAGACCATCAGGCACACTCTGGGATACTTCAGTGTTGTTGCAGTGTTGCAGTTAGAACTCATAGGGACATCAAAGGCTGTAAAGAAGTTGGGCAAGTAAAGTCATTCTTCCTTTTCTTCTGACTGCACACAGTACTTTATGTGTCAGGTCACACAGTGATGCCTGATGGGCGATGCAACGAGGGAGGCTGCTGCCGGAAACGCCTTCCTGCAAGTCTTGTTGGTGCAGGGCTCTCTGGCCATGCATGCATGCTGCAGCACAGTCTGTCTGTCTGCCTTGCCTCTGCTTCAGGTGTGCAGTGCCAGGCATGTCTTGTTGGTGCAGTACGCAGAGAAGCTGTAGTCCTGACATCATGAGCTGAAAGCTCAAAGGCAACGGATGAGGACAGGGCCCAAATAAATCACTCATGTGGGATGAGATCTGGTGGGTATTTAAACTTTAGTTTTAATTTGTGATCAGTACATGAGATCTGTAGTTTAGCAAGTGGAAACACGTGGTAATGAAGATTTTAATTTGATTTTGCTAGAAGCGTACTGGTCTAATTTGATGTAGAGCAGTGGAGGCGGAGATGCATTCATGTGTTTGAGGACATCCTAACCACTGAGAAAGCAAAGTGTACATTTGTACTCCTCTGATTATGGTATATTTTCCATGAGTTCAGTCCTTTGTTCATAGAAAGCACAGAGAGTGCTGAATGGAAAAAGTAGTGCATTGTTTCCAGAGGTACAATAAAAATCTGTTTCCAGTGGGCCTGAAGCTGACATTCTTGATGAGGAGAAGAGCATTGTCTGAGTAGTTCCAGAGCGCTCGGTGAGCCCAAGGGTAGAGAAACAGCCTTGTAGTTTGGATTATAGTCATTAAGATGTAGAACTGGTAGTATGCCTGTGTATTAAATGTGTGCAGATAAATGTGTACATATATAACAATACCAATCTACACAATATTTGCATAAATAATATTAAATTTGTATATTTTCAGGGAGTGTGAGTGTGTCTGTGTTATTAAGAAGAGCAATTTTCTTCCCTCCCATTGTTTTTTTGTCTTTTGCTTCTGCATTTTCAGAAGTCCCTCACATTTAAAAAGATCCCTTCAAAGAGATTTTCTTGTTAAGATATCACTGAGTGATATTCAGGCATAGCTAGAGTCTTAAAAACTGGTCGTGATTCATTATATTTTAAGAAGTACATTTTAATTCTTTCAAAACATTTCCTACTTTGAGAATTTCAGATGTATTAAACTGAGAATCCACGTTGATCTGCATTAGTTGTAACCAAGACAGTTGGCAGTTAACACGTCATGTAACTACTGTACTTAATCTTGTGTTACACATCCAAAATACAGGTCCGTTGTAAAACAAACTCTTCAGAATTCCTTCATAGAAGTGTAGGAATCTGCTGCTTAAAATCGTAAAGCTCTCAGAATAGCAGTATTTCTAGAGAGTAAAAAATGAAAGGACCAAACCCTCCGCTGGTATAGACTGACGGAACACCACTGACTTCAGTTGAGTAATGCTGATTTATACTGCAGGATCTGCCAAAGGTGTATAAAGTAACGTAAATCGGCGGTGATGTATTGTGCAGATTGATTTGTAGACTGCATGTCATAAGCTCTGAATTTCTATTGAGGTAATGTAATATGTATATAAGGAAAGTCACATATGAAAATAAAACTACATTTGCATATATATTAAGTAATTTAAGAAAAAGAATGGAGACCCTTCTAATAAGGTTCTGAAATACAGTGGAAGACTGTTGTTTCAACAGAATATGACTAAGCCATGGATTCCCATTTGTACTGAAATTCATTAAAATGACGAACATTAAAACAAGTAAAATATCTGCCTTTCAGGAACCACTTTACAAAATGAAGCAATAGTTAATTTGGAAAAAACAACAACAAAGTTGTATTTAAATTTGGAGGATTAATTTGAAGTATTAAGTACAGAGAAGTGGAATAAAATAAATCCCTATGGATAGTTAGCACTGGAATAAACGTGCTTTCTTTTGTAATAAGGAAAGGTCCAAGGTTTTCACTAAACAAATTTGCAGGACTATAATTAGAATGCAATCAACATTTAAATATACAACATTTTTGGACCTGATAAATATCTTTATAATCACACACTGCATTTCATAATTTAGAGATCATAGGTAAGCTTGGGTCACCTTATAGCTTCTGCAATCCTAGTGCTTTCCTTTCTTCTGTCATTGGATAACCTGCCAATTAAATATGAGTAATCTAGGCCACTACAGAATACACTTCCCACTGCGCTGAGAAGTAAGAGTTTACTGTCATCAGCTGATGCATTGCACAATGCTCTCCGAACTTCCTTCATGATCTGTGGATAAAGAAAAGTAAACAATTCGACATGCATGCCGTTGCAATATCATTTCCCTAGTTTTACAAACCTTATTGATTTTGAGAGACTTAAATTTTGGGCACTATTAATACTTACATCAATTATATATATGCATAATTTTAATAGAATGATAACACTGAGAGTTTACAAAATATTTTATCTTTGGAGGTGCTTTGTAGATGCTTACTAATTCAAAGAGTTTTTAGGATTTGGCTATTCTCTGCTTGTCCTGTGGGAAATTCTAGCTAACTTACGGTATTTGATTGCAATTTAATAATTTCAAATATCACTCTTTTTGTTTTCATAGTTTATATTCAGTGAACATCACTGTATCCTCTGTAACATGATCACCACAACAACAGCCTATAAACCTCACCCAGTTGTAAATAAGATCTGTAAACCCCATTTTTTCAGTTCTTCAACTGCTTTGGTCTGTATGGCATGAATCAGAGCAAGGTAGGACAAGAGGACATCGTATACATTGACATGACAAATATATTATTCATTTTTCTGTGGTCAGTGATATTGTTACAGTCTACAAAAGTTAATGCAAAAAGGCCACTGGGGAGAGAGACATTTTTACACTCTGATTTAGAACTGGATCGAGCTATTAATCGCATCATAAATCAAACTAATCAAAGTTTGTACGGAATTGAGCTGCTGTTATTGTAAGGAAATAGCCCTTCATCTGAGTACAACTGTTTTCCTAATGATTTTTAAAAGGAAATATTATTTCATAAAATTCTGGTGGGCAACTGCTTGTCAAAATTCAGCACAGTTTGGAAGCTGTAATCGATTTAAGCAATCTGAGCTTCCCCTCTGCAGTGAGCTGCTCTTCACGCTTGAGTAGGGCCATCATTTCACCTGGCGTGATGCGTCCTGCCCTTACACATACTCATGTGTCAAAGTACTTCCTTTTCACAGGGCCCAGCTGAGTCAATCTTTTCTCATTCGTGCTGAAAGTTCTGCTCAGGGTTAATTTTGGTAAAAGACAGCAAAATGTGGTTGGGGATCAAATATGGTTTCTACGTATGAGAAAAATAAGACTGCTCGCTCGTAATTATTTCTGTTCACTACTTTCTGTTTCCAAAAATTTCTTAGATCTCTGAAGTGCTATATTTAAGATATGTCCTAAACCCAGAAGAGAAGAGGAAGTTCAGGGGAGACCCTCCTGCTCCTCTCTACAACTCCCTGCAAGGGGGTTGTAGCAAGGTGGGGGAGGGTTGGCCTCTTCTCTCAAGTAACAATGATAGCATGAGAGGGAATGGCTTGAAGCTGTGCTGGGGAAGGCTCAGGTTGGGTATTAGGAAACATTTCTTCTCAGAAAGAGCATTGATGCAGTGGCACAGCTGCCCAGGGAGGTGAGGGAGTCACCGTCCATGGAGGTGTCCAAGGAATGTGGAGATGTGGCACTGAGGGATGTGGTCAGTGGGCAGGTGGGATGGGTTGACAGTCGGACTAGATGACGTTAGTGGTCTTTTCCAACCTTAATGATTCCATGATTCTATGATTACTAGGTAGGCTTCTGTAAGGATTCTTGTGGCTTCTGAGAGCGAGTTTGAGTTTCTATGGTCAAGCGACAGGGTACAATGCTACCTGGCTGTTTTCCATCTGTCTGCATAAAACCCCCTGCTTGTAACTGGCTGCTGGGTCTGGCACATGGGAGAGCAGGTGGAGGACTTTTACTTGCTTTGGTTTACAGACGCACTTCAGAACTTCTGTATCAACAAGTATGTGACAATGTGTGGAACCAAAGCAGTTCAGTGCAGGATTTGGAAGTGCATTTGAAATTCTTGTGCAGGTACAAAAATGCCATCAGCAATGTTACAAGCACTGCTTATTCTCAGAATCTCAGAGGATTTCTCAGCTCGGAAATAGATGCACAACTGCACATTTTGTAAAGGGGAAACAAAGGCAAAAAAAAAAAAGGAACAACAAAAAACCTCAGTCCAAAATTGAAAAAGACACTTGAGAAGGTGGAAAATGTTAGATTTAAAAAAAAAAGATTTTTCTAGTTCCATGTGAATGCAAGATCGCCCTCTTAGCTTATTTTAAACGTCCTCGAAATCTGCTCTTTCTTAGGGAAGATGTATAAATAATGTCAGAGAATAACATTTTTTATATCCAATGAGGAATTTTGCTTTAAATATGATGCCACGAAATGGTACTTCATTCAGCAGGTTTCTCTTCTCTGCCCCTTCTCCCAGTGACATTTGCTTATGTACCATCTCTTTGATGTTACCACTGCTATCCTTCAAGCACATCATTACCATGGCAAGCCTGTCTCTTTTTTACCTTTCCCCTCATTGATTAGGATGGCAAAAGCCATCTAAAAGTTCACCTATCAACATTAGGAGCAGAGGCTATACAGCTGGTAGGGAGAGACAATATTCTGCTATTGCTGTTTTCTCAGTGTTTTGGAGAATGATATTAAAGGTCCATTATTAGGAATTGATTTCTGGGATATAGTGGAAAATGGGAAGGCTTTGATAGTATTCTGGGTTGTGCCGCTGAGCAGGATTGGAAATTTATTTCCACTGCTCCACTACTTTCTAGCAAAAGAAAACAGCATGAGAAAACAGGAAAAAAATAATGTAGCAGTGTTTTAGATCTCCAAAAGATTTTTTGGAGGGGCAAATATCTGTAAGCTTGTTAACTTCATTATTAAAAGGTATTCAGAAGCTCACTGAGACATAGCAACTCCCTTGTTCCTTTGCCTGTGCGGACCAAAGTTCACCTGGTTGTTTTGTCACTCAGCCTATTTACATCCACCCTGCTGTCCACTGCAGCTCCAAAGGCCTTCAGCATTGCTGTTCAGTAGTGTATGCATGGATATTTCCCCACAGGTGTTTATTTGATTATAGCAAAGCTGCTACCAGTACAATGAGATAAAAGAGATAGTTTGTTTTTAGGGTTACAGAACTATGTACTAAACTGCATTATTCCATATATAATTTCGGCTGCTGTCTGTGTTTAAGTACGAATTTGCATTTAACGCAGCAAGGAATTCAGTTTACACATAGAGATCCTATGTGGTTTGGTTACATTTATCAGATTCCATGTGCTTTTTGCCATGGTTCTTAAACCTTCCATCATTTTGGTATAACTATGGGATTTGTCCCATTTGCTTTTACTTTCAGTAATAGACCGGATCTAAAATGACTATTAGCAGGGCTCCGCAGCAGTACTCTTGAGTATTTAAAATTATTAATATAAATGTAATTGTTAATAATTGCATTATTTTATTTATATTAACGTTCCGAGTAAACAATAATAATAATTATTTATATTAATTATTTAAACGATTCCAATTCTTTACATTACATCAATACGCTCATAATTCTTAATTTAAATCATAAATTATTCTCAAGCTTCTTTTAATTAGCTTTTTTTAATGGTCTTTTAGGCAGTTTTCAGTTGTGGGAGCAGTATTTTTATTTGCATTTATTTTATGAACGTTTCTGAAGCAGCACTTAGAAAACAATATGGGCCAAAATCTATCAAGTTCCAAATTTAGACCAGCCCCGATGCTTCATTTACTGCTTTATTGGAGCCCAAGTATACAGTAAAATTATCACTTCCTTAAAAAGAAAACAAGTTGGTTAGTTCTTTAATAGGACCTTGTACTGAAAAATAAACATGAGATGTTTAAAGATTTCATTAAACTTCCCAAAGCTTGTTTCAATGCCTTTCACAGGACAGAGGAAGTTTTAAAAGGTGTTTGGTGCCCTTTCCTTTCAATATTGCTTACATTCCGGGGAAATCAGGAAGCTGGGAACTTATCGCCTTCATTACACAAAGTATCTTGAACAGAAGTCTCTTGTTCATACAAATAGGAATGCAAGTTTAAAAGGTGAACTTCTCTGAATTGCTCAGGATTTACTACTGATTTCTTTAAAGGTAAGTATTTTGTAAATATTGTAGTAAAGCAAAATTTTAAAGCCACTCAGTTGTGTTAGAGCCTCCACCATTGTGCCTTTCTACATATGGACACCTTTTGTTACCTACTGCCTCTTTATGCAAACAGATCTGAGTCTGTTCTGTTTGACAAATAAAGGAGCTATGAACCTGCAAGACCGGCGCTGGGAGTAAGGACTGGCCAATGAAAGAATCTCTCTGTGTATGAGAGCAAAAATACAGAAAACAAACACATTTTATCTTTTTTTTTTAAGTAAGGAGAAGTGAAGGCAAACCAGCGCTCCAAAATGCACCTGGTAGAACTTTCAGCCTTTCAATTCTTATGGCTAGAAACTTGAAACCTGACCGTTCTATGTGAGTCGGTACTTGCATCAGTCTTGGATACAAACATTAGCTGCTAGGGTATGTTTTGCTTCTCATTCAGTGCAGTATGAACTCTATGTTAATAGTATAAGGTAAAAAAATAGTGGGTGGATCCATTTAATACTAAGTTTGAAACAGAACTTGGATCCTCGCAGCGACATCAATGGAGAACGCACTTCAGAAGCAGCAAAAGAACTCTGAGAGAAAATGTGCTAAAATGTGCTGCTGGAAACTGCACTGATGAAATGGTTTGTGTATCTCTTTTAGATATGGATTTTAAAAGTAGCAAGCCTAAGCCACTGCAATAAAAAAAGAAGCCATGCCATTTTGTGACACCGGCCTGAAAGTTTTAGGTGGTCTTAAAATGTACGAAAGGATTTCAACAGGCCCTGGTAGAAAAACTCAACTCCTGTAGTGGCACTGAGCCAACTTCAGTTGGTGCAAGTAGTGCTGGAAGAGCATCGGCACATTTTGTGCTGCAGTCACCTGCACAAAACCACAGGTGTGCTGTGGCTACCAAAACGTATGATGAAAATGCAGGCAGCCTTTTCTAAGCTGCATTTGATTCTGTAGCATGAATAGGCTTCATGGCCATAAGTGCAAGTGATAAATTCATCGTGTAGGAAGAGGTCTGTGTCAGCTTTGACATGCAGAACACTGTTGCCATAATCCTAAATATGTTAGTTATTTTAATTAAATTGGCACGAATGCTAGAGGGCAGGGGATGAACAAAACTATTAGACTTCATGGGAAGTTTTCATTAAAACACATAGGGAAGCAGTCGTGTTCAAGAGTGAGAGTGATTTTGTATGAGGTTAGTCTTATAATGACTGTGGGCAGTGCACACCTTTCTTCTTCCTGCCATGGATGGCTGAGAACTGCCAGCCCATGATGTTAACCACCCCAAGGAAACCCACTCTCAGCAAATTAACCATTTTGGATTTGGCAAACAATTTACTGAGCGTCTGATCAAACTTAAAGTTAGCATTTCTTTTGGCAGAATGAAACACTTCCTTACATTTTTGGGGTGCCGTGTTTGTGCCTTTTTATTATTCAGGGTTCACAAAAGGTGTCACAACTGAAATTGTTGTTAACTTCCTTGAACTACTCTGTCAGTTTGTCTTAACTGTGGCTATGGGTGGCAGTCTGTAGGACAAGGCACTCAACATGTTCCTCCCGTCAGTGTCTTGATTTTTTGCTGAAATTGCCAATATTGGAGGTGCTGGATTTCGTGGTGTGAGTGCTCACGGGCTGCTCTCTGGATGGAGGCCAAAGGAGCAGTCTCATGTTTGCCAGCAAGCGGCCGTCAGAGGGGAACAACTTCCAGTAGCTCTCAGCCTGGATGGGTTTTAAACAGACAATCTAAATGTGGAGAGCTCATTAGCTTGATTAATTCCCGACCGTCCAGCTTTTGGTCAGTAATGTAGCTTTCTGAAATGTATTTTCTCATTTTCAAATGAACTTCTGTAAAGATTCTAGAAATAGTCAAATGCGTTGATGCAAGAAGAGGGCTGTTACGTGCTAATCATTTCTCCTCATACAGAGGTGGGCCCCTGGCATATTGCATGCTGTCAAAGAATGAAACAGATTGGTTTGGCAGACCTGGAGAGCTTGAGTTCATTCACTGGTTAGTGCATCTGAACACTGCTGATGTGGAACTGCACAGCCAGCAATGTGAAGATATGTCTGTTCAGCCTGAGCAGAGCAAGCCCTTCATTTCGTGCCTCTTTTCAGGCCCTTGGGCTCTTACTTTAAATTACCTGCAGTGTTAATTAGCGGCAATTAATACACGGATGGAATGATGGATTTGATGCAATCATCTAATGTGTTTTAAGGAACTAGGATTAAAAGCAGGTGTTTGGTGTTCTGGGTTAATTACTGAGATAGTCTTTTTAAACATTAAATAGTTTAAAAACTAGGAGTGATAAATGTAGGTACCGACAGTTTAAACTATTTAAGTTCTATGTATTAATGCCCCTGTGTTTGTGTGCATCTGGGGAGGTAGAGTCGAATTTAGGGCCCATCGTGCCTGCCAGTGGTTTTATCTGAAGCTCACTGTAAGGAAATTCATTAAAAATTTACTCAGTTTCTTACTGAATAAAATAATTCCTAAAAGTTGCAGTCTATGTTTGCCTCAAATGGTGCTCACACAGATAGCCTTAATGTGAAGTTGTTGTACTGGGATGTCTGGTGGGCAGAAAAGGGCAGCTTGGGGAGGGGTCTGCGGAATGCCTGGACAGCCAAACTGGTGATGGGAGGCAGCTCCTAAGGCTTCTCCTTGGATGTATGGCAACTCTTTTCCATCAGGCCATTACTGCCTTCATGGAACAGGATCAAGCATGTTGTCTGCTCTCCAAGACATGCATCCTGATGTAGGCATTTCTTTACCCTCCTTTTGTTCTGACATAGAAAGTGTATACCATGACATCACTGCCCACTGAGCAGAGATGATGAGGGATGGAGGGAATAGCTCCTCAGCCCTTCCTGTGACTGTTGTATGTACTTGAGAAGTACAGGCTACAAGTACAAGTCTGACCCTAAGTGTGTCATGTTGTGAAACTAGGGAATTAATTAGTACCATTTATATATTGAACATCTTTATGCAATTCAGCTGGGAACAGAGCCCTTAATTGGCAAAGATTTCATAAATAAAGATTCATAAAGTGAGTTAGAAAACAAGCAATTAGGGATCAAGGTATACTTCTACAATTACTGTTTCAGAATATAGCCTCAAATACCTCCCTATGCAACAACTGGAGCACTATTTAAATTAATATGAGAGAGACTAGATTTCACTAAAGATGGCATATATCAGTAACTTCAGCATGGGAACATCTGCTTCATACAACTCCATGCTGGAAATGCAGGCTGCCTTTCCTTTCCTTAGCTCTGCTTTTCAGTTTCAGACATGTCAATTCAAAAACAATTTCCATTGCATTCTTTTTCATAGAAATCCCAAGCATGGAAAAGTTAGATATACCTGAACTCCATACTTTCTTTTCTAAGATAATCAATTAGGATAAAAGTACTTAAAATACAGTTCAAGTGCAGTGTTTCCAAGATAACCCACACATTAGGATGGCTTTCTTTGGCTTCTATGGCTACGTGCTTACCTCTGGGGTCAGTGCATTGTTATCTGAAGTCTGACTCGACAGCAAAATATGTGTGAAACCATCTTCTTTCCGCACCACAATGTCCCTGAACCGGCAGTTACTTTCATTTTGACGCACGCTGTATCTCAGTCTCTTATCAAAGACATAATCTTTCTCCCCATCTAGTTTCCTTTTCACAGTGCTGTGTAGATTCAAGCTTCCATTGGCCAGAGAAGAACCTTTCAGATGGAAATAATCAAAACACAATTATGCCTAAACCTTCAAAGAAATTGACTCATACTTTTTATTAGCTTAAACATAACATGGCGTTTTACAATAGCCTCTATATGATAAATTTGGTCAATCAAAAGTACGCCTGTCTCGTCAAATGTGGGCTCAAGCCATTCTTATTATTCCTTACAGCTTTACACTCCAACTTTTTTTTTGATCAGACAAGCACTAGCTCAAGTGAGTTACAGCATGCAGGACTGGTACTCCATATGGCATTCAGTTCTGCTTTGAAGATGAAAGCAGTTTTATCATGGTCCTTCTTATCACTTTGGGATGACCACTGAATTTTGTACAAAATTCTAATTCATCTTTGGATGAAACTTGACAAGTTTTGTCCATATCCTGTCTTTCAAAGTTACATTTTCTTCCTTCCATGGTGACCAAACAGTCATTACAAAATGGTAATTTTAACACAGGTTGTCTCTTGATGAGCATCTCTACAGTAGGCGAGGGGAGCTCTCCCTGAGCAGACAGGTACCTCACCTGGCGTTCTTTTCTCTGCCCATTTGGTTAGCCTTAGAAGTTGCAGTTAGCCATCACCGCTGTGACCCCAAGCTTTTCCTTATTACGTTTTACAATCACAGTAAGCTGACTTTCACCTAACGGATATGATGTTAATATTGCTCTTTGTACACTGAAAGGATTAATGCTGATGCTATTCTGGAACGTATCCAGCACTGGGAAAAAAATGGGACCATGAAAAGAAAGATAAAGCTCCTCCTTAAACACAAATGAGAGTAATACCAGTTTATTCTGTCAAAGCAGTTTATTCTGTCTTATTAAACTTTGTGTGACCTATATGCTATGATCTTGCTCATCCTTACAGTTCCGTTGTTACAGGCAATATATTGGGACGCTAAGAATATCTTTACAAGATGTTTATGCAAGATTCCTTTTCTAATTACAGATGTTTCACACTATTGCTATTAAAAGGAAAGCAGGACAGGTTGTTGAGGAACAAAGATTAAAGCCACCCTGTTCACTGGAATAGTTTCCAAACTTGTTCCACCTTGGTGATTGCCCAGGTGACTGAACATTTGCAGAGGCCTGTGGAGTCACTCACGGTATGTGAAATGCCCATACATACACTGCAGTTATCACATGTGATGCTAAAAATATGTAGAGTGCTTATTAGTATTCAACTGCTATGTCATGTGGCTTCTTCATATAACGAGCGTGCATGTGTGTACACATTTATCTACGTGTAGAAATGCACACTGGTTAAGAAGTCTGCTACTTCACAAAACTCTTCATGGTTATATTAAGAGATCCCATCCAAAACACTGGTAAATGGTAAAGAAGCTAAAAAATCAGAGGGATGAGTGAACATGAAGTAGACGATGTGTCAGTAACTGTACTGATACCCAGTGCTGAAAGTTAAGCCACACCAACTTCAAATACAGATGTTAAAAGAGTGGTAGAAGATTAATTTGCACAGACGATCCAGCTCAATCAAAAGCCTCATAGAAATATTTTCTTTCAGATTTTTATGTGGCATTCTTCTTTGCTTTTGTAAATCTTGTATTCCATTTGTAAATTAAATATATGATGTAAGAAATGATACATTTTATCATAGTATTTTAACTGTCTGCATGCTGACAAAAATGTAACAGGGGTAATGCAAGATCTAAATTAAATATGAGAGGAACATACGTGAAGTGTCAGTTCCAAGGATGGATGATTAACAGAACAACAGACAGTGAGTAAATTGTCTCAGTGTATTCAGTGCATCCCTGTAATCTTGCTTAATCTGATAAACTGGACAAAATGATCAGCAAAATCCAAAGACAAAAATCAAAGTGAAATCAAGCCCATTTAGAAGGTCTGTTGCGTGGATGCGATGGAGCTTCCGAAGGCTTGCTGTAAGGCATCCAGCTGCCTTTGTGAGAGGTTTAATAGTTAGCACCTGCGGATTGCACACAAAGGTAAACGGTACCTTTGCATGCCAAGATGAAAAATGACTGTGACAAAGGAAGAAAGAGGCCGTCACCAAGTAATCTGTCATGCACGTGAAATAAATTAAGGAAGTCACAAATTAACTGAGGAAGCTTTAGGTACTTCTACATGTGGTTTACCAGCTTAGGACGGACTACATGATGCTCAGCCTAAGTGGAAATAGAAAGCAGAAGATAATCCTTCCTTTAGTGGGAGTTTAGCCTAATTATTACTTTGTGTTTAACCACTAGTATGACTTGGGAAGGTATCTAAACACATATTTAGAAGTTGTTTCAATATCTTTTAAGGGAAATTAAGATATCCCCAGACCTCTGGTGCCATTTCCAAGAATGGCAATGAAGGATGCTATTTAAGGAGACATCCCAAGCTTGGCCATTTTCTGCAGTCCTTTCCCCTGGTATCATCCCTACAATGTCATACAGGAATATGAGAAGATTCATCCTTCATGCTTCCTTCAGTATTTGCTTGTGGACCTTTTCATGGATTTCTCTAATCCCTTTTTGAGCCTGTTGATGCCGTCTGTCTCCTCAGCCTCCTGTGGTCTGAGTTTGAGAAGTTTAGTAACCACTGCAGAGAGGAGAATTTTCTTTCATCTGTGCTTTTATCTGACGATCCACCAGTTTCAGTAAGTGGCCCCTAGTTCTGCTGTTGGGGGATTTAGGAAATGACAGTTCTGCATTTATTTTACTGGAGGCCTTGATGATTTTGTAAACTTTGATCATATCCCCTCTCAGCCTGCCTCTCCCCACACTGAAAACTCCTTTAGTCCTGTAATCCACTTTACCACTTCAGTCGCCTGTTCCTGTGCCTTGTCTAGCGTTCCACTGCCATCAAAGGAGAGGAAATGTACTGATATTACTGTTGCTGCTGTTGGTACTGGAAGGTGCCTGAAGACTCCAGACTGAGTCTGGGCCTCTGTTGTGCTCAGCACTGCAGAAAACAGATTAGAAGTTTAGAATCTAAGAAGATAAGGTAGACAAAGAGTATGAAAAGAGAGAGCTGGTTCACCTTGTAGGCTCAAGAGTACTAACACTGGTGCCAGGGAAGGGATGGGAATATGATGTTGGGGCAAGAAGGTCTGGACTGCTCCTTTTATTAGCAGCATGCATTTCTGTTAAATGAAAAGGAGCCATGCGTTTCATCTTTTGTAGGTGAAATAGAACATGCTCCTTTATTCTCACTGCTAGAAGAGCTTGGTGTTCCTGTCAGCCCAACAGCCTTTCTCTGTCTCTTTCCTGTCTTTCTTGTGGGTAATGGTTAATACTGTACATGCTTAAAAAACAGTGTTCTGGTGATAATTTGCTAATAATTTTAGACTTCTCCAGCTAAGGGAGCATCTGTAAGATATCTAAAAGCAATGAGTTTTCATCCAAACTGAGAAAGCAAGCATATTTGGCTGTCTTTTGCTGCCATTACGTCTCCAGAATAAATAAAACTGAACAAGCTAAAAAAACAAGAGGAAGCAATGACTAAGTTCACAGAGAATATTTAAATCAAGGGCACCATGAGACTACAAAGATTTCTGTAATGGAGAAAAACAGTGGTTAGTGATACATGACAAGCAAAAATTCTTCAGCAGATGGTACAGAAATAGAGCGATGTAGAAAAGGAAAGAGAAAATTAAAAGGGGATGTTTCTTGATGCTGTCAAGAAACCTGACAAAACAATCACTTGCAATTACAATGTAAGGAGTGAAACAGCAATGTGATAACAGAAGACAACAAATGTCATCAGAAGGAATGCTTTTTTTAGCTCCTGGGAGCATCAGTGGATGTTCTCCTGCAGAGGTTTTCAGCATTTTCCAATTTGCAGACCCTTAAATAACTGCCAATAAAGATGACACTGCTCTCCTTATGAAGGGAAGTGTAGATGTCAGGAGAGAGGTTTTGATATAAAAAGGCTCTCCCAACTTCAGCATATGAGAGTGCCCTCCCTCTGTGAAGCTGCATATAGAGTTCTGTGCGTACATCTGTACATATGCTTTCATCTCTCTGGGGTAAATTGCTTGTTTGTGAGAGTTTTATCTATGGTTAAGCAGGAAACAATTACCCATGCCCATGTAGATGTATATACAAACCAAACATCTTCATCTCTAGAACAACTAAACATTTCTAAATATATTTTCAGTGCGTTCATCCACTTAGCAGCAAGAGGAGACATCCATTTGGGCTTCAAATAGGCCAGCTCAAAACAGATGCAGATGTCTGTTTGGTAGGATGCTGCCCAGGGCTGCCCAGGAGCCGTGGATTCTGGAAGCCAAACGCAGGCCCTCCCGGCTCTGGCTCTGCACTACATACAGCGCCGGGAGCCCTGTGAGTGCCGGTGGGGCACGCCGGGCTTTTGACTTCCAGACTCTGTGGCAGACAGCCCGAAACCTCTGGCACAGCTGGCTGCCTCCGAGCTCGAGGTGGGAGCCCCGCCAAGCAGACGGCCACAGAACTGCAGGTCTCGGAGGACAGAGCGTGGGGACCTTGGCTTGGATTTGTAGAAAGTTTTGAAACCCAAGATGTTTGGAAGAAAACTTCTGTTATTCGGCACATGGGCATTTTTTCTCTCAAACTTTCTTCATTTGTAATTTGTAAAATTTCAGGCTAGTTTTAGTGTGACGTCTGCCCTGCTTAAAAGGAGGCAGTGATACTCACTAGGCATGTGGCAGTGTCACACTGGCATCTACTGAGTGTGAATACTGGGGGAGGTCAGCAAATAGCGGTAAGTGGTGAAGAGTAGTGCCAGATTCTGTGATTTGACATTTCAAACGATGCAAAATCCTGTATCAGGAAACACGATTTCTCAAGTTTATAGGGCAGCGTTAAGAAAAAAGGCTGGTGTTTTTCTTTAGAGCCTTTTTCACTAGTTGCTGCTTGCTCTGACTTTGGTAGTCTCATCTCTTTGTAATTTTCCCCGCTATGCATGTGCTGGAGATCACAGAGCAAAGCTGGAGGGATTTCCAACTGTGGTGTTGCTGCTGGTTATGGTTTTTTTAGAGGAGGACCTGACTGGGAGTCACAGATCTCCTGCCTCCAGGGAGGTCAGCAATGCAAGAGCTGCATGCATCAGCCATGAGGCCAGGAGCCCCAGCACGGCCAAACACGGGGCTGCTCCGGCACTGCAGCTTTCTGCTGAAACTGAGTGCTCACAGGGAACACTGCTCCTATGTTCTGTGGGGACAAACAGCAGCTCATTTGACCTTAGAGTTCTTTAGTTCTTCGTTAGAAAAAAAAAGAAATCTACGTATGGGAATCAGTGTCTTGAAAAGGTGCATTTTATAACAGAACTTCCTCAGTGAATAATATAAACTATCTGTGGTTAGGTATGTAAGACTTTTTAGAGAAGCACCTAACTTTTTAAGCAGGCTCACGTGAGTCAAACTGAAGTGACAATCTGAAGTGTCGCTGGCATCATCTGGGCTACTTATACGTCTGCAGCTGACTGTACATGCAAGTGTATCTTTAATGAGGTAGCTGATGTCTGCGTGGCAGGACCCCAGCAGTTCTAAGATGTAACCAGTAAGACTGGGCAAGGCAGCTCTGCTTCCCAGAGCAAGAAGCGTTTTTTAGGTTGCTGGTAGAGTGAAAAATAGAAAGCTGGGTGATGATACAATTTATGTTGACTTCTGAAAAGTTTTTGGCAGGGCGATTCACAAGAAGCTGTTAAGGAAATGAGCGCTATCATGGGCTATGGAAAGTGGCTAATAAAAATAAATAATTGGAACAAATGGTTACTTTTCATCATGTCAAATGATTAGTAGTGGCTGCCCCAAGGACCTGCAGAAGGATTAATTTATTTAATGTACGTATTAATGAACTGAGAAGTATGAGAGGAAATTTTGAAGAGAATACCAAATAAGTAGAGTAAATACTATGAAAGATTTTGAAGAGCTCCAGTGAGTCATAACAAAAAGGTGAATTGGCAGCAGTAAAGCAGATTAAATGCATAATGAAAGGAATCATACATATAGCTGTGCTCTAAATTAACTGCAACTGGAAGGGAAAAATAACTAAGAGCAACGGTGTATCGCTCAATGAAAACCTTTATGCAGTGTGTAAGAGCAGAAAAAATAATACTCAAAAGATTGTTTTGCCACTGTATCAGTAAGCAGTAGGAAATCATTTGGAACAGCTCCTGCTGTTTTTAAAAGGTATTCGAAAAAACACACACACCAAAAGCAAAGGTCAAAAAATAAGCCCATGAAAGCAACAAAATAAAGAAATACAACCAAACAATCAAATGTTGATCTAATAGGATGTCATGTATGGAAGTTTCTGCTACAAAGCATCATCTATGCTGTGAGTTTGATAGGCTGAAAAAAAGATAGGACGTACCTAGATAATGAGAAGCTATACAGTTGCATTAAACTGTGTAATACTTTACAGAGAACACAAACTTATGTTCTCAGATAGTTTATTGTTTGCAAATTAAGCCCGTCAGTAACTATGGGGATTAGAAATAAACTTTTCCTATAGTCAAATCATCTCATTTGCTTCAAGGCTGTCTGCGTCTTCCACTAAAGAATGTCTTGCAAGTTCTGACATTTCTAGTCAATGCCAAAGGTGAGAGTCTGGAAAGTATGAGTATTCCTCAATACTGAAGAGCATTAATCCTGAAGACCTTGAATGTTACTCAGACACACTTACCAGGTTATGTTAGCGAGAGTGGTATTAATTATGTCATAAAATGATTCTGATCTTTGCAGACCGTTGGGTCTGTGCACATACAACCAATCAGTGACTTGGCACTTGATAATATAGACAAACATAATTTCAGTGTTAGGCATACCTCAGCCGTCATTCCTACTACACGCCTCGTCATCATGTCCTCGTAAGAACTTTACACTGCAGTGCCATGCATTAAAGCCCACACTGCTTTGCCTCACTCCATAGAAGAGAGGAGGAGAGAAGCCAACTGAGAAAAATGCCATAAGGAATTGGGAAAGAATGCGAAACTTATGTGCTTCTCACCATATCTCTTGTGTAGCATGACAATCACTATTCCAGGAGTGGACTGTGCAGTTTCTGCAATTAACCCCCCCTCAAAAGACCGTAGTTGTTGAAATCACATACCAATTCCGTTCACAACAGGCGATTCATTACTAACTTCTAACACGCTGGGCAAATTTTGTTCTCCTTCGTGATCATTTATATCCATGTTTTGCTGTTGTGAGCCATTCCCAAAATGTCTAGAATCCTTTTCGTGACTGCCATCTCCATTCTGCAGACCATTCTGTGGCTTTTTCAGTGGCATGATCTGTAAACCGCTGGGAGTAGTTCGGTAAGTTACAGTTTTAGCAGCCCTGTCATTAGCAGATGCTGGCTTAGCTGCGTATCCTCGTTTCTGTTTTTGTAGAGAAGGATTAATTCTCTTCCTTTTGTGAGCTGACCCTTTTGCCTTCCCAGATTCAGAAGGTCTATGTGATATTTTCTCAAGAGATGACCCTCGGCTCTCCCGTAAAAATTTTGTAGCACTGGTCTGTTTTCCATGTCTCGATCGCTTTTCCCTACTAACATGTAGTCCATTGAACTCGTCAATAAATTCCTCACAATGTAGGAGATGATGTTCAGGTTCCCAAGTATCTTCATTGCTTCCGTAACCTTTCCATCTGATGAGATATTCCCATTTGCCCTTCTTGTTCTTCCTTTTGTCTACAATCCTCTCCACCTGAAAGAAAAAAACAAAGAAGTATCATATTAGATAGAAAAATACTTTGGTCGAGAGAAATACGTTCTTCATTTGCAGCTACAAAGGCCTCCTTGACACTGTAAAGCAGCTTTAGTATTCATGAGATTCAGCCCCTACGATACAGTGCCTAAAATCTGAAATGACTCTGACAGTGAAAGCCTACCCAAGCTGGCCAAAATGCAGCAGCCTATTTTACTGATTAAAACTTATCTTAATTTCATAGGATGCAGTCCAACACCATATTCCCATTGGATCCTGTATAGAGCATGCTGACTGCTGATCAGAGTCTAATTGGTGTGTGTATAAACCGCTTGACACAGTGTTTAGGAATTGGAGTTACATGTTTCTGTTTGACGAAGAATCCTCTTGAACAGACCTGGCAATACATGAGAGGAATGCAGTAGCCCCAGTGGTCTTTTGACAGCAAAGCCATTCTCCCTTCTAAAAATGTTAGGAAAGGATGTAAAATGCCTGATCAAATCTGATCTGGGGACCTGCAGTAGCCAATGTGAAAAAAAAAACAAAGCAAATCAAACCAAACCAAACCAAGGGAGAGCCTGAAAATGTGTGATGAAGCCATGATTTCATTGAAAATGTGTTTGTAAAATGAGTCTGCTTCTGTTATATCCCTCAGCTACTTCTTATTTGAAAGAGCTAGCCCATGCATCTTCTTCTATACTGTTACTTCCTGATCGTTCTCCTGAATCCACACATGGATTATGTACCTATAAATGCCTTCTTCATGCCTTGAAAATATCCTGAACAGAGAACCAATTAAAAAAAAATCTAATTTCATTCCTGCACAAAGGGACTACGCTGGTCTGCCGTCTGAGCACGCATTAATGCTATCACGTTGTGGAAAAGAGGCGGTACAGCTGAAGAAATCTTTGTGCTGTCTCAGCACTGGCAACATCTCAAGCAGAGGGAGAGTGCATATGGAAACCCAAGCACGGTTAGTGATCTGTGTTGACTTGTGAAAGAAACTGGAAGAGATTTGTTTACTTTAGAGAAGAGTATGTAACAATCTGAAGTGAGTTAAAGATAGATATGCAAAGAAGATAGCTGTGATCCATTTTCTGTGGACTGGACAGCAGGTCATGGGTTTAAATTGCATCAGTTGTAATGCAGATAAGTCATTAGGAAAATCTTTGTGATGGTGAGAATGATTAAGCACTAGAATAGACAACTTTGGGAAAGTAGAGAGGGTTCTAGAGCAAACAAGTTCTGTTAGACAAACATGTGCCACCAGCAGCCCATTGTTGGAAAATGGGCTGTGATTAGAAAACCTTTTGTAGTCTCTCCCAAGTTTTGTTTTCTGATTAGTTTTTTTTACTTCTTGAAAATGTGGCTTATGAGGGATAAGGATGTCACCAGTACAAAAAAAATCATTATTGTTAAACAAAAGTGGTGTTGTTAAGTTAGGAAAAATGAGCACATGGATAGCTACTGTAATATTTTTCATTGCTTGTCAAAGAAAAATCATCTCATATAAAGAACAACAGTGGAATCTGTATGGAGCATTTAACCTTGAAGAAGGGCAATCACAGTGGTGTATGTAATTGTTCACTTTAGCTCCCCTGTTGGAGCAAACCAACAGAATAATTCTGTCTGTTCACTGGCTGGAACTGTACATTCATAGAGATCGTGGTGGGTTCCCCAAAGGAGTCTAAATGTAATCAGCAACTAAACATTATACTTCTATCCCAGTTCATTTACATGGGAACAGCACTACGATATCTGTGTCTGAGCCAGAGCGGACAGCTTTCCTCCATCTCCAGGGTACTCAACTGCAGCACCCAAACAGCTCATCGCTGCGCTCTGTCTTGTCAAGTATCTGCACAGAGCCTCTCCAGAAGCAAAGCAAGGAATCATCTGTGCTCTGAATTTAGCACAATCCCCTTCAGGATTGCTCAGTGTGGCAAAACAATTAACTGAAGGCAAGTTTGAGATCATTTGTTTGAAAAGAAGAAGAGTACTCAGAAAAAAATGAACTGGCACTTTTCTGTTCCTGTTCTGGGACTTTCAGTTGTCAAACTGATAGACTTATGATCTCGTTGGCTTTATAGCGAGCAGCTGTCCAAACGATCCCTGCCTTTAAAATACTCGTTGTCCTCCTGTCTGGCTGGTGAGACCCTACATCAAACTGTGGAACTCCCTGGTGGCCAGTGGTCGTCTGTGGATTTGTTACTTTAATTACTGCAGCTCAGTATAACAAGGAGCAAAACACACGCATATATACAGATATATCCTGGGGAAGAAATTAAATTGCTGCAAAACTCAGTAGACCACAGCTATCGTACTGCAGAGAATTCGGCTTAGCACTCCTCCATCTGTAAGAGCTACGCAACGCAGGCACTGCCCTCTGCTTTTATTGACGAGCTTGTACTTGGGAACAAACTGTGTCAGGTTAATGCTATCTGAGAGCAACTTGGGTCTCTGCATTCCCCCACTTGCTCACCAAAGGAAGGACCTCAGAAAGGATGCACAAATAACTTGCCATTTTCAGAAATGCATATAAAAACAACTCTTCAAGCTCACCTCTTTTCCCTCATGGACATATGGTTAAGTTTTTCCATACTCTTTACTCACTTGCACATTGTTGAGCTAATACAAGGAGGGAGAGTGAAGGGAGGAGGTTCCTTGGAAAGCATTTTTTATTTTGGAAAGCACTGAGCTATTTTCGTGATGAGGCATTATGAATTTCAATTAAGAGGATGAAAGGAGGAAAAACATTAGTAGTCTTTGTTTCTGGAAGCAAAATACTGGCAATGGACAACGTGATTAACCAGTTCAAAACAACACATCATGAGGGGAGAAGTATTTATGAAATTGGGTCAAATTTAATGTATGGTTTCAGAAAAATTATCCAGTAAGCAAATATATTTGGGAAAGACTAAGCATTTCATGACAGCATTTTCAGAACAAAGCTATGAGGGCTTCACTTCAAATTTAACTGAACAAATAGGCACTAAGTAAAATAAATACAAGATGTTTTGTTTCTGATCAACCCCAAATCTCTCCCAAATGGGGTTTGGTTCTCCCCAGCAAATCCATTCTGATAAATTGTTTTGCAGGGGAGAAAATGAAAAAAAAAATATGGAGGCTGATCCAAAATTATTGTAATTTAGTTTTTTGGTCCAGCCACCATAACCAGTGGCTTGACTAATGGTGTACCCAAAGTCTGAGTAGACATTTGCCTTGTTCTCACTATCGTGTTATTGCTTGTTCCTAGATGTGTTTGAGGGTGGCATCAAACATCCTTGACCTCTCAGCATGGTCTCTTCTCTTTGTCAGGTCTTTAAGTTCTCCATCAATTTTTATCACCGTCAGAGTGCCACTGTGTTCTTTCACTGCATACAGTGAAGTGCCTCAGTGTAAGCATAAATATCAGTTTGTTATCCACACCTGGCACAGTCTGTCCCATTTTCCTTATATTCATGGCCCACAGTAATAATAAACATAACTTTAAAAAAATATATTAAATGACGTATATTTGTTTTAACAGGTAATATATAAAGTAATAACCTTTCTGCATTGACTTCAGGTTACACAAGTTCGTATCAGTTTTCTTAATGAGAAATAATTCTGTGGCAGCTAGTGATTAATAGAAATAATTTCATTCCCTTCCTAGAACAAACAATGCACAGTCTTGGGAATATGCAGAAAACACCTACGGCTTCACTGTCTGATTTTCCATTTTCCCCTGTTCTATCTTTAGTGAGAACTCAATAAAATCTTCCTGAAAGTGACCTTGGTAGTTACACTTTGCCAAATCTCTAAATTCGATATATTTGGGTTGGAAAACCAAGTAGTTACATCTAATAAAACTGAAATGAGTGCAGACAAAGTGTAACAGAGGGATATCACAGTAAGAGTGTGCTAGAACTGACATATACCATTACTTGCCTGGAATCTGTCTCTACTAATTCTGGAGACCTGGGGTGCTGATATGTTACTATACAAGTATGTTTTAAGAGAACAAATAGAAGAAGACCATAGAGTCTGTGCATGTGCATTTGCACATACTCTTTAGCTTTTTAGCAGTGTGCACAACGGCAGAAATGAAGATAAAGTCATAAATGAACTCCTTCTGTTTAAATAATTTACATTCTAAACTTAATGTGAAATTTAAAATATCTCAGTTGATTACAGTGCAAATATGAGGAGCTTCAAGAACTTTATGATATAATCTAGTGATCAAGAGCTTATACATGCTGAGTATAATATACAGTTTCCTCCTTCACAAAAGACTCAGGGTCAAACTCACCCACTGAACCACACAGTGTTACTGTCAACTCAAAGAAAAATGTAGGCCAAGTTAAAAAGGGTAATTCCTCCTGAAGTATTTCTGTAGATACACGTGTAAAATCAGAGCACAGTATACTCATCTCACAGTTCACGTGAGCTCTACAGAGCATCCGTGTAAGATCTGTATGCTCTCAGAAAATACCTTCCAGGAGAAGGTATTTCAGCAGCTTCCAGAGAGGTTTGGAAGACCACGTCTTCTTTGTCATTTCCAAAACAATTACAAGTCATCCCTTCTTTGCCCATGCATATCTATATAAACAATTTAAACTGTAATCTGTGATGCTCAGATGGTCTCTTTTAGTGTACAGTACAGAGCAGCAGACTGGTTTCAAGACACACTAGAAGAACTGCTTTTCATTACTCTAAATTACAGCACTCATACTGTTTTATATGTTGCTTTTTTTCTTTGGAGGTCTTTGTCCCATGTTGTGCCTCAGGCTGTTGGAAGGGATATAGATGGGTATTTGAAGAAGGCGCCAAGAAAGGCAGTGAGACTTCTCAGAGAGATAAATGCCATCTGATTCAACATGTTTGTTTTCTACAAATTCACTACTGCCCTAACTACCTCCTTTTTCTTATCTTCTCTTTAAAAAATAATGTATTCATTAGTTTTAAATCTCTTGCTTGCTTGTATATGCGATGTGTTTCTCTTATAGTTTTATTTATTTTCTCAAAACCTGCTAATCAGAACGTTTGTTCCAGATGTATGAAAAATATGGGAATGTATCTTCTGAAAGGGTCAGTTAGAAAAATAACAGTGGAATTAATGTTGAGTCTCTCTTCAGATCTGATCCACCACTTTAAAACAGAGTAGATCCAATCAGTGTACAGCTACAGATGCTCCCGAAGAGTAAAGTCATATAGTTACCTGGAAGAAATGAAAGCAAAAGGGCTACAGAGTCATAAAATAAATGGGAAGATGTTCCTATTCACAGGTAAAATATCAGCTGATATCTCCCAGGAAGTTCAGTGAACACCCTACCCTGCTCATGTCATGAAGAGACTGCTTCTTATCTCTTCCTTTTATTCTTTTTGTGGATTTCCAGTTTTTTACAATCTTCTCAGAATCAGAAGAGGCACCAAGCTTGCTAGTGACATTCTGAAAGTTCCATATTTTCACTGACAAACTCCCATGAGCCTCAGGTTAAACATGGTTGCAAACCACATGTCCTGCAACACAGACACATGCAGACTTGAGATGGACCAAGTACATGATGGCCTTGTCTTCTCATTTCGTTCCTTGCAGCCTTCTCCTGTTCAGAATTTGCAGTCCTCATACTCAGTCACTGAAAGCCATCCTCCTCTCCCACTGTAACTTTAAGGATATCATTTAAATCACTGTCTGTATTAGGATATTTAGGTATACGTGTGCAAACAGTGCCTGTAGTGGAAGTGCCAGAATCACTGTAGGTTTCTGAGCAGATAGGAATGGTAATATACATAGGAATCTTCTAATTGTGGAAGGGGATTTTTGTATGGACCAATACTATCCCTTTGGAGAGGACCAGAAAACTAAAAAATGATGTGGGGACCTGGGAGGGACTTCCTGGTCAACACGTGTGGTCCCTGTCTTTGTAGACAATCACATCACATAAACCTTTTCATACTGGACACGTTAACAATGCAGAACATATTTCTGCCCTGGGCTTGTTGTTGGTAGGTTGTGCAGCAAACAGCTGGTACTTCTTGAATTTAATCATTTTGTAAAATATACTGAAAGATTCCATTTGAAAAGCAAATCAGTGTTCCAAGGTACAAAGGTGTCCTAAAAAATAGAGATACTCTTGAGCAGTCGGCTGTGGTCATCTTGACAATGCTTTTTACGTATCAGAAGAGCAGTACTTTTTCCTTTGCAGTCCAACTCTGCATCCGTGCCATCAAAATAATTGTTTATGCAAAGTGCCCGCTAGGTCTGCTCCTCAGTAAATGGTTTAAATCCCTTTCACTTACAAATGTTAATCAACACATGCAACATATGTGGAAATTCAAAGACCATCGGGTTTTCTGTTTATTTTAAAGCATAATGATGCACTGCATTTATCAAACCACTGCTTTCTTTCCTACAATAAATAAGTTCCTGATTGGTTTTGAGGGTTCATGTTTCTTACGGAAGGGAAAGCAAGAAGCATGGCATAGCAAATGTCCTCTGTGTTAAAAATTAAAGTCAGTTATGATCAAACGCCCACTACAAATGCGATAGCGCAGTTGCTTTCAGAATGAACCTGTTAGAGCCCTATTTAGAACACTTCATTTTGGTAAAGAATGCTTTTATTTCTGCAGTAAAGTGCAGCTGGTAACTTCTACTATAGTGCTAAATTTGTTTTGTATGTTACAGTGCACACTTTAAATGCAGAAATACCAGGTGTTTTCTTGGTGTGTAGACCAACCAAGGAAAAGGTAATGTTGTTCCTATCTACTGTCGTTGAGATTTTAAAATCCAGTTAGTGTACTGATTGAGATGTGGATGAATTTTACTTTAAGCAGGACCGTTCTTGTAAGAAGAACACTGATCTGTGGCAAGCACATATGACTAAAAGATGAATGAGAAATCTTAGTGCATGAGACAAAATATTTTGCTAGGCTCCACAAAGAGCTGGCTGTTTTGGGCACATGTATGGCTCTCAGCTATGGTTACGTCATCAGCTGTTTCCCTGCTGAACTCAATGGGATTCACCAATTTTCTAACATCTGAGAGTTTGTGTGTGGGAAGGGTGTGTCCGTCTAAAAGAAGAGTTCAGCACAAGCGCAGCCTAGAGGGACCTGATTCTGCCTGTGCTTCCTTTACAGGATGTCAGCAGGATTATTCCCAGTTTACTTAGATGCAATAAAATCAAAGTAGGAGTCCCTGCAACTTAAACCATGAGATATTTTGGTTTTGCCTAAAAGCAGTTTATAGGTACAGGACTTGAACGGACTCTAAGCAGTGTTACGTGAACACAGAAATGTTCTCTCAGTAAAACTGGTTGGAATGCATTAAAATAATCAAGTTTTTAAACAGATATGGAAATGTGTAAGCAGTAGTTAAAAATAAGAAATTCAAGAATTATCAATTTATGTAGAAGTTGCACCTGAAATGATTAGAATAAGTTCATGCTCTGTTTTCTGTTACGTTCATTTGCAGTTTGTTCTCCTGTTACCTTGTTCGGTCCCAGCTTATTTTCGTGTTCTGTTGTACCATTTGCTCAGTCTTTTTCTGTACCATATGGCCTTCATTCAAATTCATCTCAAGGCCAGGTCTTCAGTTCAACATGTTTACATGCATCCCAAAGCTTAGCCAGAAGTGAAGATTCCACACAAAAAAATACAAAGGTTCGGCTATAGTGCCGTATAAATAAATATTTGAACTGCTCTGCTGTACTATCACTCAGTGACTCATTGCTTTATAAATACTGCTGGTAGGGCTGTCATAAAATAAACCACATGTTCTTGTGTGGTAGGTAGAAAAATATTTTCTTATCCCTTTTACAGAAGAGTGGTAGACGTGAGCCCAAAGAAGTGGAGCTCAGTTTTGGAGGAGCTGTTGGCTTCGTAGAGATTTCCATAGGTGCTGAGGACATGATTTCCATGTTAGCAGGGGCTTCAGGTGCTCAGGCTTCACCAACTTCATGCAGCGTGACATCTGAGAACTGTTCAAATTGCAGAGCTTTGATGCCATGTAGAAGATGAGAGACATGGAGAAGGTACAGATTATGGGAGGACGGGGGGCTTATGAGGTGACACTGGGCGGTCCAGGTGGCTATTGTACAACACCCGCTCCTTACTGAAGGGATTGCAAGCTGCTCTGCAGACCTAAATTCTGCAGTGATCTTGAAAGAGGACAAACTAACAGCTTAGCAGGTATTTCCAAGGAACTTGCCCTGTACTGCAGTAATATCTTGGGAAAAATGAAAGCTGTTTGTTGGAAAACATGTTGAATGGACAATGAAGAGCAGGTAGTTACTCCAAGGTAAGGGATGTGGAATAGCAGGTTCTTTTGGGGTAAGCTGTGTAAAGTGACAGGATATGTTCTCTAGCTACTGTAATACAGGGATATGCACATATTTTTGAAATGATCAGTACATATTTGACAGAGCAGCAACCCCAAAAGAATTCCCAACCTACAGGTCTGGGTATGAGCAAGGATGGTATTTGTGGCTGAGCCAGGAGGGAGAGGACGATGAAGAATGCTGTCCATGTGCATTAATGGCTGGTCAGGGATGAGGAAATGCCAGATAAATCACATCTCCATTTTGTGTGTTCTATCCAAACTGGAATAGGAGGCAACTGGCTTGGAGCATCCATATAGCAGAGGTAGTGACAGCCAAATTTGGGAACAATACCATGTGGGGATGGGCTTTAGAAGGAAAAGGCTAAAAATAGGAGACTTTGTACAATACAGAAGAAAGTTAAGGGGAGATCATTTGAGTAAAAAGCTGCAGTAATGAGGGAAGCAGAGTCATGAAACACAAAGGTTTCTTTCAGAATTCAGTAGAGTTTTTCATTTTCTTGCTTATACAAATGAAGCTGATGTGATGGTAGAATACAAAAGTGAGCCAAAAAGAAAGAAAGAGCAGAAGGAAGAATGAAGAAACATGCTTTGGGCAACTATAATGGCATGACAGGAGCACAGAATTTCACAATATCCAGGATACCATCATAACTTCATAGAAGAATGGCACATACCGTTTCAAAAATTGTCTGTGAAAGAGTATTTGTCAGAAAAGAATAACACACCATTATCCCCCCCAGAAACAGTATTCAGATGAGGGTCAGTAGACCAAACTGTAGCCTCAATTATTGCATTGATTTTCAATGCAGATGTAATTTATGTTCTAGATTTGGGTTTTGTCCGCTGTGAAAGCAACTTGCTACGAGTGCCCCTATCTCACGGTCAGTAGTTAGGGCAGTAAGTTACAAAAGGTGTTAGCATTCATCAGACTGATGCATTTAAACATATCTCATAGTGTGGCTAGTTAGAAACCCGCCTTCAGAAAGTGGGGATGGTGCTCTGCACGGGAGATGTAAAGGAGTAAAAGCCTACTTATTGATTTAATGTAGAAGTGTGATTTGAAGCCATTGTATGGACTCCGCGGGGAGGATGCTTGCTGTAGGTGTGGGTGAAGGGCAGCAGCACATCTGTGCTTGTGCAGTGCCCGGGCCTGCAGTGGGTCAAACTGACTGCACCTTGTGGGCTCCATGCAGCATGCCACCTCAAAACCCCTCCGGCAAAGGCAAAGAAGCATTAATTGGTGAGACCCTCATTAATCCTGGTGGGGTACAGCCAAGCATTGTCTGTACCTCCAGCCACAGGGGTTGAGATAGATAGAATGGAATCCATTACCCTTCCAGCGAGATCCCAAGTAACCACGCTGGAGTTTCTCTGGCAGTTATACAGATCCTGCTCAGAAGGCCTGTGGGATCACTGCGGGGTTTCTGTGGAGAGACAAGCCACCTCTCTATGCTGACTGTTGCCCTCTCTTTCTGTTGATAGATCACCCTGATGTGTAGTGAGCGTCAGGGGTGGACTGGAACTCTGATGGAGCTGAGGAACCGTTTAGAAATGTCTGCGCTTGGAGCACTATTGAATATGTAAGTAGTGAATACATTACTGAGGAAATTTTCCATCCATTTGTTAGTCAGATTCCTAACTTGGCGGTTGTCTCAATACTTCAGCTGCTCCTGAGGGAAAGAGCTTTGTTCCCTGTGTCTCCGTAGAATGGGGCACTATATTTTTATAAACGTGGGGTTTCTTAGATTTATTCCCCACATTTGTCTCACTAGGATTAGGCTAGTATATGTTCTCTGTGTGGCACTATGCCAGCCACAAACCAAAGCTGTGAAGGCTGCAGCTGTCTGCTTATTATTAATTGAGAGTTAGTGCTGAGACCAACACGCACTGGTGCTCCAAAACCCATACTGTTTTGCAGATAGCTTATGAACAGAAGCTTAAATTCACGATTTAGTGCAAGTACCTTTGGGTCACACTTAATACTAGGATTCCACTTGCAAATGGTTTAAGAAATTACAAATGGCTAATAAGTTGTTAGAAACTCTCATGATTCTTGCATCTAATTAATCTTCTAATGAATCTGTGATAGTCTTAGGGTGTTCCCACAGTCATCTCTAACACAAACTACATGCAGTCCAATACAGGAACAGGTGCCCAGAGAAACTGTGGAATATCCATCCTTAGAGATGCTCAGAACTTGCCTGAACAGGATCCTGAGTGACCTAATTAAGCTGGTGCTGCTTTGAGCAAGGGGCTGAATCAGATGAGCTCCACAAGTCCCTTCCAACCTAAATTATTCTCTGATTCTGCAGTATATAATTTTGCCCAAAATATTTACTCATTGTTTACTAATTTATTAATTCATTTCCACTTGGAAAAGCAGCTGCATTTGGAAAATTGAGTTCTGTTCAATCTGTGGAAGTGAGTGTACGATCTGACTCTATTAGGGTGTTTAGATTTACCAGGCTGGAAGGGAGCTTCTTGTAAGCAGCTCTGAACTTCCTCCCTTCCGTGTCCTTGTGTCATCAAGAATTGCTGACTTACAGGTCATACAGCAAGAGCAATTTGCTGTGAGATGTACAGGACAGAGATGTCTTGGAGGACCACGGCCAGCTGATCACCAGGTTAAATGGGCATTTTTAATACTGAGATACATTGTGAAGCAATCGTCCCCATTTAAAGTAACAGTGCTCTCACTGTTTGGATGAGCGCTCTCTATTTACGGTACGAGCAGAACAAGGCAACGTGTGGTAAACTGGGGCGTGAACAAACAACACACCATGAGAGCAGCTGTATTTCTGCTCTTCATCCAATATGGAGGAAATAAAGACAGTAAGAGAGATTGGTTACCATATACTTACCACAAAGACAGGAGGAATCATGCTAATGAAAATGCAATTCTCATACTTAACCCAGAATTTTCTGCAGAGACGGTAAGAGGATTCAGAACAGAATGCTTAGGTGGGGCTTGAAAATCCAGGCTTGTGTTTCAAGTCCTCCTTGCCACCTCAACCACACTTCCTTATTTTTTATCTGAAAAGAACTCCTCCTCTGTACAGTGATCTCAGACCGGCTGTTGAAAATGGGAAAGGTGCTTTGCAATAACTTCCACGTAAAGAATTCCAAAAAATGAAAACCAAAATGAAGTAAACCTGCTTGGAAACCTACTAAATAATATCAAACTAGGAAAAAAGATTGTTTAACTGACACTGCATTTCTGCATTTAGTGTTTGTATTCACTGCTGCTTGCATTTGGTAGTTTTGTAGTAGATCATGCAATGCAATGTACTGAAAAGACCAGAAAGTTCCTAGCATACTTGGGAGGAGTGAGAGACTCATAACATGGATGCTTTTTTTTCTTGGGAAAGAATATGCCTGGATTAGATGGCTCTGGAATTACGTAAGGAATTTCATCACGTCAACCAGTCCTTTCCTCCAAACAGCAGTTGTGTACAGAGGTGTACATAGAAAAAGTAATGTAGAAATAAACAGTAACACACATGATGGAGGAGTATCTTATTCTTACTACTGCAACAAGAATACTCATAAACATTGGGGAAAGCATTACTTTTATCATGCTTGTCAGCTGTCGCCTAACTAAAGAACACAAACCTCATCTTTTTGGAGTATGTTTAGGGACATTAACTGAGCTTGATTAACTGTAACTAAGCTTGCCTTCTAGATAAGAAGGAAAAAGTATTTTATGTAGCTGTTTGGAATATTTCAAGATGGAATGCACATGGTTAACGTGTTTGGTTTGATTCCAAGGAAACAAGAAACTTTTGGTGGTCATGGAAAAAGGATTTAAACAAACTGATAGTTTGTCTCTAAATAATCAGAGAATTTCCCTAGGGAGTAATGCGTATTTGCACAATTACTACTCTGAAATGTTATTTTCATAGTTACAAAGCATGATACAAATCTATCCTACTACATGGATACTAATGATCATTGCTATTATTTAATTGCATAGCAGGTGGAGCCTGGAGCTGTGAGCACTTCCCTTTAATACGAAGTGTGCCGCAAAGTTGCATTTGTTCTTAAAATTAAATGGTCAGAATGTTGATCAGAAGATCTTGTACACAGTGTCTGTCAGATCAGTGCTAATGAGACTGAGTGTGCTCCGAACCCAACGATGTGAGTTTTGCAGGATGAAAATTTGGTGTTATTCTGGAAAAGACCTTGCCCTGGGCTGCTGAATGTCACATGCGGCGCTCAGAATATGCGCTGTGCAGTGCAGGACAGATACAAAACGTGCAATGCCGTATGCTGCGTTATCTTTATCATTTCTGCTCTGCTCATTCTATGAATGGGCATAATTACAGACAGTGCAGATTTTAAAAGGCAAGTTCACACCCATGAATTAATCCTAAAGGCAACCTGAGATATTTTACAACACACGCAGGGATACATGCTAGTTAAAGGACAGCTGGGGAAAACTGAATAGAATATCCTTCAGTTTCTCTCTAAACTGCTTCTGAAGGTGACAGTGTGGGAGAACGAAGCCTGTGAGTCACCTGTACATCTCCTACATTTTCCTGGAAATACTTCTTACTCGCATAGGAACACTTAAGTGTTCAGTGACTTCCCCCGATGGCTATATAATATCAAATAATTTTTGTTCAAGACAACAATCAAAATGTCTGAAAATCTCTTGACTTTCAACTGTTTGGTGATGTACTTTCTTGTTTTTCTTTTTAAACTCTTCTAAATACTACATGTATTAACAATGGAGAGCCCTGTCCAAGTTAATCAATAAGCCACTTCAGTTTTGCCTGAGGAATGAACGCGTAATTGCTTATTTTCTTCCATGTAAGAATCTATTTGGCTTCAATTTCTTTACAGTAGATATTTACAAAGCAAAGAGATTTATCAGGCTTCTACTTCTCTTCTACTCCAGAGTTTGTATTTTAGGACCTAGGTTCCTTCCCCTGTCAAATATCCATCTGCTTATAGGCTTCATAGTCAGCAACGTGAAATCTAACTACGTAGGTAATTGCCGGCATTGCTCAGTGAATGGCATCCTGTGATAGTGCACATGTGCTTCATGCACAGTGAGAAAAATTTATAATCCTCAAGAATTAGATGCTGAATTAGTGACAGTATAAAGTACTGAAATTACTGCCACGTGAGAGTGATTCGTGCTTTATCCTATAGTCACAGAAGTGAACTTATCCTTGAAGTCGTCATCATGCCTTCCTTAAAACTACAGGTTTTTAGCCACTGTTTGAAATAAAAAGCTAGTAATATCCTGTTCATCGGATGTCACAATAATAATGGTGAAAGACTCCCCATGTTTAAGCTTGAGCTTTCCAGCTTTTTAAGCTAGCACTTCCAGCATAAGCTTACTGTGTAGTACAGGCTAAACTGAAAGCCATTACAATAAGAATGACTTTCCAGAGTGAATGGCATATGATACCACAACATTTTTTTCTGTGTTGTGAATGCTGTCTTTTTTTGATCAACAATTGGGCTGCGGCTATAAAACTTCTGGGGATGCAGTGTCTTGATGACATTTTGAAAAACTGTAGAGCACAGATCTAGAATAAGTTTTATATGCCACAACATAGCAGAAATACCAAAGCAACTGGAGTGACATTCGTTTAAGAGGAACTATGTTTCCTTGCAGTGCGATGGCCCAGACTTGATTGTTTGTCTGTCATGGCATTAGTTACAGGCTCACAGATTCATAGATCTGAAGGCCAGGAGGGACAACTATATCCATCCAGCCTGTCTTGGGCTACATGGGAATGTTTTACATCCAGCAGTTCCGTTCCAGGTCCCAAACTCTGATTTAGTTAAACCACATCTATTAGAAGATCATCACATCTTAATTTGAAACGATTCACAGAAAATACACTTTACTGTTGGTAAATCTTCCTAAGTGCTATAAATAAAATGTTAGAACCTTAATGTTAAAAAGTGCTTCTCATTTCTAATTTATGTAGGGTAAATTTCCAACCACTGGCTCCTTTTATATCTCTGTTAGCTAATTTAATTCTCCAAACCTTAAATCCTGCAAAGTAGTTTGCAGCTAACTGCACAGACTGTCTCCATATTTCTTTAAGTTTTGTAAAATTTTGGTGCTAATGTGATGGCTCTGTCTAAAATTTTGTAGCTGCTTCAGAAGCTGTATTTTAAACCTTCATCACAGATGCCAGGGTTCACTACCTGTGTTTGAAGTTCAAATTCACGTATTTCATATAAATTTGAGGGAGAAATTTTTGGGGATGTGCAGGACTACAATGACTGCATTCAGCAGACCAATACAAATCATTTGTTTTCTTTGTTTCATTGCTAGAATAAGAATGTACCTCTTAAAGATGGGACAGGTGTGACTAAAGACAAAGGCAAAGTTAACTAAAAGGAAGATGTGGTGTTCCAGTCTACGTCCCCGTTTCATTCCTGCTATACTACCTACTGTCTTAAATCTGTACCCATGTGTTCAGTCATATGGACAAAGCGAAAGCTTCCCCCTGTGCTCTACTGGATTAGTGCATACTGCTAAATAATTGCCCACATCTGTCTACAGACTGCTTTACACCCGCATATATCCGTACCCTTTCCTTCTGAAACAGGACACGAGTATTCTCATCTGTTTGTGAAAAGTTCAAGTTTATCTGTTTATCTGAATTTATTGGGTCATAAAATTAGGAAATTTAGGAATTTGCCTTCAATATTTAAATTCTCGGTGTTTGATTTTTTAAAAACACATGCCACGAATGTAAAAATGCTAATTAAATCAATTAAAACACATTACGAGTACACTGACAGCAGGCACATAAAGCACTAATCAAATGTAAGGAAAGAGTTTAAATACTTTGGATTTGCTAGTTTATGTACTCAACTCCCACAGTTTAGTACATTAATTTTGAGAGTGGAAAGGACTGGTATCCTTTGGATACACGGACCTGGAGATAAGAGAGGGGCTGGTTTTGCTGACCTGAGAAATCATTCATTAGGCACAAGTGACTCACCATAAAACTTGTAGGAAATGAAGAAGTAACAGCGTTTTCTTCTCAACCTCAAACTTATTAACTAGTTTGTTGAGACTGCTGGGGAATGTAAAAGAACTGCTGTCACTTCAGAGCAGACAGAACTAAAATTTACATGATTTCCTCAATCGAAATTCATGACTCGGGAATCAATTTCTACTAAAATAACCCAGTTCTGTATTTCAGAGATCAGGGAACTCCGTGGGGTAAATTCAGTCAGTAGTTTGCATTATTGGTACATGAGCTCACTGGTCCAGTGCAGCTGGGTACGAATGAGGTTTTCTTTCGCTGACCAAAGTTCAGAAGTCCCCGTCCCTGTCCTTGTAATACTGCACAGCAACACAACGGGAGGGGAGAGGGTGGGATGGGAAGCGGACAGAGCGAGGCTAAGCACAGGGGAAGAAGGGCCTTTGAGCTTTTAGTAGAACAAGTGCTTTGGGATTGGGAATCATCTTGAAATTGCTGTACCTACTGCCTAAATCACGTGTCCTGGCTGGGGAAGGAAGCAACTGCCTTACATGGGAGATCTACTTCTTTCTTGGACCACGCGCACACAAAAAATGAACAGCGCAGATCTATCATAAAGACACAGCAACCCCTGTGTGCTCAAGGATGTCTTCATTTTCCTGAAGGAGCACCGTCACCTCTTACACTATAAGAGTTCTGGAAAGATGTGAATATTTTTATTTCAGGGTCATGCTCTCAGGTATGTTCTGTTTTTAGATACCTGAAAACCTTTTCAAAATGCTTCATAAAAAACAAAAACCAAACAGAAGGGAAACATGGCTTTATCAAACAGTGGTATAGTATTATTTTTTTAATACATCTGTAAATACTATGTTCCCCTAACACTAGTACCTAGCATATCAGATTGTTTCCTAATCAGCTGTGTCAAAATCTATACATAATGTCTTGGTAGAAGTCACAAAGTATTGCACCACCAGTAGATTCTGGTGTGTTATTTAAACAGTGCTACACTCATAGCTATGCACAGCCAGATCTCTCCAGCACTGTTATGAACAAGGTCAACTTGGTCAGCTGAAGTTCTGTTTTTTAAATGACTTTTATAAAAATACTTTGCCTGAGGACTTTTAATTTTCTTGGTCTATCTACCATAGTTATCACCTTTTGGTTTTAAAGCATACTGGAATAATTTTAGGAAAGTTTTCATTTTGAGTGTTGCAAGCTAGACATTCCACGAATACATAATTTTCAATTCCTGTCCATTAGTAAAGATGTCCTGTAGCCAGAAAACAGGTACGATAGTACTTTCCTTTTAAAATGATGCCAGTTCATCACTGTGAGTCATTTTTAGGTTTCTATGGTGAATGTTTTTTCTGCAGAGGAGGCCTTGGAGTTGCTGGCTGACTGAGTCTCTCCTCCAGTGCATTTTCAGTCTTACCCACTCTGGGAGTTAGGTGTTACCAGTCCTTTCTAGAAACAGTGTTGAAGTTTAGGCTCTGAAGGTGAGAACCTTGCTCATTTTAAGATAAAGTCAGATCCAGATATCCATTTCTCTTGGTGTGAAGGATTGTATGATATGGCTGACTGTGAAGAGCAGTTGATAGCCACGACTGTAGAATTAATGATTTCTTTCCATCCTGTTTTCCTAAATGCAAGATAAATGGTAGCGCAATGAAGTTTTTCCTTTGAAGGCCAGTGTCTATTCTGCACATGAAATGAGTCCTTGCCATTTGTGTTTTCCAAGAACAATATTAACATTCATGAACATTTCATCTTTAGCCATGTGATGAGCTTGCTTAACAAAAAAGCCCATCCTTATCTTCTGTGGATACTTCTTTCACAGAACCAATCAGTCTGTTTATACATGAGTAGCTACCTTCTGGATGTCTGTGAGCATGATGACCTGGGGCAGTGGAAGCCATTTGCAGTACAATGTCATTGAAGCTCTGTTCACTTGATGCTGAAAACAGCTGCTAAAGCAGGCAAACTCTGAGAGTAGCAATGGGGATGTTGCTGAAATTGGTGCAGCAAAGAGCTGGTGCGGTTTTTTGGAGCTCCACAGTGCACAGGGCTCAAAGGTCAGGCTAGGAGCACTGCTTTGAAAGACTGAGGACTCTAAAGAAACTCTCAGTCCTATATAGGATTTATTAAGCTCATTAAAATAACACCCAGTCCTAAATGAGCCACAGCTTTACTTCTTCTCTGTTGTGGCTCTGGAAACTCACAGAGTGTGATTCCCTAGCACAATAGCAGCGAGAAGCCACAGATCAAAAGCAGCTGCCACCACGTCTGAAAAGGGGAACGCTCTCCTAACCGTTTGCAGTTTCTGTCCCAGAAGCACAGCAGCTACCAGTTTACCCTATTTCGAGATGTCCCTGTTTGAGTCAGAGGTTCGTGTAACCTTCTCAGAAATGGAGCTAAAGATTAGTCACTTCAAAAGGAAATAAAACCAACACACAACAAAATGACTGAACAGTAGAACAGTCCTGGTTCATCGTCTATCTCACTCATCTGCACTGTTACTGCAAAGCCATATTACACTCTGTATAACCAGAGGGGAACAAAAAGGCAAGTCTTGCAGTCAGTCCTTCTGTGAGATCTAAGGCTAAGCAGCTGGTTCCTCAGCTAGCCCTGAGGCTTACCCCTCAAGTACCTTCCACATCTTGAATGAGTGATGCATCAAATACTAAATATCCAGTGTCCCCTTGCTGCCTGGAAGTTTATACATCTAAATACACGTCCAAAACACACCTTTGTGATTCTCAGTAATACACATTTGGTGTGTAACTGCACTTTGCAAGATCAGCTGCAGCTCACTATTACCAGAGATGCTTGTGCTCCTGGACTGGCAATCTTCCGGTGGTAACAGGAGGAACAGCATCAGGATGTAAAAGATGTGAAGTTCTGTTAGAGCTGTTCTGAGCTGCACTAAAACCTAGACTTAATATGGGAATCTAGAAATTGTACAGAAGGGTTACATTAAGCTAGAAATCATACTGATCACCTAAGGAATTCTGTCTTGTAGCCTAGGGATAAAATGGCATTTAAGAACTTTCTCCTTGGTTTGTATACTGTAATGTGGGCATAATCTTGAGACAGACTGCAGAAAATCAAAGGGTATATATGCTAAGATACAAGAGCAATGGAGATTGCATATCCCAAGTAAGAGGGTTGCTTGCACATTGTAATTTATCTGTAATTTATCTGTAGGAACTTCTTTTCTTGTATACTGACAAGACTACAAGAACAGCAGTTAATAGTGGAGGAGAAAAACTGCATCAATTATGGTAAAAATGGAAGGTCCAGTTCACGTTAAAAGACCTGCCTTTTGTCTTCTAAGCACAGCAGGTTTTCAGTGGTATTTGATATGAGCAAATGAAGCACAAAAAGTAGCAGCAGTGCAGTTGCAGAACAATTCAAATCACAGCCCACTGCAGCCTGTCTATAAGTGGTAACCATGCACTTCAATGTTTGAGACCACTTTCAAGAGTGAGAAATTTACTACCACCGGCACTCACTGGAAATGGTGTAAGTCATGTCATGTCAGAAAGCCAAAGTGTGTGATCGTCAAACAGTGCAGGAAAAAGAACCAGCATCTCTTGTATGACTCATGACCAAGCTAGGGGACGCGTTATGCAGTTGGTAGAAGCAACTTCTTGGAAGAGGTCTTCCGTCAATTCTGCTAGCAACTCCTTGAAGCTTTCTGAGGCTGTAAGAACAGCAGTTCATTATTATAATCCACAACAAGCAGTCCACAGGTTGAGCCATTAGGTTCTCCAGTGCATTCTTTCAGGGTAGTGAAAGATTGATGTAAGAATAATCATGCAAAGATTGCAATGTTGAAAAAAAAAACACACAAAAAAAGGGTGTCATCCTTGGAGCTTGGAATCCCTGTTATCGTGATAAATGTCAGGCACCATATTGTTTGCATAGACTTTAGTCAGCAGGGAGAGATGACAGGGCTACTTTGGCACTCCTGCTTTAATCCCTCATCCAATGCAAATGCATGCCAGTGCACAGAGAGGCAGCAGAAGTCATCGACCACGGTGGAAGGCAGTGGGGAAGGTGGCAGCAGGAGCAGACAGATCGTTGCTACAGTGCTGGAGAGGGGTATAAAAGCTGGCCAGGGAAATTACCCTTTGAATTTTTATAGGAAACATGAAGGCTTCTGTGGGTGTAAAGTAAAAGGTGCCTGTAGAGGAAATGCTAAGTCACAGCTTGAAGCAGTGATTGAACACCTGGTGGGAAGGCGGGGCCAACCCAGGGGAGCTCAGGTGCATGCAATGCACCTGAGTGACCAGAGGGGCTGGAGCCAGGATCCACCCCTTCCCAGCCCTCATTTAAGGGCTGGCAGTGGAGGCAAGCATATCTTGCTGGGGAAACCTGCCTAGCTAAGGCCTTCCATGGGTAAGCAGATTTTTTTCTCTGTGTCTATGGCTGCAGTGTTTGAGCATATTGTCACTTGCTGCAGCCTAGGACTTTGCTTCTTTGCAATTGTTGCTGTGCTTTCCATTGCATTATGGCATTGCAGTGCCATTTACCCTGTATACATAAACTATGTTATCAAGCACAGCTTTCTCTGGGGTACTCCTCAGTCACCTTTTCTGACTGTTACAGTACATCAGTTTTGATACTTCTGTGTAGAAGAAAATCATCAGCCAGTGGTAAAGTTCAATTACACAAGAGTTGCTTTTCAACTTCTCACATTCTGGGAGTGTGGAAGACTTAAGTTTGTGCACCCAAGCTCTATTACAGTTTAGTCTGCAATTACTGCAGCCAAATGGTGTTGTCCCTTATCAGTAATGAGCACCATTATTTATTCCTTCAAGGACTTCAGGTTATTTCCCCCAGAGTCACGTGGAAATACTTAAGTACTAGCAATTATGTTTAGGCACTAAACTTGTGATCCAGAATGTCTCCATTTTCTTTCCTATATGGATTTTAATGAGTTACATCCCTATTTAATTTAAAGCCATATTGTTATGCCACACTGTTAGTGAATCTAGAAGGTGGCTGCTTCCTCTGCTTATTTAGAGGCAATTTCAACCACTTCTCATCCAAAGGCAGCTTTCTCTTGGTGTATCTCCTAAATCTGTGCATTCCTTGCTGTACTGGACTTGATCATTCCTTCCTTAGAGTAATCACCAAAAAACTTTGTGATCAACACATTTGCATTTCAAATGTCTCAAAACTCATTACTGTGCATCTTGTTTCCATGTGAACTGTATTTAACAGAAATTCCCCAGCACCTTTCCTGTGCTATAACACCTGATGACCTATTACAAAAAGGTTTCTAAAGGACAAATTCATCAGGTGTATTAATGTGATAGTGTAATTTTATGTTTTGTAATAGTCCCTTCTCTAAAAAAGGAAAATAACTTTAAAAAATATTATTAGAACCAATTTCAACTGCATAAGATTACAAAGGAAGTCCATTAGCATAGTCAAGCCAATGTTACAGAAGAGTATTTAAAAAACAAACAATATAAAGTCACATTCTGTTTTGTAATTCCCCTCTTCTTATGAAGGACAATAAGATATGTAAGCGATGCACTCTCCTTTGTAGTTAGCTTGACATCTGTGAACAGCTTAAAGCACCACTACTCATTGCAGCGAGTGCAAAGTGATGACAAAAAGAAGTTAATTTTTCTATGTCTCAAAGAATATAACAAGGTGAGCTGGTCAGTCAGAAATTGGACTGTTTCTGTTAGGAATCACCATTGTTGGAAAAACAAATGAATGCACCACAGTAGCAACTTCATGTGTCTGTCAGGAGTTAGTGGCTTTTCATGTATATTCACAGAAGTCTTTAGAGATTGATAATGTGTATTAACAACCCTGTACAACATTGAGGAAGCCTAGGAAGGCCATCCAGAAAGTTTTGATGCTGAACTGCTTTTTTTATATAGGTGAAAGCTATTTTTATTGATTACATTTATTACATTAATACAACTTTTTAATAATACTGCCTCAAGAAATTGCCTCATTCCACGCATTTACTCAGATGTTTTCTAGTATATCCTTCTCCCTTTTACCTTATCTATTAGATAGAACTATGGCAGTGAGCCAAAGCTTCACTTTTACTACATGTGTTTGTTTTGATGTTACTTCATCACCTCCTCCATTCTTCTGGTCTTTTGTCTGCATCTTCCACCTGTTGCATCTTGTTGGAATTGTGAATGGAGAGGCCTCTAAAACAGAAATGGACTTTTCTGCATTGGAGAGTGACCCACTATTACTATTTGTCCTTTAATTTGCAAGGATACTAATTAGCAGCGATTAGCAATTAGATACAGAATACAACTTGTAAGGCATGTATGTTTGTGATCTCTACAGACTGCAGCAAGGTCTTAATCAATACTTATGTTTGTTTAACGACTGTGGTATGTACAAAGCTAAGAACTACCATACAAGGTCAGACAAAAAGTCCATCTAGCTTGGGGTTTAGTATATTCCAATAGAAATTAGAATTGGATCCCTAGGAAAATATAATCTATAGAGTAAGTGCTGCCCTTGCTTTTCCTTTTAGACAATTAGCAGTTTAAGGATTTCTTTCTACTGAAAGGTAGAAAGGGATCTATCCTCCAAGATGCTGTTTTACCATTCTCTGAAACCATTTACAGCTTTGACTTCCACAACATCCTAAAACAAGGAATTTGAAGATTTAAATACTGTGAAGATGTAGTTCTTTGTCTCAGCCATTTGCCTGATCATTTCATTTGCTGCATACTACTTCTTGCACAATAAGAAATAGCATTCATCGCTGAATTAACTAATCATCCTCCATTTGTTTTTCCTGTAGCATTCTTATCTTCCACGTTCACTTCTGCTAGCAAGAAAATCACCAAAAGGTTATTTTGAATGAAAGCCATTCCACCCTTTGCAACCTCCTGTTTGCCTTTCTTGAAGTAGATGCCACACTGCAAATGTGAAAGCACAGTGGTATTCCTCAGTGATATGACAGTGATCAGCTTCTGTTTCATTCTCAATTGCTTTTCTAGTGATATCCCAAATTCTCTTTGAGGTTCACCTCTGCTAAGCAGTACTCTTGTCCCATGTTTCAGCTCTTTATAGGAGTCTGGTCCACCTTTTCTGGTTTAGTTTCACCTGCGCTTGTTTTGTGATGCAAACAAATGTGTGGAAAATGGAGATGATGAAGAGATTCATTTCAAAAGCACACACCTGATCCAAATCAAAATACTAACACAGACACATCCAAAAACTTTCCACAATGATTCCAAGCATCACCTGAATAGTCACAGCTTCTTCAGGGCTCATCGTTGTGCATGTACAGCCAGGATTACTTTTCCTTTCATCATTAGCTTGCATTTATAAACAGTAAATTTCAGCTGCTGTCATTGAGCTCTTCACCATCAACCTTTCCCTTGACAGTGCTAATAATAATTCATAGACTTTCAGTAACAAATATGGTTATTTTCAAATAACTGATGATTCTGCTGTACAACTTTGTCCCAGTACTGAGGTTTGGAAACTGTCATAACTGCCTATCATTGCTTCCTCTCTGTGAACTTGGCTGGCCAAGGGAGGACTAACCCTTCTGGACCACAGATCTATTTCATTATCAGCTGCTCCTGTGAGATCCTATCAAGAGATTTTCTTGAAAATCCATTCACTGCAGCCATAGCCGTTCCCATCCGTTTTGTTCATTGACTCTGAGAGTTCCATGAGATCTGACTTCCCTCTAAAAAAGCTGTGTTAACTCTTCTCCAAATCATGACGCATTCACATGTATCTGCTGATTCTGTGTCTTTTTATAGGTGCTACTAATTTTCATACAGCAGAGCTCACAGACTGAGTGGTCTGTAGTCCTTGTATCTTAATCCATCAGGTTCTGAGCACCTGTCAGTGAACGCATCTTTATAGGATGATTTCAAATAGAACCCACAACTTTGAGTTAGTGAAGCGCCTTATGGAAGAGAACGTCCTCACTGTCCCTTTTGTGCCCTTCTGAAGGAACGGGCTGTGAATTCTGTGGGTGGTTAAGAGAAATCGAGCAACGCCCAAGTGGGGCAACTGATCTTTTTTCAAAGAAAAGTGCACTTCTGACAGACATTTCAATACTCGATTTAGTGCCTTGTTGTAGTCTACCGATCATGCTGATGCTGTTTACAACACTGTGAGAATCAAATTTCTTTGATAGGCCAAAAGGAATAATTGTGTTCCTACACAAGTCCATCATATCAAATTACTGAGGAAGTTGGAAATCTGTTAGGTCTCTAAAAACAGTATTTTATATTATGCCTGATGATGAGATGGTACTGAATTCTAGATTCTCTGTGCAACAGAAGAAAACAGATTTAAGTGTGTTTTCTTTCAGCTGTGCAATATTACCAGTCTGAAGTTCTGATAATACACAGAGTGTGACGTTGTTATCAAACAGGCCAGAAAGACTGTTTTTCTTTTGTCAAAACCAGAAAATTTTCATTTGCACAGATGTAAATAGAGCCTACACTGAAAATATTTGGTGTTAAATTCTTTGATATATTCTGTTGTTCTAATAATTCAGACACTAGGAATGATTAAATAGGGTTTTTTATTTTTTAAACCAGTATTAAGTAGTGTGTTATAAAATGTGCTACAGAAACGTTCTGAAAAATATATGGGTAAGGAGGAACAACAAAAAGGGATTGCTCTGATGAAAATGTACAGGCGCCAAGAAACTGTAATACTGCTAGAAGTCAAATGAATGGACAAAGAAATGCCATTTACAGCATAGCTGGCCATCACAATTACTCCATTGATTAAAAAAAAAGCCAATTTATTTCAATATTAGATCACATTTAAATTTTGCCATTATTTAAACTAGTCTCTCTCTAAATATTGCAACCTTCAGAAACAATAACTAAACAATGAGTTTACTGCCAGATATTAATTTTGAACCGAAGACCAAAGCCAAAGTAAAACACTGTATTTATCATTCAGAAAGCAATACAAAAATGTGTTGTTTTAATCTGTTAGGTAATAAAGACTGAAACTGGTAAATGAAGGGAAGCATGTTTAGTGCAATGGCTTTGGTGGGAGGAAAGTCTTCACTTCCCATGTTCAGGCCTTTGAGCACAATAAATACTTTCAGCAGCCTTTCCAAGCAGGAGTAGGCTTGTGACTTGCACCTTGAGTTAAGTGATGCTCTATCCAGATAAAGCACTTTGTAACAAAACTAGAACATGCATAAGCAATTAATTGGTTTTTAGTATTCCAAAATATGCCAAGCAGTCTACGGTGTAATGAGGAAGTTGGAGTAGTAGCAACAGTGACGTTATAGGTAAACAAGACAGTCATTATGTGCACTGTAATGTTTCATATGCAGCTGACTCTGGAATTTCTTAGACAACGAATATTGCTGGAGTTATCCAGTTATGCTATTGAAATTCACTTGATATCTTTAATTTAGAGAACTATGACCATGCAGAAGGCACTCCAGACTAACTCTTCTCAATTGGTGTTACTTCTCAGTTTAATCCATCATCTAGATGATTGCCCAGTTTGTGGTTAAAGGATACTGTCTGCAATGCAAATTGCACCAAATCTGGACAGTCCTGCAAGCCTTCATCAGGCATTAAGGTTTCTAGGGATGGCAAATAACATAGCTTACAGGTTACCTTATTTCAGGTACGGTTTTCTAAGAACTGATTTTGATAATAATTCAATGATAACATATAGTAAATAGCTGATTCTTCAAGATACTTGTTAGTAAAGCTTTTCTGCAACCAAATGCTTGGCTGGTAGGATTAATCCCAGTATTACTGAAGTAAGCATCGCATCCATGGCTTTCAGTTCCACAGCACCAGCAGCTTAACACTGTTCTACATCCCCCAGATCCCATGTCAAGTCACCATTTTCTGCTTGTGAAATCAGTCTTCCTTCTTCAGCATGGGATTATTACGTCAATGAAGAGGTTGATTTAAGTTGGAAAACAATGTTGTCTTGCAATTCACCAAGATATGTTTGAAATACTTCAAAAATACTTTTTGGCTTTCCAGTAGAGTTGAATCAACATGTTTAAGTATGTATCTTCTCTAAAAAATAACTCCACTGAAAGAGAAGCAAGGTGGAAAACAATGCTCTGAAGCCTGCATTTGTAAGCAGTATTTTCAAAACTCTACATCTGCAAAGCAAACCTCACATCCAGAAGTGGTGCTGTCTCTGAATTGCATGTCTCCACACGCAGTGAGGTTTCAGCAGGCCAAACGGTGCCATTATTATCTTCAAGTTCTGACTTTGCTGGTACTTGAGTGCAGTTAAAATTGAGAGATGTTGCAACTCATCTAGAAATATATTATCTTTCTAGTGGATCACATAACCTAAAATAAACAGCTCATTGTTACACAGCTGCATAAACAGACTATGATTTAATTGATATCTGTCACTAAGGTGGACAAGCCTCCTATCAATGGGCATTGTATCATTTCATTAAGATGCTGTTTCTTAAAGTGTCACTTTCCCAAAACTGAGCAATGCTTCAATGCCAAAACTGCTCAGTTTAAGAAGTGATTTTATTGCTGTGATCCAGAAGTTTATGCATGTGGCAGTCCCATTCAGAGACTGAGCTATAATCCTTCGATCACTCACTTACAGTGTTGTAATATAACCTGACACAATGTTAAAATAAGACTTCAGATTTCAACGTTGTTGTCTCTGAATGTTTAACAGTATATTATATATAAAACCCCAAAATGTTAAATAAGAGGAAGTATCAAAGTCAGCTTCATTAGCATCTCTGTGATACTGATTAACTGATTATATTCATCAATAAAATAAATTTTATTGCTCTAAATGAGATGCTGTGTTAGGAAAGAAAGTTAGGTACGCTGTTTGTATTGATCCCTTTTTCCTGTAAAGCTGTCTCGTACACTTCCAATGCCAGAGCCTTTCTGATAGAACTGTTTGGATTAAGATAATGTGGGAACTAAATTCAAGATGGAGAACACAAAATATTACTTCAAATCATTGACAATAACTTCAATGCAAATCAACCAATTTGGGATTTTTGTTTGGGATGTTTGTTGCCAAAATTAATAGGATTTCCCACCTATACATCCAACAATGTATTTGAATCATAAAGCAAAATAAGGCTGTCTTACTGAAGCCCACTGTGAACAAATACCCTTTTGTCAGTCCTTTATCCTTTATTTTTAGTTTATTATTTCTAAGGAATATGCAATGTAGCTCTTAAATATTTAACAGGTCACCTCTTATGAGACAAAAGGAATATTCCATGACTCTTACCCACTCAGAAAAGCTTCAAGTCGTAAGCACATGGAAATCAAGCAAAGCAAGACTAGTATTTTATCAAGCCTGGAATTTACACTGAAGTACATCCACTTTCCTTACTGTTAGCAGGAAATAAATATAGGTTTACTTAAATACTTTGAAACTAATATCTACCTCTTAACATATAATGTAATCTTTTGATCTGAAGTGTCTTGGTTCTGATACACAAGTCTAGAACTGACTACCAGTAAACAGAATTCCCAATGGGTGTTCTTGAGCTTCTAGAATAAATTGGCAACTGTATTATGGTTCTCAAAGAAATATAAGAGGAGGAATTCCCAGTGATTAGATGCTACTTTTAACTAGAAAATGGCACCCAGTTAACCAAACACTGAGGTTATTTTGGCTGTGGTCTTACATTGCTTTATATATAAAGATACTCACTGAATTTACCATGAATTTTAGAAGGTTAAAAAGTCTTTTGAAAGAACAGAGCAGTAAAAAAGAAGGATGAACCAATGGGATGAATATGCAGGGAGGAACAGGGAGGCCTGTGCGGAGTCATTTTTAAAATAAAACTGCCATCTGCAAACTTGCTGCCTACAGACATACAAACTCATTGACTTTCCTGATGTTTCTTCTGACCTCAGTCACGGAGAGCTTCATGGAGATGCAAAATGTAGCTGGATTGACAACCTGAGTCCTACACGCTTTACCCCACATGCTGGATGTATAGCTGAAGATTTTGCACCATGGCCAGCTGCAGATGGTCATATTCCAAACACCTCAAACAAGAAATGAATAGCCAGACTTCCACTTACCAGTTATGATGGATACAATTCTACCATATTCCACAATGATAAGCAAAAACACTTCACAACAAAGAAGGGAAGTGATTCAGAGGTATTGAACCACAAGACTAACAATTCACATTTGTCTGTACAAATGCCTGCAAAGTGGCTGGGCATTAAAGTGATGGCAACTTGGCTTGTAAACCTGCCTTCTCAGAACACCTCCATGCCAGGTTACTATTTGAGCAGTGTCACTCGTTTGCCAAGCAGTAGTGCTCAATGCACAGCCCACATCCAACCACCAAATGCTGTCGTCTTATAATAACACAAGAAAATCACAAAAAGGAGCAGAATTTTTAAGTAATGAGTAGGAGCTGAACCAGCAAAGCTACTATTAACCCAAGATGCACTGGGTTTATTTCTTTTCAGAACTAATCCAAACATCTAAGGAAAACACAGACAAGAGCAGGCAAAGGTCCTCCAAGCATCCCAGAAGCTACAAACACAAAATTTTATCGCTGAGTTTTTTGGGTCAGAGTTGTTCTTCACAGAACTCCCACTGGCTCCAGAGTCACAACAGTGATACAGCTGATATGCAATAGCCTTAAAATTACAAAGTAGTGTGACAGATACTGCAAAATGGTGGGGAAAAGGTCAATGATACTATTCAAATCATTGAGTGTTTCTGATCATTTAACGCCGCTTAGGAGAGTGTAAGTGCTTTTTGCTTCAAAGGTCTGTGTCCCATTCAGTAAAATACAGTCCTGATAGAGCTGTGTCATCCCATAACTACGACCTTTGTCAGGGAGTTCGAAAGACCATGACAAAGTAAAAAACGTCCATGTGGAACCTGCCAGATCCTCCCGCTCTTGCAGTAAAGAATCTACACCAGATCACCAAACAGAGTAAGTCCAGCTGCCTCCACCACAGCGGTGGTTCCACACCCAAGCACACGCAGATAGCCGAACGGTCCCCTATCACCGCCATGCAGACCCAACTGGAAGGCAGTCACTTCTGCCTCAGCCCAAAGCTGCGAGCTCCAGGCAAGCACCGCACAAACGGCCGCTTCACCAGGAAACATTTCACCAGGAAAAAAGCCTGGTGAGGTGCTCCACGCCAAGAACTGCTGTCGGACATCCAGGATTTTTGTTTGTCTTTGGTGGCAGAGTTCCACCCCGGTTCCATTGACTGGAGCTGTGTGTGCAAAACACTTGGGTCCAGTCGTTCTCATTTTTAATTTCTGTTTTCCCCTTCTTCTTCTCTGGCACGGCGCGAACGTCCACAGTCGTCCTCAGTTCGGGCACCAGAACCGGGTGCCTGAGGTCGGATTTTGGCTGGGGCCGCCCGCCAGCTCCTCTCCCTCTCCCCGCGCCCCTCAGCTGGGGCGGCGGAGCCCCCAGCCTCGCCGTGCTGCGGGGGGCCGGGGCCGGCTCGACGCCTCTCTCCCTCCCGACCCACCTCGCACCCCGGCCGGAGCGGGGCCGCCGCCGCCGCCAAACTTCAGAGCCCGC